>JAFIRS010001432.1:0-362146 GCA_018342105.1 Gonioctena quinquepunctata | reverse complement strand
TTTTTTCCGCCATTGCAACAATAGGTATTGATATCCCCAAACGCGAATTTATAAAAAAGGAAATAACACAGACAGAGCCAGTTCAATGGATGGAAAGGATTGAGAAGGAGAGGAGAAATGTACTCACTTTACTTATTCCTCTAGCCCTTCCGTGCTTTTGCATTTACTGTTCGCTACTCTGCTTCTATTGACACTTGTATTAGGTAAAGACAATATACAGCGTAAGAAAACAATGTGTTTTTTTTTGACGGTTCCTCAAAACCTGACTTTTTGTTGCTACGTGATAGCCAAGCCAGTAAGGGTTGGAGCATAAGGAGAAAGAGACAAGATAACGTTCAAGTACAATGTGGTAGGTACTGGGTAGCACTTAAACATAAATAGAAACTTGATCGAACAACTGGCATTCACGCGTAAAACTGTTTGATTCTTTTGTGGTTAGTATCTTATTGAATTGTATTCCAGTGTGGGGTCTCCGCTACTCACAAATATTAGAAAGGGTAGAGCTGAAATTCTTCAAACGCTTTCTTCTTCTGCCGCGCAATTCCCCGGATTACGCTATTAGGCTTGACCCTTGACGTGTCAATATTTTATACACAATATTCAAAAGCACTCTCAACTTCCTAGATAAACTGTTGCTCATGGAAGACAATCGCCTTTCCAAAATATATTTTTCTCGACTGGTTTCCCTCAGTTACACTGGCGTGGATATCAGATACAATTGGATATCAGATACAATTGGGTCCAAGTACTCCATCAATGATTTCAACATCCACAATCTCAGACAAAGTAGGAAAGCACAGCTCTGTTATTACAAAAAAGCTCTATGACTCTGATTTTTCCCTCGCTACTCGCACTTTCCCCCTCATACTATATCGTAACTTCAAAATAATTTCTTCTGCCAAAGGATACTCACTTCTGGAAGTTCCCATCCAAACTATTATGGCCCTCGCTCAAATCAGGATGGCCAGTGATTATATGATAAAATTAAAAAACAATGGTAGTACCTATAAAATATGCACCATTTGCAATCGAAATGAGCTTGAAACCCTAAAACATATCTTCTTCAACTGTCCAATATACTTCCATGAAACCTTCAGATGCTCACTGTCATCCAGTTACAACAATTTCATCAGTCACTTCGAGAATGTTGCATCTACTGAATCTAAAAAACTCACATATCTGGAATGTACTCAAACCATTGTAATACGCTTTATACAATGATTAAACTTAACGAATCAAATGTTCTATGTAGCCAAATGTATATCCTGATGTAATCAGATATGTGTTTGGGTATACACAAATGTATTGTTCTTTCCCTTTTTCTTTTCTTTTTTTTTTCATTATCCCACTAATAGTTTCTTCTTTCTGTGACACTGATATATTACAAACTGAAGCTATTGCTATATGATATGTATTAAATAGAAGCATTAAAAATATTGATTGATTGATTTGAAGAATATCTTACGAAAAATTAAGTCTAGTGACGCCAACTCAATCAGACTATCAAAGAAAATATAAAATAAATATCGGGAAAATTTTCGTGAATTGAGGGTTACATTGAAAAATCTAAGTAACATCAGCTCAAACCCATATTCATAAATTATAAAAAGGAAACATATTTTTCAAATAGAAATAGAAAATGATTGAATTATTTTCGATTTGTATAAAATGATGTTTTAGTCCGCTTAAAGTTGTCTTCGTTCGACAGAGAAGCGTAAAAAACTCTGTTACAGTTTGTAAATGCGAGAAAGACCTAATGGATAAGGGATTAAGTGTCCATAGCTTGGGGCCGTCACGGCGGACTGAAATGTAACTGTTAGAGAAAACATTTTCTCATTAGGAATACGGTTTTTGTTTCGGGAAAAATACGTTTGTTGGTCGGTGCCAGGATATATGAGAGACACTAATCCTTTCCATCAGATACGCATTCCGGTTCATTTGTTTTTGCGAAGTGAAGCGACAAAGCGAACTTTATCTTGAATCGGATGTATTCGAAACTCTGCAGGTTACCGGAAAACTGACAGGGATAGGAGACCGGGTACAAACGGAGAATGGAACATTATCGCTGAAACAAAAATAATCACAGAAGAATTTGTAACTGCCATCAGATATAGGAGTCATAATTATTGGCAATATATATATATATATATATATATATATATATATCAGGGTTATTCTGACTCACCCTATATATATATAAATATATATATATAGAGTGAGTCAGAATAACCCTGACAAGCTCCGTATGCCGATTCTTTAAAATGTGGAGTTTTATGAGATATTTGCGAAAAACTAAAGATATGTCCTGAGGAAGTATTGAGTAGCGACATCATTCCCTCTGTGCTATAATCGCATAATGCTTATTTTTAACAGAATATCGAGATATTTTTCAACTTTCCGAATATATTTGAATGTTGAATGAATTGTAAACATTGTAGGGGTGAGTCTAAAATGATCGACTTATTATTCATGACTAATGGAAATAAAATTGATCAGGAGAGTATAACATACCAGCGTATCTACGACATAGATTCATGACAATTGAGAACGAAAAATCCTGTTATCATATTATTTAACTCTGGATTAGTCCACAAAGTTTCAAATCGTTTCATATACGCATGTTCAAGAAAATAATTACTTTCAAACATACCTTGACATACCTTCGAAATAATATGGGAAATTAAAATACGGAGTTTGTCGGTCTTATTCTGGACAGCGGTCCACATTGCATCTGTCAGTCTCATTTATAGCTGAAATACCCCTATCTAGATCGAGACAAGACTTTTATTCTTCTGACCAACTCGAAATATCCCAGAAATGCCATTGGAAACTTAAGATGTATCCTGAGTGTAATTGAGCAAATAGTTACCAGTAAACGTTCGAATTCCTTGTTTAAAAAATGAAGACTGATTGTATATATCAAGAATATATATAAATACTCACAGTTATTATCTCTCATGGATTTCTCCGTTCTCATTCCCTTGCAAAGAGTTTTTGTGATCAAAGAATACGCTATGGCCAATACCAGTAACGGTATAACCAAGAGGATCGCATCCAAAAATATATTGTAGGCCTTTTCGTAGTCAAGTGATGTCCAGTTCTCTCTGCATTTCTGATTACCTGAGGGAAATACAATATTTTTATAGAATTCCTCAAAGTGTCTTCAGATTCGTTCATCAACGGATATCATCCCAGCTATATAACAATATAATATAATAATAACGTTTATTAGAATACATGCAATACAGTGGATCTATAAACACCACGGAAAAAAAGTACCACAGATGGAATATTAACAAAAATATCCCCACAATGTGGGGTATGACAATATGAGGTATGACTTGGAACATTACATTCCACTTCACTTTGAGATACCATGGACTTTTTTTCACAAATTTATTTCTGAATAGTTTTAGTACGGTTCCCCTGAATACCAATTCCTCCAAGGCTCCCAGAAGCAGTTCATGGTGAACTGTACCGAATGCCTTGGAGAGATCGAGGAATATGCCAAACCTCCTCAGCTATGTTCAAGTAGTCTGAAATTAGTTGCTAGCGCGTGACTGACTCAACTTATGATCACTTACTTACCCTGATTAGTAGGTTGCAGCTGGCTCAAAGCAGCGATAGGTGTCATACAAATTAAACTTCCGATCCAGATGGCAGTGATGAGTCGGTAGGCATGGCTGAGTGTCTGCCATCGCAGTGATCTTAGAGGATGGCAAATGGCATAGTATCTTTCCACCGAAATTGCGACAAGAGTCCATACGCCGACCGATACTGAACAAGCTGAAACAAAAAAGGGCCGTTAAATTGAATATTTCATAATAGGAATTGAAGCACCTGCGATTGTAAAAAAAAGATAAGCATCATCACATGGTATTTAGTCTCGAAAATTATATTTAGTACCGTTTAAAATTATGGAAAACCATTTACTTGACAGAAAATATCATGTTAAAATTGATAATTCCTTAAGCGAATCTGCGAACATTGAATATGGTGTCTCTCAGGAAACCGTTCTGGGGCCGGTGCTCTTCGACATCCACCTAAATGACATATTCAAATTATATTTGAATGGTGAAGTAGTGAGTTTTGCTGACGATACAGCAATCCTCTACAACGATAGAGTTTGGAATACTTCGAAGCGTAAGGCTGGAAAATATTTTGAAAATTTAACAAAATGGTTTGAGAGTTGATTACAATCAATCAACTTCAGTAAAACTCGTTATATTCCCTTCACTCCCTACTCCACCAACTTACCGGAATACTCACTAAGAGTCCAAAGAGGTAACAATGAAATAAAAATCCAGTCAGCTGATTCCATAAAGTACCTGGATATCTACTTAGATAGACATCTGAGATGAGTTACTCGCATTAGTTATATGACAAAAAACCAAGGTGCACCTATAAATTGAAATACCTCAGTGGGATTTTGACTACTGAACAAATGCAGATTCTATACTATGCACTAGTACAAAGTCATCTTACTCATGACATTTTTGCATGGGGGGCTGCAAACAGCGTACATATGAAAATTATGGAAACCATCCAGAAGTCTACCATGAAAGTTATATATAAAAAACCACGTACTTTTTCCTCCAACTTATTATACATGTAAACAGAATTAATGGACTTGAGACAGACGATGAGATCGGTATCGATACATGTCGCGATACAAGTGGCGATACAAGTATATGAAATTTGTAACAAGTATCAAAGTCTCCACACACGCTGAGACGGAATCGTGAAACATCATTCGCAAGCATGTGGTATCGCCGTTTCACGACAGTGATTGAGACGGTGATACTGATACCGTAATACTGACCACACACACGATGAAATTTGTATCGCTACCACGTTATCATGCAACATGTAGCGATACCGATCTCATCGTCTCCAGCACACGCTTTGTGCGTGAAAGTGTGGAACCTAATGTTCTTTCTTTCAATGATATCTTCAATTTTCTGAAAGGCTTCTAGACTTTTTGTAAGAACCTGGGTGTATCTTATAGTTATGTCATAATTACATTCTTCCTTCCATGCTCTATATACATTCTCTCGGATTGAGGGTTTACAGTCCAGAATAATCAGCGGTATGTCGATCTTTCTGGTGTGGTTCATTTTTGGGGTTATTTCTCCTTTTTTGGAGTTTTCTACCCATTGTATTCTTTGTTGGATCATCATCTGTTGTTGCTTCATCTGAAGAGCTTGAGAACTCCTCAATTGATTCTTCCGTTTGAGCGTTTATTTGCACTCTTGGCAAAAGGTGTGGTAGTTCCTTATTGTCTTTAATTATTTGTTCTTTCCTTATTTGTGGCTTTGGGATGACCACTCTGGGATTTTTCTTTGTTTCTTTCTGTTTCTGTAGTTTTTCTTCATTCCTTCGGAATTCTTCCGCATTGTAAGCTCCATCTTGATCTTCTTCTGATTCAGACTTCGACCGATGCTCGAAATATTCATCATCCATGCTTTCATCGGGTTTTGAAAGGGAGACCGGGCTACCCTTGGGTTCACCGGCTTTATCCTCCTTTATCCTCTTTGTTCCTTTTTTCATAGAATTCGTCTCGAGTTTTTGGGATTTGTTTTTCAATGTTTTTGTCAAGCTCTGCTTTATGTATTTCCAGAACTCCATTATCTCTTCATATTCCTCCTGGCATGCGTCTGGATCCTCGAAGATGTTTGTTGTTGGTTTCCCAGGCATATTTCTGTGATCCACTGAATGACTTTTTATTTTTTTTTGTCTGTAGTAATGAAGTTTTGTCATTATTCTACGTATTCCATTATTCTCGAGTGCGTCACCTTCTTTGCATGCTTTAGCGATTTCGTACTCCAAGGTATTCATAGAACTCACTGGAGTATGCATCTCCTATGAGCTCCCCGAAGTCCTCTTGCGAACTCTTCATCATTTTGTAAAAATTCTTGAATTTCTCATATTCTGGGTTGGGTTCGGTCATTCCTTCTTTGCCTTTGTTTGACTTTATATTTTCCCAAATATTACTTGCATACCTAATTATATATTGCAATATTTCATCTTTGAATATTGGGTATTCCTGAATTAGTTCTTTTATATCCATCTTGTATGATAGGGATATATACAAAATGTACTATATTTACAACCTTATCTATTATTATATACAATCTCAAGCCCTCAATAGAGTGGCAATCCTCTATTTCATGCGTTGTATGTTCCTTGGTTCTGATACTATTTGCCCAGTATCTGGCCTATATAGTATGAAACTTTTCGAAAATCGTATCTCGGCGACGAGTTTCTTCGTTCGCTTTTAGATGTTCAAAATTCCCTGCTATATTATTTCCAATTGAAATTTCTCCTTTTCCCATTGGCCTGTCGCTCCCAAATGGGCGGAGTCGGAATTTTTCGAACTATACGTTTGTGGAAGAAATTCTTAACGCAGTGTTGGTTGTGGAGTGCTTGTACTCACTTGAGTAATGAACTACACTAACCTGCGTTATTTCTTCTGTTTCTTAGGATTTTTTCGTTCTGCAACTATATAGACTTATAGTTGCCTTCCTTCCTTTCAATATGCATACAATTGTTATGCTGTCTCCCAATGGTTGGTATATTTATTTGATTTTGTAACAAGAGGGGTTCCATGGGAGAGGCCTTCTTGTTACATTAATTTCCCCGGTCTTCCTTGTTGTCCAACTAGCTGCAATCTTCCTAGTTACTTTGATTTTGTTGATTCTCCATTTGTATTGCTTTCCAATATTACTTTACTAGGCAATACGGTGGGTTAATTTCCTATTTTTAACCGACGAAACCAAAAAGGAGGAGGTTCTCTATTCGACGCGTATATTTTTCTTTATGTATGATCACGCACAACTTTTTACAGAGTGGTTCGATTCCGATGAATCTTTCTTCATTGGACAGAATATTCTTCGAAGTTGGTCGCATTTGAATTTGAACAACAAAATCCATCCCTAAGGGTAGCAAAATGGAGAATATTGATCGTTCACCCTCTGAATTTTGGTCAGTTAATTGATTCTATCAGGCATAACTTTGTAGTGGAATTTCCGATTTGGATGATTTTTTTTTATTAGAAAAGGTATACCTCATAATTGACCATATTCCAATTTGGAATGAAATAATCCACCCCTATGGGTCGAAAATAGGGGATGATTGATTTTTCACTTGTGAACTTCGGCACACATATGTAGTTGACATTGACAGACCCTCCTACATCCGTCAAAATGATTACATTCTATGAAAGGATGGAATTATATACAAAGTGATGAAATCAACTAACCAGAAGTTACAAAAATAATTTATATTATATAACAATAAATAGTTGAAATGGAAAATTATATTATTGAATAGTTAATAGTTGAAGTAAGCTAGGTGAGTATTTTGGAAGTAATGCAAAATTAAGTAGGTAGGTTTTAGTAGATTTCAGCAACAAAAAATTTAAAAATAAAAACTTTTTAACAAAAAATTAATCCGACGAAAAAATCAACTGAAAAGCAAAAAATCAAATAAACTTTCTTAGTCTAAATGATAATTGGGCTTCTGAACTAATGTGAGTAACTGATTTTGAGTCGGCGCCAAACAAACTAGCAATTGAATTAGGTAATGCGTAAAATGATGGCAGCGAGATGCACGGCTGCGTTTTGATTACTTCTTTCTAAGTAATATAATTATCTTCGATAATTGTTTGTTTGGCGCCGACTCAAAATCAGTTTTCTTCGATTATTGACACATTCGCCATGGGCCAATTCAGACTATGGCCGGATTACTAATAAAAATGCACCATCTATATTTCGTTTGCATGATGGGTTTGGGGAAAATTTCACGGGAGAAACTAGCTCTGCATAGGTGAATTCATTCGTAAAATAATATACATTTCTAGTTCATTTTCAGATGAGGAAGATGAGGAAGCTTTCATTAGATGATGATAATTTGAAGGAGTTGATTCCCAATATGGAAAAACGATTGAAATTCAGGGAGCTTACTGAGTATTTATTATCCAGGGAAACATGTTGTAAGTGTTTGATGATTACTATATACAAAGGGTGGATCATTCAAAACTGGCGGCTAAAAATATCATTTTTTTATTTCTTTATTTATTTTCATTGTTGGTAAATGAACATTTATAACGCTGAATTGAAGTATAACTAAAATAATTGAATATTTTAATTTTATCTGTTTTTCAGATTCAATGTTATCTTGTTGATGAGAGCAATAAATTAAATGATTATTCCATAGTACCGGAGCTCGAGAGAAAAAGATTGGAAACAAATTCACTGTTTGACAAGGTGCGTGTCGAACAAATGAGTAGTCTGACGAAATTGTCATTTATTATTTTCTCTGTTGCTATAAAACTTGAATGATATTATTTAATCTACTCAATATCAGTTAGCCAAATAATATTTAGTGAGAATATTTTCTAAAGATAATATGAATATATATGTTTATTTAAATACATTTTATAAATTTTTAAAATGTATTTTGTTTTTTTACAAAACATTTCAGGAATTCCCAAATAGACAAGAAATCAATAATCTCTTGGAAGGAAAATACATATTGCTCCATATTGAATATTCAGGACTATTTTGTAACATTTTTCTATCTATCAACAAATATATTAGTGATAGGTAGGTAATAATGTTGAAATTAAACAAACTTATATTTGTTTATTTATAAATATTATTTGATATGGAAATAATTGAATTTACTATGGAGTAATATTTTAGTTCAGGTTACAATGAAGTATGTTTGGTATAAACAATCAAATTGAATTGATGTCAAATATCTTCAATGCACTTATTATAATTTATGTTAATACCAAGAATTTTTCTCTTAAATAATTTTATACTAATTCTTACCATAATTTATTTGTCACATATAGTACCAGAAATTTTGTTAGACATTACTATATTTCTGGTAATTTCTACTATATATTTTTCTCCGTGTGAATATATAGATTTGCTCGATGTAAGTAACATAGGCAATAATCACGGTTACATCGGCAGAATGAGGCAAAAAAATAACTTCGTCCCCCTTATCCAGTTAAAATATACTCTTCACTTACTCAAGCTGGATATGGTGACACCATCGAGAAAATAACGAACAGGATGAACCATACAAATCCCATGAATATGGCAATGGATTTGTTCACCAATCGCACAGGTACACTCGATTGAAAATTTCGCCCGTAGTATGGGTTGCCTATTTCATGGTACCGTGTTCGGGAAGGTTATGGTACTTTCGACGACTTGTAAAAAGCGGGATTTTTTAGTTACATTTGAAAATGCTACAATTGAACCGACAGCGCCTGAGTTTCTCACACAAAAAGTACATATCAATCACTATGTCGTGGAAAGCCTGCTTCAAAATTTGAAAAATGGAGAAGTTATGAATTAAAAAAAAAAACGCAGATTTTTCCAATTTTTCCGGTTTTTCACCGTTACTAATGATCCGATCAAGTCGTGCCTAGGCTCATTTTCTTTGCATTTTGATTTTATACAATTCGTTTTCCGAAAGTATTGGGATTGTTCAATTAGTTTTCAAGTTACAAGTCAAAAACAAAAAAAAGCCTTTAAATGTTTATAACAAATTCAGCAATGCTTTTAAATGTTTATAACAAAGTTTGCAATGACAGTAGGAAACATAACAGGATATAATTACGTATGATGGCACAATCGGTTTCCTGGTGGTATTTTGGTCACGAAAAAATCTCTATTGATTGGTGTAGAAGTGTTTATGTGTGTCTTGCCACAGAACAGGCCTACTTTGAACTTCTGATATCACCATTTCCTTAGCACATTATGCCATGTTGGCGTGATGATGGCGACATTAATTAAATAACGCCCACAAATCAAACGACGTTGAATTAAGAGCGCGCGCTTACTCGCTAAGCGATATATCGCATATGTTTCAACTTGTTTGAATTAATTTTTCGTCGCTCTGTCGTCCACGATTTTTCGCTAGCTGGCCGAACACAGGTAATTTTCAAAACGCTGAGCGCCATCGCTATAACATCTCGATCAGACCGAAGTCCACTTCCAATGTTAACATTAATACATTTGGCATTTGATTGAAACTTGTATCGGCGTTCAATTGAACGCATTCATCAAGGTGGTGAATGTTGACTATATAGGGCGATTCAAAAGTACTTCAAACTT
Source organism: Gonioctena quinquepunctata (assembly GCA_018342105.1). Taxonomy (NCBI): domain Eukaryota; kingdom Metazoa; phylum Arthropoda; class Insecta; order Coleoptera; family Chrysomelidae; genus Gonioctena; species Gonioctena quinquepunctata. The sequence continues at coordinate 352,010 of JAFIRS010001432.1, read as the reverse complement.
CAGGTGGTGATACCTCACAATATTCTAATGTGAAATATCCAAATAAATTTATGTCCGGAAAAGCTTTGTTTCCAAGACACAGGATCTTAAAGTTTTATTTTTATTTTCGTTTTTTTTATATAACATTCGAAATACTGACCTTAATTGAACGAAAATTGGTATTGAGAAGTGCCGAATTCGAACCTGATGTTATTATTGCTCTTACTCGTAGGGCGCCACCTACATGTCTTTGTGTTCTTTGAAGATTCATAACTTTTTTGAGCGTACTTCTAGCACATTTTTCAGTGAAAAAATATATTTCTCTATGATATCTACGTAAAAAAGCTACCCCTGTTCCAAGTCGCTATAAGCAACCGTTTTCTAGATATTTGGACTTGAAAATTTCAAGTCGATTATTTGATAATCGATGCGTGTTGAAGTTATTACCATTATTTTGCATTTTTCACAAAAATGCTTAGGAAGTGAATTTGACGTTCAAGTAAGTAGTTCCGGTTTTTTGTAGGGGGCACCACCTATTCTATTTATTTTTGGTCGTTTGAAATAATTATTTTTGTATCAAGGGTGCAAAATCTGTATTTGTTTTAATAGCATTTGCAAGGAATATAAACATTTTATTTCAAGGAATTTTGAAAATGTTGAATAAAATAAAATAGAGGAAACTAAATTGTATTCAAATAAATTGTTCAAAGTGTCCACCTTCAGCGAAGATACAGACATTCAGTCTTCTAGTCATTGAATCTCGTACCCGCTCAAAAATTATTGGTGTGTTTCTTAATACAATTCATTTTCTAAAAAGTCTCTGTAAGTTGCGCCATTCAGTCGGAACGGTAGGAAGAAAGGACCTATCAAGTAATTAACGGTAGGAAGAAAGGACCCATCAAGTAATTATAAATTATTGTCGCCCAAACATTTACAGAAAGTTGATACTGATAATGTCTTTCACTAACTGTGTGCGGATTTTCCAGAGCCCAAACATGGTTGTTATGAGATTTTGTGATATCATTCCGTAAGAAGTTTGCCTCGTCCGTGAAGAGTACATATCTTGAAAATTGAGGATTTCCAGCCAATTTTCCCAAAAACCACTGACACATAGTAATGCGTTGGGGAAAGTCTCGTGGTAAAAGAGCTTGTACCTTTGAATATGGTATGGATAAAATTGTTGATCGTGGATAATTCTCCAAACTGTGGACTGGGTATAATTGAGAGATTCAGCAATTATTCCTTTACTTTTTTCTGGATTCTCCTCGAGAGGGTTCAAAACAGCTTCTTCCAATTCTAGGGTTCGGACTGCTCGTGGTCTTTCAATAATATCAGCTGCCCTCTTGAAGCTACCTGTTTCTGCCAAACGAGGTGGCGACTGGTAAATGTTTGAACGAAAGGCAGTACTCGATTAGGAAATTGCTCCTGCTTCGCGCGCATTGTCATCCGCAAGGCCATAAACGAAACGCATATCGGCTGAATGAGCATTATTGTTTGAATAATCAATTTTTTCAAAATTGGTGTTTTAAAACTTACAAAAACTTCAACAAAACAACAAAACGTTCAACTGTCACATAATATGTAATTACTAAGATGTTTAAAAACCCTGGTGAATGAACTGATTCGATATTGTTTAGATTTTTGAGGGGATACCACCTGTTACTTCAACAGAGCTTCTCTCTCTGTGGTAGATGGCGCCGTCCAAAAATGTTTGTCTATATTCTCGCTTGATTTCAGAACTTAATTTTTGACATCTGCAGCATCTTATCTGAAATTATTTTCAGTGTTTTGTCGGTATCTATGCGTTTCATATCTCTCTGATATGAAATCTAGCTTAGGTTATTCCTGAGTTTGTTCTTCAAAAAAACCACTCGTTCATCAGTTCATTAGTGCCTGAGGAATTGTTTATTTTCAGGTAGTGTAGTTTGTAAGGATACTTTTCTTAGAATGGGGCACATTTGCATTTTGTGTGGACAGTATGAAGCCTCAGATTCGAATTTTCGCCTTTATTTAGTACAAAAGCAAGTACAAATCTTGACGAATTGACTAATAATGATATTTCCATAGTTCATTATATTGTATGCATTGAATTTTATATTTTCTGCAATTAATGACAATTTCATTTCCAATTCTCCGTCTGTCAAAATGCAGTTAACCTGAATTCGAATCGTACAAAATACGAAAAACAACACGACAGTGCTTTCTTTGTGCTATGTTCGGGGGCTTCTAATTCCAGCTTTGCTATTGGTGAAGTTTGACAGATGTCTCTTTTGAACCAATAGCAAAGCTAGAATAAGAACCCGCGTACAGTTCGCCTTAAAAAGAAATCTGAGTGAATAAATATACCCCGTTAATGAATTGAAACTGAATCGTAATTGGCGCCATCTGACACGCTAGTAATCTCTATTATCAAGTAAGCCAAGTGTCGCCAAGTCGATCCCAAACTTCTACAGGTATAAGTACAAGCACCAGGGTTCTTATACATCTTAGTAATCACCAACTACTTACTCAAACGTCAAATTCATTTCCTAAGCCTTCTTGTGAAAATGCAAAATAATGTTAATAACTTCAACACGCATCGATTATCAAATAATCGACTTGAAATTTTCAAGTCCAAATATCTAGAAAACGGTTGCTTATAGCGACTTGTAACAGGGAGTAGCTTTTTCACGTAGATATGATAGAGAAATTGATTGTTTTACTAAAAAATGTGTAGGTGGCGCCCCCTACAAGTAAGAGCAATAATAACAATAGGTTCGAATTTGACACCTCAAAATACTTCTCAATATCAATTCTCGTTCAATTAAGGTCAGTATTTCGAAAGTTATTTAAAAAAAAACGAAAATAAAAATAAAACTTCAACATCCTGTATCTTGGAAACGAAGCGTTTCCGGAGATATATTTATTTGGACAATTCATATAAGAATATTGTGAGGAATCACCTCCTGAGGTTTGTCAAAGTACCTTTGAATCACCCTGTATATCGAAACAGTTGATTTGATTTGATACAGGGTGAGTCAGAATCAGACAAACTACGATTACAGATTCCTCACCTCATTCCGAGGTGAAAAGTTGTCATCAAGGTATATCCTAAAATGCACCCCCACTGAGATACAGGGTGTCGAAAGTACGAAAAAAAATTAAGATTTAATTTGTTTTCTCCAAAATTCCTAAAGGAAAAAATTTGAAACTTGGTACACTAATCAAGGTTCATCAACATGCTAATTTGAAGTTATATTTTTTTTTTATAAACCAGTGGCGTAGTTATGATGGTATGTGTGATCCTTCATATTTTTTTGGGACAAGTGAATGGACAAATGAGCATTTGACATCACTTCGGCTCATTGATACTCAACCCAGAAGTCATAACTTTCCATGTGCCTAAAAGGGAAGGTTTCTGAGATAATTGAGAAAAACTGAAGATATGTCCTTAGTAGAGAATAATTTCCTATGTGCAATAATCGCATGATGCTAATTTCTTACAACATATCGGAATATGTGTCAACCTCCTGAACATTTTTTAATGTTGGGGGAATCAAAAACATAGTACTGGTGAGTCAGAATGAGACCGATAACTCCATTTTTTCATTCATCATATTATTTGATCGAATCGATATCGCGGATTCACTGATATGTTACCATACTTTCTTGCATATGATTGTTTCGACAGATCAACTGACAAACAAACCCAAGATCAGAAGAACAGTCTTCAGGTTGCTGAACAAAGACGGACCGCCCAGATGAACCTCCAACACCGTAAGGTAGCCACGGCAGTACATGCAGTCGCTAGAAGGGAATTCAAAGCAGTAAACCTCAATACTCTTTTAGATATCGGTATTCTTTGGAATAATAAATTACATTCAAATTCAATCCGAACTGAGATTGTCTTGTGATCCTATGTGCATTTGTGTGGTTTTCCTCGCTCCTGGAATAAAAAATGGTTGGTTTTTATGTATACTGATAGAGAAAATCGGTAAATTGCATTGATGCGTTATTGCGTTTTTTCCTACTTTGAGTATGGGAAAGAAGTAATTTTCAACTTGTCAATAACTTAAGAATGATGTTTTGCCCAAGTATGTAACAACAAAAAATACGTCAAGAATCAATGAAATATATATTTCTTTTAAAAACGTTTCGACACATTTCTCTTTCCTTCCTGTATACCTCTTCTAATCGAAGTTGCTCGCACAATAATTCGCTTTCTATATTATTAGTTTTTATAGTTGATGTTGTTGAAGTATTATTAATAATTGTTTTCAATATAATTGTCAAGAATATTCAAAAGAATTGTTGAAAAATGTGTTTATCTACCAATCATATCCTGGCAGTGATTCGTTAATGAAACTATACAACTCCATTTTAATCTTTTTTCTTATTGATGGGACGAAATATAAAGCACAAACTGTATAGAAATGGATATATATGTTTAAAATATCGACTATCCTGTTCAGTATCTAGAGCGATTCCTTCTCAACATTTGATGACGTTTGATGCCCTTTGGAAATCAGCCCTCAATCTCTTTTTCATATTGTAGGATGTAGTTGACGGAGTGTAGTAAATCTTATTCTTCGAGTATCCTCATAAGGAGAAATCGAGGAACAGCAAGGTCTCTATTGCTGTAGAGTTTTGTGTTCCTTCTCTCTCAATCTATCTATTTGGAAAGCATATATTCAAAAACTGTCGCTAAGTTCGAAATGTGCCAGAATTCCATTAAGGTGTAACCATATCCGTTGTCTGATATCTAAAGGCATTTCTCCAGAAGGTGGGGTGGATTATAGCGATAAAAATGTAATATGAATCGACCATTCAAGTTTCCATTGAAACACTATGGTCCTATAACTCGTGGATCAATAATTCCTACCCACACGTTGATAGAATATGAAATTTAATCATCGAAATGCAGGAAAATTAGGTTTTCGATGTAATAGAAAATTGAAAAGGTTGTAATTAGTAGATTTTAGCCACAAAAAATTGAAAAATAAAAACTTTTTAACAAAAGAGTGAACGACGGAAAAACGATTTGAAAAGCAAAGATAAAATAAACCTTCTCAGTCTTAATAACTGAGCTCCCAAACCAGTGTAAGTAAGTAATTTTGAGTAGGCGCCAAACAAACAATCAACGAAGATCATCAAATTACTTCAAAAACAAAAAAAATGTCTCGCTGCAATCATTTTACACTTTACCTGATGCATTTGCTTGTTTATTTGACGCCGACTCAAAATTGGTTACTCACATTAGGAGCTCAGTTATCAAGACTAAGAAGGTCTATTTTATTTTTTGCTTTTCAGTTCCTTTTCTCTTCGGTTTTATTTTTTGTTAACCCGGCATCACACAGGTGAGATGATTTCACGTTGCAACCGACAAATTTCACATTGCAATTTAAAATTTTAGAAAAAAGGATTAGGCACATATGTAAGGGGTTTCTAGGCATCAAAGAATCTGCTGAAATTTCAGTATTTTACACCTAAGATATATTAGATTGATTCTAGGCGACTACGATAGCAATTGCATTAGTTGATACAGGGTGTAATCGGAACTTTCTATTTCTTGTCATGTGATAAGCGATTTTAATATAATAACTTGTAATGCGATTATCAAGATCATAATGCAAAATTAATCTCAGTGAGGAAATGCCTTCGTGCCACCATATTTAGAATTCCATTCCACCCCCATTTAGGGGTAGTTTGTACTTGTGATTTTTTTAATAACTCTGCTGACCAGGGATTTCCAGCTGAGATATTCCATTGAAACGCTGAAATGTAGAATGCACAAAATATATTTTTTTGTCACCATGAAAAAATCGAATCAATCCCCTTATATGGATAGTTTATATTCTGCCATTTTTCGAGAAACTTCGTTGACCGAAGGTTTCCGATGAATATATTTCATTGAAACAGTAGAAAAGTTTATAAAACATATTATTTGTGCTGCCATAAAAAAAAACTCAAATCAGTACCCTCATGGGAGTAGTTTATACTTGAGATTTTTTGAAGAACTTCGCTGACCGGGGGTATCCAATGAATATATTATATTGAAACGCTGGGATATAATGGCTCAAAACATATTATTCGTGCCACTATAGGGAAAATTCACAGCTCATCAGCTTCATCAGCTACCTTGTAAGGGTAGTTAACACTTACGATTTTTCGAAAAACTGCTGACCTAGGAAGCAAATATAGAAGAATAAACTGATTACATTACATCCAATTAAATAATTTTGGCAGAATCTGCATAGAATATAAAATATATATTAGAATTGACCGATACAATTTGAATCTTATCCACATTCAAAAAATATATGAGTGGAATGCAACTCAAACAAACAATGGTTAATTTCGACGACGATAGTCACATTTTATGAGGGGACTAATGCGAATATTTTCTTTGGGGACACACATAATATGTTTCGTGCAGTTCATATTCCAGCGTTTCATCGAAATATCTTCACTGGATACCTGCGGTCAGCAAAGTTCTTCGAAAAATCTCAAGTAAAAAAAAAATTTTAAAAATTTTCCTTTAATCAAAATATTTTAAAAACACAATAAATACATTCATGAAGGGACGATTTGAATTTTTTGTATGGTGACAAAAAAAATATGTTTCGTGCAATCTGCATTTCAGCGTTTCAATGGAATATCTTAGCTGGAAATCCTCGGTCAGCAGAATTATTGGAAAAATCACAAGTACAAACAAACAAAATTGAAATTTTCAACATGGTGGCACAAAGACATTCCTTCATATATGTTAATTTTGCATTATGATCTTGATAATCGCATTACAAGTGATTATATTAAAATCGCTTATTACATGACAAGAAATAGGAAGTTTCGATTACACCCTGTATCAACTAATCGGTCAGATAAATTAATGCAATCCTTAGGTGTAACATACTTAAATTTCAGCAAATCCCATCCATGCCTAGAAACCCCCTTATATATGTGCCTGGTCCTTTGATCAATAATAAGTATTCTCCGAATACAAAAACACATAATGTTCCAAGAATCTATCAAACTAGAACAACTAAATACAAATTTTTTTTAGAAAAAAAACATTCTGCAGATTTTAATTAAACAACAAAAATTAAAATAAATCGTCTTTTTATCAACATTACCATTCTGCGCAATATTTATGTCGGCACAATTTTCGAGGTAACTTGTCACATAATCCAAACATATTAATAAGCCACACATTTTACAACGGTATTTTGTTTTCCTATGTCAACTTCTTGGACACATTTGACATCGTCCTTTTCCTCCATTATGTCCTTGTGCTTGATGTTCTACGGGTTCCCCAAGAATATTACGTATCGTATGCCATAAGAGCTTCGGCAGTGCGGTTAATTTTTGCTGGCTTCAATTGCAAATTTGACTAAAACAAAACCTAGTTTTTTTGAAAAGGGCGTCTTTTCAGAGTATAATATTTATATATAATTCGACTTTTAATCCCAGCTGTATCCAGAAGAGTATGAAGAATTGTTGAAGGCAGTTTCTAGCAACGGAATATGAACCAGCCAATTCGTCGACGCTATTTACACCGCCTTTGGTCATGTTATAAAAGCTTATTATTTCTGGAAACATTTTTTCTTTCTTGGAATCCTCATGATGTAACGATGAAAGCAATATGACGTATTTGTTTTATAACCGACGAAACCAAAAAGAAGGAGGTTCTCTAGTCGACGCGTATTTTTTTTATGTATGATCACGCATAACTTTTCACAGAGCACTTCAATTCCGATGATTCTTTTTTCATTGGATAGGGTGTACTTCGAAATTGGTCCCATTTTAATTTGAACAAAAATTCCATCCATAAGGGTAGCGAAATGGATCGTCCACCCTCTGTAGTTTGGTCCGTTAACCGATTCTATCAGGCATAACTTTGTAGTGGGTTTTTCGATTTGGATGATTTGGAATGGAATAATCTACCCCTATGGGTAGTAAAATAGGAAATGATTGATTTTTTGAGTGATGTTGTTGCCTGTGTGAATGGTATCTGATACAGTAGAAGTAATATGATTGTCTGATATCAAGGAATTTTGTTTCAGCATATAAGATATCTGTTGGGTACCTGAGGTTTTTATCATGAACAAGTTTCAAAAACCTCCGTTGCATTACTTCTAAGGTATGACGATGAGTTTTTGGGGCTGCGCCACATATTAATATTGCATATCGGAGGTAGAGAATTGAAAGATAATTTTTAGATATGAGGTATTTTAATTTTCTGAACTTGTGAAATATAGATCTCAGCTTGTCTGAGAGATATGCTATATGCAAGTCCCATTTCATATGTGAATCATAACTACGCCTAAGTATTTTATTTCTTTTTCAGGGCGGATTGTGAAAGTTTCTGAATCGGATGTGATGGTTAGTTGGTTGTAGGTTGGAGCGGAAGAAGAGTTACAAGAAAAGTTTAGATACGTGGTTTTTTCTATGTTCACAGTCAGTAACTTGAAGTCCAGCCATTGTTTTATACGCGAGAAGTTAGCTTCTACAGTATATTTCAATTCGTCCCATTTATCCGCCTTATGAAATATAGCCGTAGCATCAGCAAACCCTATGATATTATCATCTTTTCCCAGTGAAAACAACTCGTTTATGTATATATTAAATAAAGTGGGACCAAGCACAGTTCCTTGTGGCACTCCATATTCAATGACTCTTTCGGTACTAAGAGTATTATCGATTCTCACAGCTTGGTATCTATTGGTGAGGTAACTTTCAAAGAATTTCAGGTAGTTGTTACGTATACCGACATCTTCCAGGGATTCCAAGAGAAGACGATGACTCACCGTATCGAATGCTTTTGGCAGATTTATGAATATGCACGGCTTGCTCTCGTTGAGACATTTATTGATTTTTGTTGTCAGGGAAATAACAGCGTCTTGTGTAGATATTTTTTCTCTGAACCCGTATTGTTGATTGGAAATTTTTTTATACTTGTTTAGGTAGTTAACAAGTCTCAGTTTAACTAGTTTCTCGAAGATCTTAGCTATATGTGTTATCAAAGAAATCGGTCTATAATTATTGATGTTAGTTATGTCGCCATTTGATGGGTAAATACCTTTTTCTGAACAGTTGTTGAAGATAAATGTAAGTGGGTGTATTATGTAAGGACTGATCAATTTTAGGGTTTCGGATTTGATATTGTCGTGTCCTACTGCCTTACCATTTTTTAATTCTGTAATAGTTCTCTGTATATCTTCTGCGTTGATGGGTGCAAATACAGAAAAATTAGCTCTGGATGATCTTTTGACTTCATAATTCCTATCTATTTTTATTCGGTTTGCTAGTGTTTTACCAATTTTGCTGAAGCCGTTGTTGAATTTTTCAGCAATCTCAAATTTGTCCAATAGTAATTATCCTGATTCTATGCTTTTCATTTTTCCAATACGACTTTTTTGTTTTACTTATTTGTTGCACTACGTTCCATAAATCCTTAGAACTAGATTTGTTCTTATCGATTTGTTTTTTGTAATAATGGAATTTAGCTTTTTCATTATACATTCTATTTATTTCTATATTTTTTCTATTAATTTCTGAATGCATTGTTAGGGTGTGGGTTATTATGGAGATCTTTGCACATTTTTTTTTATTAATACGGTTGAGCAGGGCGGTAGTCAGCCAGCGTGTTATTTTTGTAGTTTTTCTTCGTATTAGTTTTTTTTCTGAACATAATTCTAATTTATTTTTGGTAATTTCAATGGATTCTCTAGTCGCTTTCTCTGGACTGACTGCATTATGAACATTATTCTAACAGATACCTTCAAATGCAGTTTTTTTTTGCGTTAATGAATTTAATAAATCTATCGATATTTTCCGTAGTTAGTTTGGTTTTGTGGTTAGGAGTTATTTGTAAACAGACAGTGCTGCTACTACCTTGTACTCTTGTTGGTTCATTTATTGTTGAAATATACCCGTATTCATTCAATATATTCAGATACTCTGCTGTATGGTTCTCGTTTGGCTTGAGTAAATCGATGTTCAGATCTCCCACAAATAAAACGAAGTCCTCTGTGTGATTTTCATTATTTTCAAGAAATTCATTCAAGCTAATATTGAAATCCTGTACATCCGTATTTGATGATCTATATAAAGCATTAACCTTATGGATTTGCCGCTAGGAGTAATTATTTTGATAATTGATACTTTGATACTGTTTTCAAGAGTTGAAATATAATATTCATAATCGAGATCAGATTTCACATAAGCAACAACACTGTCATTTTGATTCAGTTGACTATCATTATAAATTATGTCGTATCCTGTAATATTATAGAGGTTCTGATCAAATACTTCTCTCGTTTCACTCAAAATTATACAATTTATGTCAGTTTTCAAGCTAGGCAAGTAAGTATTTTGGAAGTTATCAGAAATTAAGTAGGTAGTAATTAGTAGATTTAAAAATCAACTGAAAAGCAAAGAATAAAATAAACTTTCTTAGTATTGATGATAATTGAGCTCATAAACTAATGTGAGTGAATAATTTTGAGTTGACGCCAAACAAACTAGCAATTGAATTAGGTAAAGCGTAAAATGATGGAAGCGAGATGCATAGCGGCGTTTTCATTACTTCTTCAAAGTAATATAATGATCTTCGATAATTGTTTGTTTGGCGCCGAATCAAAGTTATTTACTCACATTAGTTTATGACCCCAATTATCATCAAGACAGAAGGTTCATTTTATTCTTTTGTAAAGTATATGTCTTTTTCAGAATCACTCAATTGAGAACTATTACTAACATGATCCAAGTCATCATATTCTCTCTCTGACCCCGCCTAAAATATCATCCTCGTCGCCTTCAATCTCATTCCAGATCTTCAAAAGCTGCTGCTGCTCTCTTTCGTAGTCTCCCATGACTCTAAAAGATATGTAATCATTTATACTAATTGAAAAACAATTTTCATTTATATAATCATACTCACATTTGAAAACAATTCAGAACCAAGTTGGTGTCTGACAGACCCCACAGCACTTTCAGGACGTCTAAACTTTAGAACTTCACAGTACGACTAAACGGTTGGGCAGAACTTCAGATCGATGTTATTGACGAAGCTATAGGCAAACAAATATACGTCGAAGCAGATTCAGGTATAATTCAGGCAGTTTCAATTTGCGTGGGGTTTGTTAGACCCCACCAGGGTGATGCCAGTTTGAAAAGTTTTTTAATCAATATCGCAATGTTATTTATTTAATAAATTGATTTTCGGGAAGTTTTGATCATATTAATGCAAATTTCTGAATCAAGTTCATGTTGTAGTAATACAAAATAATGTATACCAGAAAGCTCAGCTTTCTAACGGATTTTTACTTTACAAAATTTTACCTTATTTCGCGGAGAAATAGATTATTGAGCGCGTCGAATGCAGATTGCGACTTATGCGCACCCACTAGGCTAGGGAGCTTTTCAGATTATTAAAGTACATACTTTTCCAAACCTGATACAAAAAAATCACCTTCGTCCAAACCATTTACATTGATGTCTCATTTATTGGTCTATTAGGATATAAGCAATTCTCAATTGGATATACAGGGTGTTTCTAGACTTCCTCTTTTCCTTTCGGGAATGTATAGATGGGGTCAAAATATCACCAGTACTTCATATAACTTTTGTTCCTAAAAGCCTTCGTTACCAAGTTACGGGCCCTCAAAGTTACAAAATGAAAAATGTTTATATTTCATAACTTTCAAAGTGAATATTCAAAATCATCTAAATTTTGGTGATTGACTAAACAAATGAATTCCTTCGATGAGCTTCCATGCAGGAGTCAGTTGTTTTGCCATAAAGTCAGGAACGGACTACTCCCGATGGTCCACACCCCAAAACTTTGAAATGACAGATAATTTTTCAATAGTTTTCAACAAAATGAAATTACGTAGACAATTTTCTGATTAACAGTACTCGTGTGGAAAGTCGATCGTGCAACGATTCTTAATAAAAATGCAGTTTTACTCGACGACATCAAACCCGATCGTCCACCATTATTTGAAATGAAAAATGTTCACAGTAGAAATACTTATGCTAACGTTAATTCAACAACATTTACAACAGGGATAATACAAAATATGCTAAAATAAAGTCGTAAACAAAAAGTACAGTACCTAGTTGAAAGTGTCATTCACAATGTAGATTTTTTTTCAAATGAAATATCAAGTTATGTAGATTCGTGGTGTTTTTGAACTAGCAAGCTACTCTACTATGAAATATCGAATTCAGTCCATATTTTGTATGTACGCGTGGAATAAGCACGTTTCGTGTTGTGTTATCTGAATCTTATGAAACTCAACAATTGGATGTTGCAAATTCGTATTCACAGCTTGAATGTTAAGGAGTTTCACTGATAAGTATAATTTCATGGAAGGAAATCTTTAACCCGAAGATAAATTTAGCTGAAAAACGCACATCGGAAGACATAACTGAAAAAAAGCAAACGATTTAACTACAAAAACGGCTGCACATGAATAGGTGAAAAATATCTGGTGAATAAATTTATGTTCCATTTCTTCCACAGATGTTGACAAAAACACCATGTAGAAAGAAATAAAATTGGTGTGGATAAAAATGCCAATTGGAATGCAATTTTGTTTTGTTGAGTGGTGCGTTGTCATTGTATTTTCAATATTCTAATAGGACAGTTTCAAGGGATTTGATATGGCCGAACAGTTTACATTCAACGAATATGCAGATATGCATGCATTGTATGGACGAGCATTTGGTAATGCTGCAGAAGCCCGTCGTCTGTATGCCGAGCATTCTCCCAATCGAACGTTACCGGCAAGAGAAACGTTCGAGCGTATCGATCGCAGCTTGAGGGAGACAGGTATGTCTAATGGATAATTAATTGGAGCCTGTTGTTTTATTTCGATATTATCGTAGGTTCAGTTTTGCCGAAACGAGGTGGTGAGGGCGCTCCTACGGCTGTGCGTACCGTTGTATTGAAGGAAAATATTTTGAAAGCTGTCACTGATGATCCTTCAATGAGCATCAGAAACCTATCAGAACAGTTCCATACATCCAAGTCCACTATTCATAGAATAATTAGGGAACAACTGATCCACCCATATCACATCCAGAAGGTTCATGCCATGACACCTGAAGATTCTCCAGTACGACTGATATGTGCCAATTGGTCCATAGATAAGCAAAGAGAGGGTATGACTTTTATTGCTCGAGTTTTATTCACTGATGAAGCAGGTTTCAGTAGAGATGGAGTAATCAACTCTCATAATCTCCACATATGGGCCGGAGAAAATCCCTATGGGATATTGCAAACCAAACACCAACGGAAATTCAACGTGAATATTCGGGCTGGTATCATAGGAAACCATATTATAGGACCATTCGTTCTACATGACCGATTGAATGGAGAACGTTATTTGGAGTTCATTCAGAACGATTTGAATGGACTTTTGGAACATGTTCCATTGCAAACCCGAAGAGATATGTGGTTTATGCATGATGGCGCTCCTCCTCATTTCAGTTTGTTTGTGCGGGACCATCTGAACCAGATTTTCCCCAATAGATGGATTGGTAGAGGTGGGCCATATTCATGGCCACCGCGGTCTCCGGATTTAAATCCATTGGATTTCTTTCTGTGGGGGCATCTGGAAGGCCTCGTTTACGCTACACCTATTCACACCAGAGATGCCTTGTTGAATAGAATTACATTACATTGTGAAGCCATACGAAACGACCCTGGCATGCTATTTCAAGTGCAGAGAGGGTGTTTGCGCCGACTAAGAAAATGTATTGAGAGAGCCGGGGGTCATATCGAGCAGTTTTTGTAGCGGATTTCTGTTTGCTCTTAAGGCTTGCGATTGATTATTCACACCATGAGTTTTGTAAGGTGAACGTGTTTGCATGATAAAAATTCCTTATGAACATTTCACCTATCATTTCTATTTCCATTACAAATCATTCTTTTCGAATAATGGTAGACATCTCAGAATGGATGTCGTCGAACAAAAATGTATTTTTATCAAAAATCGTTGCTCCGATCGATTTTCCACACGAGTAGTTTTATCCAGCAAATTGTCCAGGTAGCCTTGTTTTGTTAAAACATATAGACAAATCCCAGTCATTTCGAAGTTTTGGGGTGTGGACCATCGGGGGTAGTACGTTTCTGACTTTGTAGCAAAACAACTAACTCCTGCATGAAAGCTCATCGAAGGAATTCATTTGTTTAGTCAATCACAAAAATTAAGATGATATTGAATATTCACTTTGAAAGTTATCAAAGAAAAACATTTTCCATTTTGTATCTTTGGGGGCCCGTAACGAAGGCTTTTAGGAACAAAAGTTATATGAAGTACTGGTGATATTTTGACCCCATCTATACATTCCCGAGAGAAAAAGAGGAAGTCCAGGGACACCCTGTATAGGCCAACCAATATAGGTTTTTTTTACCATCAAATAGAGGTGCAAATAGCCTTCACTACCTTCTGAAAGATAGTTCGTAAATGAAAACCCTGGACTCGGCCCTAGCAGGATCGCTTTGTGGAATTTTTTCAACAAGAAACATTGTCAAAAATAACCACTTTTTTCGGTTTTTACAAATATTTCAAAAAGTATTGAAGGAATCGTTTCATTCAACACAGAACTTCAGTGGAGAATTCAAAAACCTGCAAAATCGTGTTCTGTGCGACCGAATCAGTGCATTTTCTACTGGGAAAATTGGGGAAAACCTCTAAAAGAGACAATTTTTCAAAAATTCATAATTTTTATAAATTCGAAGCAGGACAAACAATCTCGCAGAAAATGATAGATGATAACATGTAGTTTAACTGTGCGCAAGAGGTTTCTGTCCGATGTGTAGTTTTTGCACAATCGCGTTATACACAATTTAAGGGGTTATCTTGAAAAATGCGCCGATATGAGGGAAATCGTCGTATTCAAATTCTGTAAACGGCAGCTGGAAGTAGAGATCAATATCAACAATTTGTTCATCTAGGATTTCCTCCTGAGAGGTGGGAAATGTGTTGAACATGTCACTGAAAGTTGCTCCAAACGCTTGAAAGTGTGCCCGAGGCAGAGTCAAGTAGCGGTAGTGGAGGAACGAGACAGCGGAGACAGCGGGCTGCTTATACGTTGGCGCATATTATCATATGAGTTATCAGCGTGTTTTTGCATACGATTTCAGTTATTTAAGGATTTATTTTTTTATTAACTATTGTATTACATCAGTTAATAGTGTGGCTTGTATGGAAAGGTAAGTATACGTATTCGTGATAAGTACATTTTATCGTTTTATACATATTCGTACATTTTGTTCATTTATAAATAAGTGTAAAACATTTTTTCAATACATAAATGTAATATGTTCACATACAAAGTAATATAATCACTTACAATTATAAAAAAAATTATGAATATGTTGATATGACATTTCAAACCGTAATCGAAAAAGATTAAAGCTTCTATTTTCATTCATTAAATTTTGCATCTACTCGATTAATTTAATGACATAGATATACACAAAATTTAGATACGCGGTTCAAACGATATTAATGCATATTTTTGTTTTTATCAACACTTGTGAAATTTTTGTATTATGTTAAACTTTCATCAGTTAAATATGATACACTCAAAGAAATCAAAAGATATAAGATCACTTTAATAACAGTAAATGGTGCCTATAAAGACAATTACTCTGCTATGTCTTAAAGATGTCGAAAAAGATGAAAATTCGAATAATGAAAATCAGATAATACAATCACTACTAGGCGAAAACAACTGCAATGAGGAAGAATACTTCACTGACCGAAATCATGCTAATCCCCATAGAAAAATGTATATCTGTGGAGACCAATATGCGACAGGGTTTCCCAAGGCCATCACTAAAATCTTGGATACATCCAGATATACCATAAATGTGAAAATAAAAAACAACATTGAACTCTGTACATTGACGGAAAATATATTTAACGACACGGTCAGCTATGGCCAGGAAGATATAATCCTCGTTATGTTCAATACAACAAACATAAGCAATAGTAAAACTCTACACTTGTTTCTGAAGAATATTCTAAGTCTTGGAAGATCTACAAATCTCATTATTATCTCAGAATGCAATAGTTTTTATGACAAAAATATTAATAGACTAATTTTTAACCGAATAAAGACATTTAGGCGAGCTAATAGAAATTGCTCCATACAATTTTATAGCGACAAAAAACAAAAAGGCAGCAAATTTGAAATTATGGAGAGAATGAAGAGAGTTCTAGAACATATATCTCGAAATCAACGAAATATTGTCTCAAAAACTGTTGTACTAACTGAATCAGCTGTGACTGAACCAGTATCTCTTTCTGCTACCGAGTCATCAAATTCTTTTTTAGACGAAGTTCTGATATCCAGAATAGAGGAATAAATATTAACCAAATATCTCGTACGATTGATACAGAACATGATACTGATTTCAGTGAGACATTTGTCTCTAACTCTAACATAGGGAACTTTGGAAGTAATACTAATATTAAAAATAGGTTTATCTGTTTTACGCATCAAAATATCCAATGTATCAGTAACAAAACTGTACTTATAGATGAGATATTCAATGGAGAAAAGACCTGTGACTTTCTTCTCATTACGGTACATTGGCAGAAAGCCGAACAACTGGAAATTTTCAAGTTGAAAAACTTTGATCTGTGTGCCTCCTATTCTAGGAGTACAAAGATACATGGTGGGGTTTCTATATATAAAAATGACACTCTTGTCGAACACATTTGTGAGCTGAACCTATCTAACTTTTGTGAAGAGGGTATTTTAGAAGTTTGTGGAATGAAGCTAATCACTCGAAGCATAATTTGTATTGTATTATATAGCTAACGGTGATTTCAATGAATTTCTGATACTATTTAACGGAGTTCTGTCTATCATAGATAATAAAGCAACAACGTTAGTTATTGGTGGAGACTTCAATATCAATTTTATGGTTAATAGTGCCAACCTAACACTATTGGAAGACTTGCTTTCCTCTTATAAGATTAAAATTAGTTTAAGAATACCAACAAGAGTAAAGGCAAATTCCATGACATGTATTGATAATTTTTTAAATAAGACAAATTACCCCTACAATGTAGCAGCAGTAGACCTTAATTTATCTGATCACTACTCACAAATCCTGAAAATTGCTACTAATCCACACAACAAAACCAGCAATGGTAGAGACAACAAATTTTTCTATCGTCGGGATTTTTGTGATGACAATATAAGGAGATTCCGTGATTACCTGCAGCACGAAGACTGGATAGAGATATTTGCGCAACAGTGTCCTAACTTGACATATGAGGCTTTCACAGAGCTTCTATTATATTATTTTGAAATATATTTCCCATCAAGAAAGGTATCTACCGGACCACGGAGGAAGAAATCTGATCCGAAAATAACGATGTCCCCCGAGCTAGAACACCTAAAGAATAGAGTTTCACTGTACAATATGCTAGCAAAGAATGACACCAACTATAATGAAATTTGTAGGCAAGCTAATAGAGAATATAGGGAAGAACTAAAAGCTATAAATATAAAATATCATGATGAATTGATTATTAATTCTGACAACAAATCTAAAACAACATGGAAAATTATCAACGATTTACAAAAAAAACAAACCAATAAACATGAACTAATTTTATTAGAAAACAGTATACAATATTCGGGGGAAATATTAGCTGAAAAATTCAATGCTCACTTTACAAAGCCTCTGTCTGAAAATTTCTCATTAGATACTCGATTTCTTGAAAGTAACATCCCACTCAATGCCTCCACTTTTTTTATGTCTCCCATCACTGAAAGGGAGTTGGTACAGTTAATAAATAAACTGAAAAACACTAACTCATGCGGAACGGACCAAATATTAAACAAGTTGATTAAATGTTGCTCCTCTGAATTATGCACTGTACTCACCTTCCTAATCAATCTGTCAACAGAAAAGGGCATTTTTCCAAATAATTTAAAATTAGGCAGTGTATCTCCTATATATAAAAAAGGAGATAAAAATGATCTAAATAACTACAAAGCAATCAGTATTCTCTCTAGCCTCTAGCATTTCAAAACTATATGAAATGAATTTAAAAGAGCAGTTAAATGCTTATTTTACTGCGATGGAATTATTATCACCATCACAACATGGTTTCACAACTAATAAAGGCACTAATACAGCTCTTTGCGATTTTCACAGTCGAATAATAACGGCCTTGGACCAAAAAAAGTGTGTGCTTGGATTGTTTATTGATTTTTCACGTGCGTTTGATTGCGTGAATCACAGTCTTTTGCTGGAAAAACTCTCGAGATATGGGGTTAGGGGATTGCCGCTCAATTTATTGACCTCCTACCTGAATGATAGGAGACAAATAGTAAAAATTGGGGAGAATACAAGCTCCGAAAAACATATTGCCGACGGTGTGCCTCAGGGATCCATTTTGGGGCCTCTATTATATTTAGTTTTTGCTAATGATTTATTAGTGTATCTGAATGGAAATTCTTCCACTCACTGTATATGTTATGCTGATGACACGAATATACTAGTTATTGAGGATGACCTAAACTCCCTGAAAAATACAGCTGGAAGCACTTTCAGCAAAGTTATCACTTGGTCTGAGAAAAATAATTCAGAAATGAATAAAACAAAAACCAAAATGCTTCAATTCATGATAAGACGACAACACCATGAGGTGAGTCTGTTTCAGAATACTGAATTATCATTGGATTCCACAACAACAACCAACATGTTAGGAGTTGTCTTCGACAAGTAGATAATTTGTGCAAAAACTCAGAAATTCCTGCTACTCTCTTAGGTTCTCTCCAATCACTGCAGTCAAGAGATTCTACTTACGCTTTACTATGCGAATTTCAATTCTCACCTCAGGTATAGCATACTGAACTGGGGCACAAGTTCCTCTGTGGGTCGAGTGTTCATAATACAGAAATATGCAATAAGGATCATTGCTAAGTTGGGTTTTAGGGATTCCTGTAGGGGAGCATTCCAAAACTTTAAAATATTAACAGTTGCAGGACTATATATACTTGAGGCGTGCACATATGTATACCGCAACAAAAACATATTGGCTACCAACAGACCACCACATACCCATTTGACACGAAATTCACACTTACTCCTACCCAGTCAACATCGCACTGCACTCTACCAAAAAAGCTTTGAATATCAGGGATGCAAACTGTAAAACAAACTTCCCGATGACATTAAAGCTTCAGGAAATGTACATATTTTCAAGAAAAAAGTTAAACAGCTCTCATTGTCAAAAAACTGCTACACTGTTGAGGAATTTCTGTCGTAACTTGTTTTGTAACGTGAACGTTTTCTTTACAGTTGATTATTGTCATATTTTTATATTTATATTTTATATTATTTCTTATTATTGTTTGTGACGTGTATGTGATGTTCATTTTTACGGCCGGAGGTTTTAGATTGTCTCTTTCCGACTATTTCTTGATTTTATTGTCTCTCTTCGACTATTTCTTGATTCTATTGACGTTTTTCTATTTTTTATTTGTATTTTCACACTGTTGATGTACAAATTAATTTGTGAAAATAAAGAAATTATTATTATTATGTTATGAGCGACTATGATTCTAGAGAACTCATATCAATGATGTTAGTTATATTTCTTGTTTTGATAATTATAATCAAAGAACATGCAGTAGCAAACAATTTTTATTACAGTTAATTACAATATTTCGTAAGTTTGGAAGAAAAACACATCTGTTTGGGAGGGTTCAATTCAATTCCCCCCCTACCGCTACTCGACTCTGCCTCGAGCGCACTTTCAAATCCAAAATGAATATATTGTAGATATTGATCTTCACTTCCAGATGCCGTTCACAGAATAAGACTACAACGACTTCCCTTAAATCGGCGCATTTTGCAAGATAAGCCCCTAAAATGTTCATAACGCGATTGTGCAAAAACTACACATTGTACAGGAACCATCAAGCGCACATTTGAACTACATATTATTATCTATCAGCTCCCGCAATATTGTTTGTCCAGCTTTAAATTAATAAAAATAATAGAAAAAATTGAAATGGTCTTTTTTTAGAGGTTCTCCCGGATTTTCTCAGTGGAAAATGCACTGATCCGGTCGCACAATAAACCATTTTATAGGCTTTTAAATTCTCTAGAAAAGATCCATCGAATGTGGAACGATTCCTCCAAAGCTTTTTGAGATATTTGTGAAACACCAAAGAACTGGTCATTTTTGACAATACTAGTTGTTAAAAAATTCGACAAAGCGATTTTTCTTCTACGAATTATCTTTCAAAAGGTAGTACAGGTTATTTGCGTATTTATTCAAGTGTGAAAGTAGCCTCTATTTTTTCTCTATTGGTTGGCCTAATAATTGAATGACGCATAATTTTAATGACGTAGATATTTCACTATTGGTTCACAATACAACAACAATAACTGGATGAAAAGACAAATTTTTGTAGCTACTTTGAAGATTGAACTATAATCCTTCCGAACAACTAATTGATGAGTGGCGAATATAAAAACTTTTTAACAAAAAATTAAACCGACGAAATACGTAACTGAAAAGTAAAAAATGAAATAAACCTTTTCAGTCTCAATAACTTAGCTCCTAAACTAATATAAGTAACTAATTTCGAGTCGGCGCCAAACAAATAAGCAAATTAATTAAGTAAGGCATAAAATGATGGCATCGAGTTGCGCGGTGACACTCTGATCATTTTTTTGAAGTAATTTAATGATCTGCGTTGATTGTTCGTTTGGCGCCGACTCGAAATTAGTTCCTTACATTAGTTTAGAAGCTTAGTTATTGAAACTAAGAAGGTTTATTTTATTTTTTACTTTTCAGTTCCGTATTTCGTCGGTTTAATTTTTTGTTAAAAAGTTTTTATTTTAAAAATTTCTGTAACTGAAATCTACTAATTACTACCTACTTGTGTTTTTATTACTTCCAAAATACTTACTTATCCACCTTACTTCAACTATTACCAGTTAAATAATATGATTATCTACTTTAACTATTTGTTGTAATATAAATTATTTTTGTTGTTCTGGTTAGTTTATTTCATTACTTTGTATATCATTCCATCCTCTCATAGAATATAATGATTGTGACGGATGTGGAACAAAAATAATGACAGTAGCGATCTGTCATTGTCTACTACATATGTGTGTGCCAATGTTCACAAGTGAAAAATCAAGTATCCCCTATTTTTTCACCCGTAAGGGTGGATAATTTCATTTGAAATCCAAATATGAGGTATACCCTATCCATTAAAAAAAAAAACATCCAAATCGAAGAACCCAGTACAAAGTTATGCCTGATAGAATCGGTTAACGGACCAGAATTCAGAGGGTGAGTGATCAATATCCTTCATTTTGCTACCCTTAGGGGTGAATTTCATCTTTTAAATTCGAAAAGGACCAACTTCAGAGTGTACCCTATCCACTGAGGAAAGAAATATCGGAATCGGACGTCCCAGTAAAAAGGTATGAGTGATCATACTTAAAAAAAAATAATAAAAAAATATACGCGTCGACTAGAGAACCTCCTCCTTTTCGGTTTCATCGGGTAAAAAATGAATCCCTCATTACTAGTATACGCAGTATATATGATAATGGTGTTTTGACAATATCTGTAATAGTATATGCGAACATTATACATAATTCAGATGTTTATATATAATCAAGTATTCAGTTTGATAGCTTCTATTATAATTCGTATTGGGTTTTGTAAACTCCTACTTGCTTACGACCATTATTTCCTTTCGAGCTCCGCGAATGATTCAAGTCGAGTTTTTGCTGGAATTCGATATATTTTGTACTCGTTCGTCGTAGCATCTATCATATGGTTCATGACACAGCTAGGAAAAAAGGCAAGGCGGTCGGATTCCGTGTATAATATGCAGATAAACTAGTGATTTATTTCCATGCTGAAATGTCTATTTCAGCTTGTTTGCTGTGATTCGATGAGTTATTTGTGTTTCTGGAGCATGAGCTGAAGTTATTTCACTATGAAAACGCAGAGCTATACACAGGGCTCCATTCAACAAAACTTGCAAATATTTTTTATAGTTTCTCCGATGTTGAGTTGATTGATTGGATAATTTTTCGGATGTCTCATCAACATGAACTGATATTTGAAATACAACATATCACAGAAGGCGACATCTATAATTTGCAGAGTGAAACCGAACCTATTCACTGGCAAAACAGGTTCTACACCTTGACAGGTACCCAACGATTATTCATATAATAAATACAACACAATATAGATAGCGACATCTATAATTTGGAAAGTGAAACCTAGTACCATGGAATTCAAAAGTTTTCTATACTTGGTTGAGTTTCACTTTGCAAATTACAGATGTCGCCCTCTATAATTTGATGTATTTTACATAAGGTACTAATTCCCTTAGTGTTGAGCAGAAAAAATTTGAATGTATTTCTGAAATTGAAATCACCTCAGTTTCAAAACCACACAATTCACATGACTACATGAACCACGCTTTCTGAACATATTTTTGCTTGGTTACTTTAATGTATTTTGAAATAACAATATTATAATAACAATAATGATTATTTTTCCATTTCTGGGAACCTGGGAGAAGAAGTCGCGTTGCAGATATAAATACTTGATTATGATTCTCAGGTTTTTTGGGTACTGATTGTAAAAAAATTAAGTATATAATATTTTTGCAGATAATTGTTTCAGCGAAAATTGAAGATGAGGAGGTAAAATTATCGAAAACAAATGAGAGTGCGGAGTATAATTCGAAATGATGCCATTTTTTCTTGTTTCCACAACTTGGCAATAAAAGAAAGAAGCAATCAAGACAATATCACTTTAAAAAGAAACCATGGTACAATAAACGATGATACTGAGTTAAAAGCAGATAGCTTCAACAAGTTCTTCATACAAGCTTCCATAGAAGTAGTTGAAAAAAACAGTCAGTGACAGCTTTAATGAACCATTAGGAAAGGGTTTCCGTCATAATAGCAACAGCATAATAGCAACACATTATATTTGTTTCCATTCACCAATGATGAGTTATTCAACTTACTGATGGCTAAATTGCAAAGAAAATCCACTTCTGGTCGAAACGAAATCCCTTTGTTCTTGCTAAAAACATGTCTACCATCTATAATTGAACCAATTACATATTTTGTCTTTCGCTACGGAAAGATTTCCAGAATCTCTCAAGTTAGGTGAAGTAACCCCAATTCATAAAAAAACAAGACACCCACATTATAGATAACTATAGACCCGTCACAGTTCCTTCGGGAATTCTTGAAAATATTCGAATACGCGTTCCTAGATAGGTTCATCGGTTTTTTCAATAAAGATAATGTTTTAACCGACAATCAACACGGTTCTCGTAGCAAAAAATCTACGCAATCTGCAATACCCGCTTTGTACGAGCAAGTAATATCCTATGTGGAGGCAGGGGAGTACCCTGCTGGGATATTCTGCGATTTGAGCAAGGCATTTGAGTGTATCGATATTGAACTACCCCTAACAAAATTAGCTATCTATGGTATTCGGGGTGTTGCTTGGGAATGGCTTCAGTCTTTTCTTCGAAAGCGCAGTCAATTTGTATCCATTACCAATAGCAGCGACCAAACATTTTGTAGGATGCAGTCAGATATTGCCACTATAGACATAGGTGTACCGCAAGGATCCGTCCTAGGGCCTGTGCTTTTCATATTATTCACGAGTGATATTGAATCTCTTATTGATGATGCCAACTTTGTGATGTATGCTGATGATAAAACTTTAATTGTCTCTGACAAAAATGATGAAGCTTTAGAGTCGAAATGTAACACTGTACTTGACAATATAAGTGAATGGTATTCTTCAAATGAATTATATATCAATATAGAGAACAAATATTTCATGAGGTTTCATAACTGGCAAAAGAACTGCCCCGACTTGAATTTAAAAATTATTGAAGTGGGATTCTTCAACAAAGAAGTAGTACAATTTTTGGGAACAACATTGTTGAAATACAATATCAAAATTGCTCGAAGTGACCTCCATCTACTTCCTGACAGTGAAATATCCTATTTTAAAACTCTTCTCGTACTTTTACAAATGTGTCTGCGGAAACAGCCTCACATTCTGCAACAATACGTTGTTTTAAAACGTCAATATTGTCAGGTTCAGTGGCGTTAACCTTCGATTTAAGGTACCCCCACAGAAAAAAATCCAAAGGTGTGAGGTCCAGTGATCGAGCTGGCCACTCCGTTGAACCTCGTCGTCGAATCAATCTATCACGATACTCCTCATCCAAATACCGTCCTACTGCATTGTAATAGTGTGGAGGAGCACCATCCTGTTGGAATGTTATTTACAAATTGCCGGATTCATCTGGATTATCTTCCAAAATTTCAAGGATTAACGGTTCTATTGCGTTTTGCACCAGCTCCAGATAAACCTCACTAGTTAAATTGGTATTTAAAAAAAGAAGCCCAACGATGTGGTTTCCCAGGATACCTGCGCAAACATTCACCTTCTGGAGAAATTGGGTATGTGTTTCACGAAATGGGTGAGGATTTGCGTCACTCCAATACCTCACATTCTGTGTATTTACATTTCCATTTAGATAGAAAGTACTTTCGTCACTAAAACAAATTGTTTTGACATAGTCTGGCTGTTGGTTGATTTTAGTTTCCTTATTTTCACAAAATTTTAGTCTTCGGTCTGGGTCTGAGAGTTGATGAACCATTTTTAATTTGTATGGATGAAATTTGTTTTTTTTTAACACCCTGTGTACTGTACTTCGACTGACTTCACAAGTAGATGCAACGTGAGTTGTTGAAGAAGTAGGATTAACTATTACATCTGCCAGTATAACAATTTTTTTCTCATCAGAAATTTGTGGTCTGCCAGATCGTTTCGCATCATCAATACTACCCGTTGTTTCAAACGAAGCTTCCTCAAATAAGTCCTCGAAACGGGGCGATCGGTAAACCTCTCATTAAAAATGCGTTCTGCTGCATGAATATTTTGTCCAGTTTCACCAAGAATTAGGATCGCTGCTACTTTATCACCTAAAGCACGTACCATGTCGCTTCTTGAAGCACTTACACGTTCGGCTCACAACAGTTTACCAAATTATTAGAATGTACAAGAATATTAAAAATACCAAAAGCTGCCAAAACAGTTAAACGTTCGATCAACAATACACAAATTATTAAATGTACAAAAACTTGGACAATTACAAAAACGTCGAATTAGGGAGACTAACAAAAACGACAGCTTATTTGACAACTATCCAGAGGCGGAGCTTGGATTTGGAATTTTAGTATTAACTGATTTAATTCATCACAGCTTTGCGTTTTTCACAAGCAAGTTGCCAAAACTGCCATAAACACAAACAAAATTAGTATCATTGAATAGGTTTTTTCGATAACTTTTAAAAGAGGTGTCGCTTGCCGTAGGGTTCCATTTAAAATTATTAATCACAATGGCCTTGTGACGTCATCTTTGACGATTTCATCATCTATCATCACTAGTAGGGAAGTTTAGAACCTTTAATATTCAGTTTCCAAATATCACTCCTTTATGTATAATCGTTCCAAAAATAAGAGGGGGGTTGGGACTTTTGAGAAGCACTGTATAAGTCGCCTAACAATATTGGACTGAGCATTTTCAGTGAACTGCCAATCAGTATAAGGAACTGTTCAACAATATACTCATTTAAAAAACAGTTAAAATTGTTTTGACTTGATAAGTGTTTCTATGTTGTTAGTGAACGTTTTGATACGTAGTTATATTTTTTTTTTTATTTATTATTTTGTATCCATACGACGAGTCGTATACAATTTATGTAATTGTCTCAGAGGATCTTATCTCATCTCAATACTCGTACAGTACATGTTTCACTATTGGTAGCCGTTCTCAAAACATAAGTGTATATTGAAAAGGGAAACATTCTCAATTGAATATTGAATAGAAATATTTTCCTATTCAATTGAGAATGTTTCCCTTTTCAACATGAATACCCCACAAGAGGTTATCTTGACGATGGAAGATTGTGACTAAAGTTTATCTTTCAGTCGCAGATGATTCCACATCTGATTTTATAAACATCCTGTTCATATTTTCAACAAATCATAAGTGTATATATTGGAATACACGCAGTACTTTTTCAGATATTCTGTTTGTGTTATGTCGACAGGTTCAGCATGATATTTCTGATGACTTGGTCTATATAATTTGAAATAATACACTCGTAGCGAATACGAAACCAGAACACATGAGAAAAAGTTTCTCAAATTGAACACTCAACCAGTCCTGCCGTTTTCCATTATAAAATTGAGCCTTATCAGCATATTCAAACCAAGAATGCTCAATCAATCAGAAATCTCAATGAGATTTAGGATAAAATCTTGACCTGTTTTGAGCATATGAAAAAGCAAGGCAAGAGAAGATCTAGTTATACAGTGCTAGTCAAAAGTCCCCTCCCCCCCTCGTATCTTTTGAACGGGTATACTTATAATAATGAAGTTTGGAGGGAGGAAATAAACGGATGTAGGCTTCTCAACTGGTCATAACAGGTGACGCAATAGTCATAAATGACGTCACAAGGCCACTGTGACCAATAATTTTGAATGGGACCCTATGGCAAGTGACAGCTCGTTTGAAAGGTATTGAAAATACCTATTCAGTCATACCAATTTTGTTTGGGTTTCGGCTGATTTTGATTGATAAATTGAAGAAATACGAAAATTATAGTTTCGCATTTAATTAATAAAGATTTTAAAGTACGCCTCTGGTTAATTGTCAAAAAGGTTGACGTTTTTGAATTCTCTACTTGTCAAAAGTGTTTATACCTTGAAAATTTACCTAAGCTATTGTTTAACGAGACGTTTAAGTGTTTACATAGGCAAAATGGTACGTACTGTAGCCGACAAAGTAGCAGCTATCTTAATAATTGGTGAATGTAGAAACAATTTCCATGCAGCGGAACGACTGTTTAATGAGAGGTACCCCGATCGCCCTATATCGAGGGTTTATTTGAGGAGCTTCTTCGGAAGTTTGAAGCATCAGGTAGTGTTCAAGATGCCAAACGATCTGGTCGACCAACAATTAGTGATGACAAAAAATTGACATAATTGGAGAAATGGTAGTAAACCCTACTTCTTCCACAGCCCAAGTTGCGTCTATCTGTGAAGTCAGTCAAAGGACAGTACATAGGGTGTTGGCTAAAAACAAATTTCATCCATACAAATTAAAAATGGTGCACCAACTTTCAGATGATGACCCCGACCGAAGACTAGAATTCTGTGAAACTATGTCCAATAAAATGAACCAACAACCAGGCTACATACAGACAATTTGTTTTAGTGACGAAAGTACTTTCTTTCTCAATGGAAATGTTAACACTCAAAATGTGAGGTATTGGAGTGACACAAATCCTCACATCTTTCGTGAAAAACATACTCAATTTCCAGAAAAAGTAAATGTTTGGGCAGGAATTTTGGGAAACCACATAGTTGGGCCTCTTTTCTCAATGCTAACTTAACCGGTGAATTGTATCTGGAGATGTTACAAAATGATATTGAGGCGTTAATTCTTGAAATTCTAGAAGATAATCCAGATGAATTCGACAACTTGGAAATAACGTTTCAACAAGATGGTGCTCCTGCACACTATTACGGTGCAGTAAGACGTTACCTAGATGAAGAATATCGTGGTAGATGGATTGGACGACTAGGTTCGATCGAATGGCCAGCTCGGTCACCGGACCTTACACCATTAGATTTTTTCTATGGGGGTACTTGAAATCTAAGGTTTACGCTACAGCACCTGACAGTATTGCCATTCTGAAACAACGAATTGTTGAAGAATGTAGGGCAATTTCCGCTGACACACTGGGACGAGTACGACAAGAGTTTAGCAATAGGATGCATTACTGCCAGGAAGTAGATGGAGCACATTTTGAACACTTATTATAAGAACTGGTTCTTAAATTTTTATTAATTAAATGCGAAACTATAATTTTCGTATTTCTTCAATTTATCAATCAAAATCAGCCGAAACCCAAACAAAATTGGTATGACTGAATAGGTATTTTCAATACCTTTCAAACGAGCTGTCACTTGCCATAGGGTCCCATTTAAAATTATTGGTCACAGTGGCCTTGTGACGTCATTTATGACTATTGCGTCACCTGTTATGACCAGTTGAGAAGCCTACATCCGTTTATTTCCACCCTCCAAATTTCATTATTATAAGTATACCCGTTCAAAAGATACGAGGGGGGGAGGGGACTTTTGACTAGCACTGTATAATGGTTTCAAAAAACCACACAATTTTCTGAAATAACGTGACGAATCTCATTTGAGTCGGCCGTCCCAAGATGTATGTATTTTTCGTTTCATCCACCATTCGATCTGAATGAGCTCCAGTAAAGTACTTTTTTTGAACACCTAACATAATGTTGAAATGAAACTGACACCGATAATGGATGTTACCGAGATTGATAAAGGAAAGAATGGACGTATTGGCGTGTACTTGATACATATATCAGACCTGAGACGGGCTTGGCAACTACCCAAACGTATAATTTCCAATTATTGGTGTTCCTGCTGCGTAAAGTACGGAACGTATTGGAAAGTCCCATGAATTATTATCATTACGAGGTTATTTATTTGTTGTCATGAATTTCAGTTTGACACGAAATGTTTTTTGTTCGGGTTGTGAACTAATCAATCTATTCGTCGCATAGAAATACTTGGGCTATAATAGGAAATGCTAAACCAACCAGTATTCCTCAATTTTTTGTATATTTCGAACAATTACAATGACTGATATTCTTAAATCTTCTTCTGTGTCTGAAGTAATCGGAAGTGCAGTCAAAATAAAAACACCATTTTCGTGTTTTGTTAATGCCATTTATCAAGTTTTATCTATCAATATTTATCAAGTTCGGAAAATGTAATACATATTCAGCTTCAATCAAAAAATGCTGCTGAATTTGAATTTCTGCCATATACTTATCCTTTTTTATGATTTTGCTGGAATTTTGAAATCTTGCTTTGCATTCCTAATATTTCATTTTCTCACGACTTATATTCTGGGCATCAAAGAACAAGTAGATATGTTATCCCAATGTATACGTACACAGGCACAATATTAAAGTTCCCAGAGCTCGAGAAGCACATCCTCAAAACAAAACATATCCTTCCATTACTCTCAGCTGGAACAAATTTGATAATGGGGATAATCGTAATTTTTGATTGAAATATTCCGTTCAACTATTATTACTGAAGTTATAATGGAAAACTTTTACCATTGCAATATTCGTTGAACCTTTTTGAATACATGTTGAAAATATGGGTGGTCACCAATACATGTCATTCGGTGGAAAATTTGAAATTACATATCTTGTCGCGAGAATGCAGGATATTTCTCATAAGCTGAACCATCACGCAACCCAATGGAATTTTCAACAGATCCCATTTGGGTATTTGAAAGATATAATTCCGAACGTCGATTACAATTTTCAAATAAAATTTAAATGAAATAGATTCCTGGAACTTTTATTGGTCGGAGCCTCTTGTGCTTCATTTGTTCTAATAATCTATTTCAATTGTAAATCGAAGGATATCTGAAAATATATGAAATTCAAATATGACTTTGTTAAGGGGACCATATTGCTCTTGAGGCACATTCGAGTAAATATGTTATTGAGACATTGAGGGTCACATTCAAACTGCTGTGGTAGTTGACGATATTTTATAAATAGAAGTAATTCGAGATTTCATTACCGAAATGTGGCTCCATTTGGCAACCCCACCCAAATAGCCTTGTAAATTGTAGGGATTGTTTCAATTGACCAATTAAAGAGCCTCTTGAAGCACTGAACGCGACTGTTATTACACCAAAAACACCGGCTTATCTGGCCTGGAAACCGTGAATACGCACAAGATGATAATAATTGTCTTTCCGTGGATCGTGTAACGGCAACTTCCACGGTTTCTACTGTTTAGTAACCCGCAAAAGTAGCTTCAGTCTTGTTAGGTGTAACAGGGGTCTCATCGGGAACTTTTCACTCGCAATTACTCTTGTGAAATTCTAGAGACTGGTCTAACGACTTCACAAGTGCATGTGAAACAAAGAAACACGTCCATTTGATCTCATATCCGTCTAGAAAATGGCCACGAAGCACATTGTGTCTCTCTAATTTTCTGATCTCTACCAGTGGATTATTCCTCCGACTCCCAGGTCATTCAAGCAAGGTGGGTGAATAATAATAATAACAATAATAATAATCATAATAATAATAATGAAACGGAAGAAATTTGATGGACATAGCCCTCAGAGAGAAGTGTTAACCGTAGACACGTGTTTTGGGCTCTCGGCCCTCATCAGTACGGTGAAGAAGTGCAAGGCTGAACAACACTTGGTCGAAAACGTCAAATCAACGGAGTCAACAAACAGAAGCCAGCCGCATATTTGTGGTTTCGGTTAGAAGACCCTGCATTCCAGGGCATTAACCAATGTCACCACGAAGGCAGCTGCGTGACATCCGAGTCCAGGATTATAGATATGAATGGAAAGAATATCGAGGGGACTGGTAAACAAAACGGAAGAAATTTAACGGACATAGCCCTCAGAGACAAGTGTTAACCGTAGACACGTGTTTTGGGCTCTCGGCCCTCATTAGTACGGTGAAGAAGTGCAAGGATGAACAAGAATTGGTAGAAAACGACGTTGGTTGTTGCCCTGGAATGCATGGTCTGCTAACCGAAACCACAAATGTGCGGCTGGCTTCTGTTTGTTGACTCCGTTGATTCATCGTTCTCTACCAAGTGTTGTTCATCCTTGCACTTCTTCACCGTACTGATGAGAGCCGAAAGCCCGAAACACGTGTCTACGGTTAACACTTTTCTCTGAGGGATATGTCCATTGAATGTCTTCCGTTTTGTTCACCAGTCCCCTCGATATTCTTTCCATTCAACTAATAATAATGTTTACTCGCCAACAAAAAAGTACACTATATGGTTTCAACTTGTCAGTGACAGAATATTTATTGATAGAACAAAATGTTAGCTGACTGAAAATTTCACTATGCTCATCAAAAATATTTAGATGCTTTCAGTGTGATTTATACTTTCAGATATGTATCTTGTGTCATGTTGTCTTCTTTTTCTGGTCTTGCTGTACCTGGTAAAAATTTTACATATACTTACCGTAATAATGCTCTTACTATGTTTTTAATTTTACCTAATTTTTGTGGTTTATTTATAAACTCTTTTGTTATATATGACTATACCCTATGTACGTACTGCACATCTTCGTGCTTTATATGACCTACCATATGTACACACTGTACCAAAAATGGTTAATAAAATTATTATTATAAAAATTATTATTATTATATACTTGAGGTGATGAAATTTAAAATTTTTTTGTAAAATTATTAAATATAAATTATTACCCACCATATTTCGAATATAAGCATTCATGTTTCTAGTCGACCTTTGAAACAATCCTCTCTTTCAGATATTTTTTCACAGAACCAAAAAAAAAAAAAATCACCCATTAATATAATTTTCACATTATATAATACTAAGTTTAGATATAGATATTTTCGATATTTCAATCAGTTTATTCAAACAGAAACATTTGATTTAATTAGGATTTAGTTGCATATTCTTTGTAATCATTTTTCAAGATAAAACACATACTAAGCTATCTCGCAATATGTATTATACCTTTATACATTGTTGTGGATATCGATTCAGGCATGTGCCTGATGACATCCTATAAGGTCCTTGAATAAAATAAAATAAAATATCATTTTATGTGGTAAGTAGACATAAACAAAAAAACATAATTTGTAATGAATTGAGTTTAAATATAAATATTAATATTGAATTAAGTGATACCATCAATTGTTTCGATTGAAAAACATGAGCTAATATAGTGAACCATTAGTTGGATTGAATTTGATGTTACGGTTATCAATTGAGTTTTTAATTGACAAAATCGTGTAGTTTTCTCCTTCCTTGAGCCAAAATCCAGTTTCTTGTATTTCTTTAAAATTCATTGATGCTCTTTATATTCCTGATTTCAATAGGCATTGAACTATATAGACTTGGTGCAAGGAAATCATAGTGACGTTGCCATGTGATTTTGTCACAGCGAGGTATACCTAACGAGATCGTTATATTTCCGGTTCTATAGGAGTGTGTTGAAGGTAATTTAATTTTTCTTGATGATTACTAATATGTTCACACAAAAAAGTTGTCTACTATCAAATATTCCTGATTCTTCATGTAATTTATCATTGGGGAATATGAGTGGTTTAGTATATATGTATAGTTCTTGAAATCCATCTCTGTATACGTTCAAGTTTTCCAAGTGCGTGTCATTCACACCGCCCCAGCCCACAATACCGTACGTCAAATGTAGTTGAACAAGAGCATAATATAATATTGTGTAGTGTTCAATGTCAAGGTAATTTTTCAAAAATTTGAATCTATGTAACATACCTTTCGGCTTACTAACTATATTTTCTATTTGTAGGTCCCACTTGAGATGTCTGTCAATTACAATATCTAAATATTCAATTGAGTCAGCTTCAGGGATTTGTAAGTCTGCTTCGATTACCAAAGGTCCCATACTTGGTAATCCGCTGGAATTTGAAGAAAAAAGCAGATATTTTGTTTTTTTATAAGCATAGAAGAACTGAATCCATATCAGGAAAAGTTGCCTTCTGTGGTTCCAACAACTCTTTTTTATCACCTTCCAAAATAGTTCCTTATCGTTCGTCTCGAAATATTAGACTCTGCTCGGGGTTCAATATAAGCTTCGATTTTCTTGCGAACATGTCCTTCATCAACATTAGTTCCACCAAAATGCACTGAAGAGAACCAGATAAGTAAAAAATACGGGTATGGTCCTCCACGAATCTAGCGCCCTTACAATCACTGACGAAAAAAAGTTTACGGTCCATATACTTTTGTGTAGAATATAATAAATCCAATATTCTCGTGGAATCGATTACCTGGGGTTATGAAGCCGTTCCAGAGATTCATTCCGGATCATAACTCCCACATTCCCCACTTCTGGAGATAATAATTCCATCCATATCTTTGGTATTTCTTTTCCACCCTCCTGTAGTCAGGTTGTAAAGCTGCGCGATAAGTCATAAAAATTCTTGGGAACCATTTGTTATATCCGATTTCACACACATAAAATAACTCCTACCGGGTAATTTTTGTGGGGCCTTGCTTATACCTGAAATCGTGTTCGCCTGTATACCATACTGTTTATGGCACGGGAAATTATACGTGTTTCTTTAAAAAATATATAATGATAATCTGATCATCGAATATGCCAACCAAAATTAATTCAGGTTCAACCCAATACATGATATGAGTTTCATCAATTTGAAGATTTGTTAGTATACAGGGTGTAATCTAACCTCTTGCACAATCGCCAACAATTGATAGTCTTTCAAAACAGATTTTTCTTTTAAAATTTTCACGATTTGTCCTCAATAAGTCAGAAATAGAATTTAAAAAACCTCGACACAAAAAACCTCTGAAAAGTAGTAAAATAATATGTAATAAATTTAATATTAATAGGAATATATTTTTAATTTTTAGATATTTTTTTTGTGCAAGGTGTTTTTACATTTTTTAATTCAATTTTAAATCAATGCCCGATAGATATTGCATAAGACCTAATGTCATGGGGTCAAGGGGTAGATGGGGTTTTGTCACCTTGCCCACACTGCTTCGCACCGACCATCGGACATCATTGGTACAGGGTAGTTCTGAGATACTCTCTCGGGTGTCATGGGACGGCCTGGCACGGGTGATGTCTGGTGGGGTCGGGGAGCGGATGAGACTTGGTTCCGCAATACCCCATACTGGTCCAGGGACGAATGAAGTCTAAAGAACTTCATCCGATTCGAAGAGGTGAAGAGCCGCATCCTTTACGAGGTGGCCCTGATTCCGACAGAACACGGCGAATCTAGACTAGGAAGTCGAAAAAAATCCCCCCAAAGCCAAG
Source organism: Gonioctena quinquepunctata (assembly GCA_018342105.1). Lineage (NCBI taxonomy): Eukaryota > Metazoa > Arthropoda > Insecta > Coleoptera > Chrysomelidae > Gonioctena > Gonioctena quinquepunctata. The sequence continues at coordinate 318,012 of JAFIRS010001432.1, read as the reverse complement.
GTTTCGACCACGCCGAAGGCTGCGTGACACTTGGGGTAGTGAGTGTCGTTAGTGCATCCATCTGGGATACCAGGCCGCCTCCCAGATTGAACAGGCCTTTCCACAGCAAGGGGCTCTGCAGGGGGCGACAGTAAAAACCCCAGTACTCGTGGGACAAATATGGAACCGAAAAAAAACAACAAAGAAAGAAAGAAGGCGGACTGGGGAAACCCAATCCGCAAGTGAGGGAACCTCTCAAGGACCCTCATGCCAACCGGAAGGAACTCTCAGACGAGCCCCCACCCTCTCCTCCAACCTCTCTGATACCGAACTGGGACCAGAAACAACCCAGAGCAGCTCCCCAGAGCTCTCTTTCCCCACACCTCCTTAGGCACACCACCGGTGAACTCAGAAAATACCCCCAGGACGAGGGACTCCATCGAGCCCCGCGCCTTCCTCATTCACCATATCCCTCCGACACCCCACCACCCTCAGAACCCTTCAGGTGGAGCCGAGGAACGGGAACGGACCTCGGCAGATGCAAAAGCCCAGTCCACGGGATGAATAAGGGCTAAAAGCCCAACAAATGTGGAGCAAAAAGAAAGAGGAGGAAGAAGGAACAGTAGATGAGACTGGCGGCTCCCTCAACAGAAGCCCCAGATCAACATAAAGCTGGACCTTCTGCCTCCAAAAGTGGAAGGAATCCGGCCTCCAAAAGAGGAAGGACTCCAGGATCAACCCCAGTGGATACCGGGGGAGAAGACAAACGACCACGGACCGCAACCCCGGTCAGTGGAGGGCTGACTACTCCCAAATAGCCACTGGGGACAAGTCTTTGTAGCTGGTCATCAGCATAGAAGACCAAGCCGACGCTGGCTGGGATTCCTTGATACTGCGCCCCATAGTTCCAGTCAACCAGACTGTGGCGTAGGCAGCTGTTGGTCACAGCTGCCGATGAAAATTCCAAGGAGTGACTCACCAGGGAGCTCAAAAACATTAACGTTGGAAAGATGTCACTCAGACAATCATGTACCCAGCAAGGCTCAGGCTTCGCCGAGCCATGCTTTGGATTCCGGGAAAAAGATCTCTGCCTAACCAGGACATCCTCAAGAGACTGGGAAGGCAGGCCTCCCAGGTTCTTCCTGGAGAATCTGCGGAGGCCGGGGAGGCGAATGCGGGTTACTCGGGAGAGGGAGCCAGAGGAACCGAGGTACCCCTGTCTCACAAAAAAGCAGAGGAACCTCAGAAGGGACCTCCGTCATCACTACCATCGAGCAGACACCGTCACCAATGAGGGAAGAGAGACGAGAATAACCCGAAGAAATGATTCAGGAACCCGAAAGGGGACCTCAATCAAACTGAGCCTACCAGAACAACTGGGAAGGTGAAGGGAGGGCACGAGCGGAGGAGCCACGAACAAGGTTAGTCTTAACAATCAATCATGACTATTAAATTCTTACAAATAAACTTACAACACGGGAAAGCACCCAGTGCCCTGCTATGTCGAAGGATCCTTGAGTGGAAACTCAACATCCTACAGGAGCCTTGTGTTTATCAGGGAAAGATCAAGAGAATGGGAATGGGTGGAGAAAAAGCTCACTACTGTACCTCCGTCGATTCCCCCCGCGCATGCGTATACACAAAAGGCATAGAGACATTCCCTGTCCCAGGATTCTGTACCAGAGATCTGGTGGCAGTAAGGATGTCCGTGCACAGAGATGGCCGCATTCAGGAACTGGTAGTCTATTCTGCGTATTTCCCATATGAGAGAGCAACCCCACCTGCAGAGGTCGAAAGGCTAGTGCGCTACTGTGAGGAGTCCGGGCTGGGCCTCCTCATGGGATGTGACTCAAATGCACATCACACACTATGGGGCACTAATCCCAGAGGTAATGCCCTGCTCGAGTTCCTTGGCACTAGCAATTTTGAAATAATAAATGAGGGCTCGGTACCAACGTACTTTACACCAAGGAGGAAATCAGTGATAGACCTCACACTATGTACTCGTGACCTACTGAGTAAAATCCAGTCATAGAAGGTGTCAAAACATGAATCCTTATCAGATCATCACACATTCAGTTTAAGATAGGTGACATTCCTACCGGAAAAAAGGTCTACAGGAATCCAAGCGCCACCAAATGGGACCTCTTCAGAGAGGAACTAGAAGGGAGACTCGTAGGATTACCCTCCAAGTACGGAAATGGAGCTGGAATAGATACCGCTGTAAGGTATCGAAACGAGGCGATTATTTCCTCGTACGAAAATAGCTGCCCTCTCAAAGAGAGGTCAGAAAATACACGAACACCTTGGTGGAACTCGGAAATCGAGAACCACCGCAGGGTAACAAGGAAGCTTCTCAACAAGGCAAACAGAACGAAAGTACCACTCGACTGGGAAAACTATAGGTCTGCCCAGAGGGAGTACAAGAAAGTCATACGGCAAACACAAAAAAACAGCTGCCGGGCCTACTGCGAGGATATTAACACAATGCCCTCAGCAGCAAGGCTCTGCAAAGTTATCTCTGAGGATCCAGGGAAGGGAGTGAGTACCCTGTCCCTGCCTGATGGACAGGAAACTGCATCAGCGGAGGAAACTCTACAATACCTGATCTCCATACACTTCCCTGAATCAGAACCAATCACTCAGCCAGCCTTGAGGACGAGCCCAATGAGGAAAACTCATATGGACTACGAAATAGGTGCAAGAGTGGTAACGTACGGAAAGGTGAGATGGGCCAAGAGACCTTCTCACTGGTCAAATCACCAGGAGAGGATGGTATTTTTTCTGCCCTCCTCCAAGAGGGACTGGATATTATTATCCTTGTACTTATGAGAATACTTCGATCGTGTCTGGACCTGGGCATGGAGGCCAGTTGGAATCGTATTTAATCAAAAAACCAGGAGAAACTGACTACTTCCAAGCCAATGCGTACCGACCCATCAGCCTGAAGTCCTTTCTTATGGAAACGCTCGAGAGGCGGGTAGATCGGCACATCAGAGAACAATCGCTGCAGAGTAATCCACTGCACAAGCAACAGCATTCCTACCAAACAGGAAAGTCCACAGACCCAGCTCTCCACCACCTGGCACACAGGATAGAGAGAGTACTGACTAGTGGACAATCCGCAATGGGGGTCTTCATTGATATGAAGGAACATTTGACAACACGTCATTTAAGTCTATCTGTTACGACGCGGCGAGGCATGGGGTCAACCAAACCCTGATCAGATGGGTCGAGGCCATGCTATCGCAGCGAGTGGTAACGACAGAACTAAACGGGAGAACTGTCGCTGCCAAGGTATCAAGAGAGTGTCCATAGGAAGGAGTTCTGTCACCCCTATTATGGTGCCTTGTGGTTAACGAGCTTCTCACGGAGCTAAATGAGTCAGGGCTGTATACACAAGCGTATGCTCAAGATCAACCGGTAAACCTGCTGGGAGTAATCATCATGAACGCTCTTAGCAGAGTGGAACATTGGTGTTCTACCGGAGGGTTATGACTCAATCCAGAAAAAGCGGCCTTGGTACTCTTTACCAAGAAACGCAAAATAGGAACTCTTCCAGATTTACGTACCTCAGGAAGACAGCTTCCGTACAAAGGGTCGACAAAACACCTTGGAGTCATCATAGGCTCCAAGCTGACCTGGAACAAGCGGATTGAAAATCGCACCAAGAAGGCTATCTGCTCCTACTGGGTATGCAGGAGAGCCTTTGGTATGACGTTGGGGCTTGACACCAAAAACCTTACATTGGATATATACGGCGATAATACGCCCGACGCTAACGTACGGGTCCATCGTTTGGTGGACCGGCACCACAAGAAGAAAGTCCAGAAATGAACTAGATGAAGTACAAAGACTGGCTGGCCTAGGAGTGACAGGTGCTATGAGTACGACGCCTACCAGAGCTCTAGAAGTTCTTCTAGGACTGTCACCTCTGCACCCAGTCATTGAACATGAAGCCATGCGTACTGCCTACAGACTCCAAGGTACATGCCAATTGATTGGCACGGAGGCAGACCAAAAAACAAGGAAAGTCAGCCCCATATGGGTACCAGGACACACAGGTGTTCCTGGAAACGAAGAGGCAGACAGAGTAGCCAAGATTGGATCGGAAAAGACTCCGGTCGGACCGGAACCAATCTTGGGAATACCCAATAGCATGGCCATCTCAAACATGGAGGGACTGCTGTAGAAGCAGTTCATCAAAAGATGGCAGGAGGCGCCATGCATGAGGCAATCGAAGCTCCAAATGGAGGGGCTTTCGAAAAAACTGTCAAGAGAGATCCTGTCACTCAACAGACGGGATATCAGGACTGTGACTGGGCTCCTAACGGGACACAATCACCTGAACAGGCACATGGAATTCATCGGGATCACAGATGATCCCTTATGCAGATGCCCAGATAAAACATGGACATCCAATGGATATTCATTGGACATCCTTCATGAATTTTATGGATATACTATGGACATCCAATTATATCCAAAAGATATCTTATGGACATCCGATGGATGTCCAAAGTGGAACAACCTGTACATCCATAGAATATCCTTCAAGGATATCCATAAGATATCCTCCAGAGATGTCCATAAGATATCTTTCAAAGATATCCATAAGATATCTTTCAGGAATATCCATGAGATATCGTTCAGGAATATTCAAAAGCTATCTGAAAGATTCCTTGAGAGATATTCTAAAAATATCCTTCGGGGATATCCATCGAAGATAAAATATAGTAATAGCAATCTGGAGGAAAATGGAATAATGGTATTGAACAAAAAAAAAATGTAATAATAAACTCTGGTAGCAAAAAATTTCTCATAAACTTCGGAGTTATCAACAAATAAAATGTATATGTAAACTCTAAAATAAAAACAGAATATTAAATGCAGAATAATAAAAAAAAAGTTAAAGAAAAAATAGAATGCTATTCTCTTCGTCCATCCAGGTGTTTCCTTTATTTTAGAAGATGACAGATGCCATTCTTTGGCCCTTCTCAGCCAAGCCTAGATGTCTTCTCCAGTAGCTTTTTTATTTTCCGTCGAATCACTGAGGTCAGCCGGTTCTGAAATGATATATTCACGGGTATAATTAACGTTGAAATTCACAAAAAAATACTGAGAAATATTATGCTATTTTTTGAATTCGAATACTGATGATGATAATATATATACCACTGCCATAGTTTTTCTCTCTCTCTCTCTCTCTCTCTCTATTTATATATATATAAGCATTTTTTACATAAACTTTTCTTGGAAATTTTGCATTCTCACTGAACTAGCAGTCTCTTATGAGACAATACAAATTATCAAACAAATTGAACAACTGAATGGGCTTTTCACCTAGTGATAATTCAGCCAGTTTTAGTTGTCCACTTTATTTTTTTTGTTCCATACCAGCTATATTTGGAGGCAAACATATTAGTGAGCACGGAAGAAAGGCATCGTACCACAGGAATATTTTTGAGATTTCATTTAGGTACCTAAAAAAAGAGTTCGAGAATAGAAGAACATACAACTTACCTACATAAGCTTTGAACTTCGATCCAGTTCCCACATATTCTTCCGGAAGATTAATTTTTTCAGTGCAATCAATAGGAAAATGTTCGAATCTACTGATGAACCATCTTCATCACATGTCCACTGTTGTAGACATTCACACCATTTTTAATCTGGGCACTGTGACATTTGAAAAACTCGTGTATTGTGGCAAATTTAACGAGGTGCTTCTCAGCATTTCTGAAAATATCGAAACTCAAACAGCAAACACATAAATGCATTGGAAATAATGGGTTTTTATAGGTTATGTCCTTCTCGATTGATATTTACCTGTATTCGGCCAATATATAATTCCCTTTGGAAACAATCAATTGATACAGATAAAAACCATTATGTCCAGACCAACAGGGTATCAAAAACGAAAGAAAATAGAAAAAAAACAAGACTTTTGTTTGGATTCAGGATTCAGGACTATGACCTTCGACCTTCCTCAACAAAATGACAAACGTCGCCAGTAATTATGCGTATAGTATGGCCAGGCTGTCGCAGACACATGTATATCTGTTCTGTGGTCGCAGAGGGTCCCCGCGACAACATATTTTTGAAAAGGTACAATTTGTGTATCTACGAGAATATTTACATTCCTTTATGATTGCTTTAGATATCTCATGGCTATCCCTAGGATATCTTCTGAAAGATATCCATTTCAAATCAAGTAGAAAAACGAAACATGAGATTTTTCCAAAAAAATGAATCTATATGTACGAGCATGAGAGAAACTCGGAAGTTGACGCAATAAAAATCAATCTTACAATTTGAACTTATCCATATTTACTCCGGATATCTTATGGCCATCCATATGATATCTTCTGAAGGATATCCATTTCAAATCCGTCGACGGATATCTTATGGATGTCCATTTCAAATCCAGGGATATCCCGACCAGAATTGGACATGGAATGGATATCCCTAGGATATCCTGTGTTATCTGGGTGGTGCCTGGAAGATGACGAAATATCGTCACACATCCCTACTGAGTGCCCCGCTCTGGTGCACCAGAGGGAGATCAACCTGGGTAGCATAATTCTGAACCCAGAATATGTCAAATAGATTCAGCTGAGGAAACTACTGAGTTTCGTCAGAGAAATCGGCATGACCAGGTGATTTTCAGATCATGTGGGTGCACAATAGGCCCAAGTTGAGAAGCCTACGTGCACGTTTTCTCCGGAACCAGCCCACCATGTGCATAGAAGAAGAAGAGACCTAATTTCATTCTTAACTTTATCCTCTACCTTACATTCATTTAATTTACATACTAAACAACGATATAGATCCCTGGAATCTCCTCACTTTTCAAATTTACGACGTGTAACTTCTTTGTTACAGTAAGCGGATTCCATTGTTTGATAGGCTCTCAACGGGGTATAACATATATTTTAGGCTTTTTCTCAACTAATTGCTTCCAATTCGCTTCTTCTTTTCCAATATCCAATGACCAACGTTTTCAATATTGATTTTTTTTCTGCATTTGTTTTTCCATCATTTTTTCCAGTTTAGTTGATAATAATTTGACTTTCGATTTGGTATATTCTATTTTTGTGTAAACAATTCAGTTCGACGAAAATTCCATTTCCATTTTGTTCTGAGGCAGGATCGCAATGTGATAAACTTGGTATTACTTAAATCAGTTTATCTGAATGAAACACATGCGTTCGGTTATGATGTATAATAATGAATGTTCATATTGCTCACATGTTACAATGAATAATAATCAGGTCGATTCGTTGGGGTTATTCAACTCAGTGTACACCAATTCCTAATTATATTAAGAATGCTTATTTTCTAATAATATAAACAATCACACTAGTATACACGCTACGATCGACAATTCATCCCCACATTAATACAAATACTTTCCGGGACAAAACACGAAATTGCGACACAAGATCTTGCCCCACCCAAATCTGCGTATTCTGACAATAGTTGTATCTTCATGAATATTTTTGGCAATGCGATATCGCACGTGCGGTTTTGAGTTTCAATCTGAAATTATTATTCCGACTTTTTTCTTTTCTTTGATATTTTGTGAATAAACGTGATTGAATTCAGTTCAGTAGGCGACTCAGAGTGATTGATTATAAACAACTCATCAGTTTCAGTTTCCTAGATTGAGTTTTTAGCCGAATTCATGTACACTTCCTAGGTTGAGATTAATTGATAACAATTAACTTATGATAAGGTGATTATTCCGTAGATTTAGTTTACCATTGCTGTAATGACAAACCTAGCGTTATTACTTAGTAATTCATGACAGATCGGCTTTAGCAGAACTGCAAAGACTGAGACTTCAATATTTTAATTTTGTAGTGTCGTACTTTATTATTAAAAAATATTTTCACATTTAGAATACTTTGCAATTCTCACTTGAAGCTACTTTTAGTAAGTGAAATGCATTAAAGACTATCATACTATTGTTTTGTTATGTGTCTGTACTGTACTACACCATCCATACTATATTATTATTATCATTATACTCAGCGCCCTACTATATCATACCAAATCGTAATCAATCATTCACTTAATTCCATTTAGGGTGGGTTAAAACAGCTGGTTATTCTTTGGTGAAGGTTAACTACAGGTTCACGTTCGTACCCCACCATTCTTTATTATATTCAGCAATGTACCATAGAATATGGTGTTAATTCATCCACTCAATCCCGCAACAAATGGTACTGAATCGTATACCAAAATTGCATATCGATTGAACGAGTGAAAGTAACCTCACCAATTTATTCTCATTTTTCTTTCTCGCTCCATCATCAGACAGTGATCAACATCTATCTATAACCTATTCATTGAGACCATTCCAATTAGCCCAAACACGATAACTCTGCTGTTAGTTGGATAACCTGCAGATTCCAGATGATGCTGCAGCATCAGGTCAAGGTTACCATGTTCTTGCAATATCATTGAAGTAACAGGATACCAAATTTCGAGTCGAGCAGACCTGTGGAAGTTTCTCTCATGTCTTCATCAAGTAGAAAAGAGCTGATAATCTTTAAGCGGCTGAACAGATTTTCTTGAATCATAGCTAAGAATTCTTGATCAAGTCACGTTTCAAACAAAACAAAACAAATCAAAATCGGTTCATCCGTTTGGGAGCTACGATATACATACGTTAAACTTATAACACCCCTCTGTTTGCGTCGGGAGATTTGTTTTTGAATATCACCCAACAAAACTTCGTTGTTTGGTGGTTCCAAAATTTTTAAAGAATTTGACAAAAAAAATGTTCTTATCATACCTGCATCATAGTCCTTGTTTTATGAACTAAAAAGCGCGCGAAATCTCAAAATTAAAACACACTGTGTTTTGAAGGAAAATGTGTACGAAATCTAAGGTTGAAACACGCCGTGTTTTAGAGGTTGCTAGGTAACAAAAACAAATCCAACTTTCATATCAATCATATGAACTGTCAAATAAGCTCGTAAACAACAATTGCTATATCCATGCCAACAAGACGTGACATCAGATTTCGATTACATACCTGTTTAGGTGTATTACAATATAAGGAACATTATCCTGATCTAAAATTCATTTCCAGCATTGTTATTGAAGTTATGATGCAGGTATAATGAAAAATAGCGTATGATACACGTTTATAAGTGTTTTTACAGCACTTGCAACGTTGAGGGCACTCCGTCCCGCGTCGTGCCCTCAAACTCGTTGCGCGGGCTTTGAAGGCTCACTCATACCCATAATATACTATTTATTTTTTTCGAATTTTAAAGCACTGTTATCTATACTAATATTATGAACAGGTAAAATTGGTTTGTATGTTAGGAGTAATACTACTGTATCGATTTAACAAGAAAGAATCGTTATGAAATGGGGTGTGCAAGAGGTTTGATTACACCCTGTATATGTAATATATAAATATGGGGTTCCATCAGTTGGGGTATTTTTTTACCAGCATGCAGAACCTGTCGAAATATAAAATTTTAATCACCAGTGTAGGGTTGAAAAATAACAGAGATAATTGATATAAAGAATATCAGGTATATTGCTGTCAATTTATGAAGTCCAGTTCTGGCTCACACCTGCAATAGGTGCATCTTCTCAAAGAAGCCGATCAGTTCAATGGATAAGTGATTCTTTAGCTTCCTTGGCAGAAGCGTAACTCTGTCAAATATTAATTTTATCTGCAGTGGGGAAGTCACAGAATAATATACCGAGGGTCACCCTACAAAAAAATAGAATGTACCCAACAAACTTATTATATTCACAAGGCCACAGTTCTGAGGAAATATGTAAAGCACTGTTACAACATGAGAACGAGAACAAATAATCAATCAACTGTTCCATTTTGCAAGCATCATGCGTGTTGAAGATTCACTACAAGAATAGCACCAAAATCATTCAACTACTACCTCACTTTATAAGGAATCGAACAAATGCAAAAACTTTTCGAAATAAATGTGAACACTTTATCACTCGTAATCTTAATGTTTTCAAGTCTCCTATAATAACATTACTACCCCTGACTAACCTGGGATACCGATTTATTATTTGAAATGTGTACTTTATGATTCATAGTTCATAATTAATAATTATATTTCTTATCTTTGGATTTGTTTTCCAATTTATGAATACCTACATATGATATTTAGTTATATACACACAGGTGTCTCACACCTAGGTGCACCTGAAAAAATTTAAATTAGAACATTACTACTTATTTATACTATGTTGTAATCTATATAATGTAATGTAAGAATGAATGTAAATCATTAATAGTAAATCTCTCAAAATATGCTCTGCTCTTTCATCATCTTCCAGGTCTGCTCTACTAAGACTTAGCAACCTTTCTCTTTATGAATTAGTTGCCGATTCTGCCAGAAGTCAGATATTCTACTCGCAGTCCAGGTTTCTAGAAAGTATTTGACGAGGCTTGGTTCTGGTCCAGTGGAACTTTTTTCGGTTCCTCCTGCTGTTTCAATACTCTCCATTCGATATGGCCAGGAATCCAGACAAGAAACAAATTGTTATTTGTCCTTATTGAGAAGGATCTTTTCCTCTTGAATGTTGTTCGATATAATATTTCGACAAATTTATTCAATAATAATAATAATAAAAACTCTTTATTGTTCACACATAGTTTTTTACAATTTGAATTGGGGTGCAACAGGTGGGCATATCGCTAAGCGATATCTTTCTGCCGACCCTTACAAGCTATTATATATTAAATCTACTGAAAATTATCTACATGAAGACTATAACTAAGATGAGATGCAATAATATGTGTTGGAATCAGTTAGTTGAAGATGGAGTGAAATTAACTAAACTAAATTAATTGAATAAACGAACATTACAATAATCAAATGGAATGAATGAATTATGTTACTCCTGACTACGCGATACTGGGATAGGAAGGGACAACAACAGCCATAGACTGGAAGATTGAGATTAATCGTTGATTGTTTGAAACTATTCTAGTACCCAAAAGCAGTGATTCTGTGTTGTGCAGATATTTCTTCAGGGCAGCTCGGAATGAGGTGAAATAAGCTTTCTTTGTAATATTAGCGGGGATACGATTCTAAAGCTGAGAAAATCAGACCGAAAAACTATTGTTAACTAGATTGGAAACGTGGGCGGGTATCCTTAGAATTAAATTGGAAGGTGCTCTCGTTTGAATAATTTCACCGCCAAGAAGTTGAAGATTGCCGTGTAGGTATGCTGGCTCGTGTGTTTTTATAACTTTGTACCCCAATAATCGGATATGCCTGATGGATAGTAAGTTCAGTTGCTGCTTGTAATGACTAACGTAGTCAAAATTCTTCGAATTGAATATGAATTTTATGCCGGCATTTTGCAAGCGCTCGAACTTGTTCAATTGATTTGTATTCAATCTCATGTAGGCAACGTCCGCTAATGTATGATTGGGAGTAGTAGTGAATAACAAGGTTTTCTTTGTTTGAAGTGGCAAACAGTTTTTGAGGAGGCGAAAATGATGTAGACTGTGATATAATTTTCTGCTCGACTTGGCGATTTGGGCATCACAAGATAGGGTTCCTCCATGATCATTCCGAGATTTGTTATGTTCTTGGAAAATGGAATTTAATTACCATTCACAATAATCTCATTGTAATGAGGGTTGATTTTGTTCAGAGATATTCGTGTACCTATAATGATAGTTTGGGTTTTGGTGGCGTGTGCACGATGATCTGAAATGTTTGGCGATGTGATTTGGATCAATTTGATCGTTTGATGAAGAATCAGCTAATTTTCCAATTTCCACGTAGCGTAATGTTTGCCAGACTTTTTAAGGGGGACATTTGTGAGGTTATCATGAAAGTATTTTCTTTTCTCACTCCTACATAGGTGGTTACAATTGTTTCTCATGGCCCGATAGAGTTCTTTGTTTTCGTGAGTGTTTTTTATATTCAGTGATTTCAATTTATCGCGTTCGTTCATCATTTGTTCCGGGTTATGTAGGATGCTTTATTCTAACGGATTTCAGCGGAGAGACAGCATCATATATTTCTATATCTATCATTGAGGTAGTTTACCTTTTTATCCAAGGAACATTTTTCATAACGTCTCTCGTCTTCTGGACTAACTTTGTCCTATCCATTTTATTCAAGTTACGGCATTTGATAATAAGTGATTTTTGTTTAAGCTATTTGAAGTTGAAAGCAGCGTAGATGAGGTCATGGTGAGAAAACTGATAGGCGTTAGGAATCGACGTCACAATTAGATCGAGCATAGTATTGGAGTTAGGTAGATGGTGAGTAGATTTGTTATTCACCAACTTGTGATTTCAATACATTATTGAATAATTTGGAACGACGTGCAGTTTTTATCCTGCAGGTATTAAGATCACCCATTATTCATGGAGTGGGTTCTTTCCAGTTTCTATAGACAAAGATCATTTGCGTGAATGTGGCAGAGGACCCTAGGATGTTATCTCCGTCCTGGATCATTGACGCACCAACACCTGAGGGTGTTCTCCAACCACCTGAAACCAGCAGTTTTCTCTTTTCGAACAGCCCACCCATCTCTATTTCAGTAACTGTGTGGAAAAATTAGAGTCTGCTTCACAATGAAATCATTTATTTTTATGCATTTCGGTAAGTCACCTGGCCATCTCCGGGCACTCTGAAATCCACATAAAAAATACAGAATGAGTGAAACTTACCACAAAACTAAACGTAACGGCACCTATAATGAACAATCTCTTCTGCTGGGTCAACTTTGGATGAAAGTGGAGTAAAATAACGGGCCATGCATCTACCAGTTCAATCAAATCTAACTTGCAACTTGATGACAAACATCATGAAAACTTTTTGCAAAAGATGAGAGGAGAACAAATTCAAGATTTGTCGTCAGAAGCTCCAGGAAGTAGTTCCCGCTTGGAGGCCACTCCGATTACAAAAAAGTTCAGCCTACAACCTCAAGTACGATTCAGAATAATTGTGTTTTCAATTGTAATTTCTTGTATTGTACGAAATAAAATTTGTTTCTGATATTTTTGTAATATTTTATTCAAAAAATAGTCAAAAACATAAATTTTATGCATGCGAAATGAAAATTTTGCTTCCCTCAAAGAAACAGCTCTCATGCATTTTGTTATTTGCCTTGAAAAGTTGAAAGACCTTTTGTCGACTAACAATGAGAGTACATTCAAACTGTTTTCAAGCAACAAACCTCCATGCACAATTTTCAGCAATTTTGCATGCATTTATTCGATATATAACGTCATAGCAACGTACATAACAACCACGGTTTAGACTACAATCATTGTCTAAAGATACATAGTCAGTCAACCAAACGGCGGAAAATTTGGATACAAGTAGGGTCCATTCGTAGATGGCGCTAGTCAAATGATCCCCCAAAAATGATATATCCGAGTGAGATGGAATTTAGAGCGACCTGACCTTGAGGGGTTGAATTAGAATATTAACAATATTGTATTTCTGCCATAGACAAGAGTTCTATATTTCTGCTTCGTGCCATGCCATTTGCATAATTTAAAAACGTTGATAGTGAAATATGATTATTTTTTGTGGAATTCTATATTCCATTATTAAGTGATCGTCGCTCTGTTGTGTGTGAACTTTTATGAGACAAACATTTGTGAGAAAAATTGGAGAGGAAAGATCGAAATATAAAGGTATGAACGAAAAATGCATTTATTTGAGATATTGGGGAATTACTGTACCTTCAGAAAGTTATATTATGAAAATTCTTATGAATATCGAATATATTCAGTAGCAGAAAAAGCAGTTATAACGAAAAGTAAGGTTATGTTGTGTATTTATTTATTAAAAGAAATATAAAAATCAACCAATTCAAAAGACCACTTGCCTATACCTATTTTAAATGTTATTTGCTCGAAACTGCATTAATGAAAATATTATATATTGAATGAGTTCCCAAACTTCGATATCCTCAGATAATATTAAATGATATAAAACATTTTATTTCTGAATAAGTTGATACCTGTTGGACAAAACCCAATGGTTTCTTGAGATACGGCCCAGAATGAATGAATTAATTTTCAAATAGTTATTGCAATAACTCTGCTGTGAAGGCTACTGAAAAGATCAACAAGCCATTTAAAATTATATTCTGAGAATACAATCTTTATTGGTGTCAGCATAAGAGAAATAAATTTTTAATGAAGTTTCCCTTCCAGTGGTGATTCCTATTTTTTCTTGTGGCGTGTTAAGTGCATATTATCTCACAACTCTTCGTAAGTAAATAGGGAATTATTTTTTACATTCATTTTTCAGATATCTCTGCATAAATGTGTGGCTGCCAAATTGTGAGCTTTTATCCCGAAATAATCCTTCATTGAGATTATTCCATTTTCCACTAAAAGATGCCGCTAGATAAAAACGTTGAACAGTGCCTCAGGTAATATTTCTCTCCATTCCAATTATAAATAGCTTTATTTTTGAAAGATTACTATTTTCCTGGCTAATACCACGGAGAATGTTGAATGACATCTGCTCGACATCCATGCAATAATTCATATAAATGAATATTAAATTGCAAATATTTCTTTCTGAAAGACATGATTGTGTTTAGTTTGAATCGTTCTTGCCTGACACCTATAGACCGGTTTCGGGCTGTTGGCCCTGATCAGTATAGGGCAGACCCAGTCAAATATCCGAAGATCTCTGGCTAAAGCGAGACTGAATTAAACATCGACACAGCCATGCTTAACACATATGCCGCCACAATGTTGAATCAAAAATGTCCCCTGGGCCAAGTGTTTTTTTTCAGCTAATATTACTACTGGGGTGCGTGAGACACGGCTCCCGTGTCTCGAGGCCTATACGCACGGAAATCTGAGACACGCCATACGTGTCTCATGGCGGCTAACGTGTTAGTAAAAAACGGGTACATGTTACGAGGGGAATTTTAAATTCACCTGCGAAACGGACCTGGTTACAGGAAAAAACACCGCAGGCACTCCAACTGCCCGAATCCGGTCTATAGGTGTCAGGCGAGACTGACTTGAACTAAACGCAATCATGTCTTTTAGAAAAAAAAATTGCAATTTAAAGTTCATTTATATGAATTATTGCATGGATGTCGAGCAGATATCATTCAACATTCTGCGTGGTATTAGCCAGGAAAGTAGTTGTTTTCTGCTCTTCATCTACCAACTTAATTTATATCAAACTATCATGGAGAAGACTTTGAGAATTGTTATTTTTTGTTGAATAGTCCTCTGCATTTTGCGAAAACAGTGGCTTTCCTGAGTATATAACTAAGTTTCTTGTTTCTTGCGGGTTTGATTCATATAAAAAACTATGATTTCTTTTCAATTAATGATTTATTACACGTCCAACTTTTCAATTGTGACCACAGTCTTCTTGGGGGATGGTTTGGAGTTAAAAGTTTTGTTAAAAAACAACGATGCAATGTGTTTGTTCTTGTTCGTATTTTTCAATAACTTTTAGCCCCAAAAATCACTGAAAAAGTCTGTAGTCACAGTCGAAACATCGTATCGTATCATTTCCGATACGAACCAAACCACTAAGAAACAAAAATAGTATATTAAAGTATAAGTGGATAAAAAGGGCTTTAAAACACGCGCGATTTTTCGAGCACGACGGCGCAGTCGGAGTGCTCGAAATAGAGCAAGTGTTTTTAAGACCAGTTATCCACGAATACTTTACGCTATTTTTTTTTCATCGGTGCACTTTGAAATCATATATACTGGTAGTATTACTACAAAAAATAGAAATAGGAACTAATAATGCAAAATGGTTGAATTCGTGATGTGACATCAGTATACCTTTCGTTGTCATGGAAATGAGACTAACAGATATTCATTTGCAATTTGTTATGAAAGATCAATATTTGTTGTCACCAGAGCTCAAAAATGAATTATTCTAATATCGATTTTTTGAATAGTGAGGCAGAATCGCGGTTAATACGGCGGAAATCCAGTGATATATATAAAAAAGAATATGAAAAGTTCATCAAATGGATAGAGGAGCAAGAGGTATCACATATAAATGAACGAGTTATTAGTAATATTTTATTTGACGTTACAAGGTACTCCTGTAAGATCAATAATCAAAAATTTGTCATTTAGACTTCACGTTTCTCGATTTGTTGATGTTGCCATGGTAACTTTAAAAAACGCGCGTTTTTTAAAGTTCGATTTAAACACGCTGAGGCGTGCTTTAAATGGGTAAAAAGGGCACCAATAAAAAACTTAATTATATATATATATATATATATATATATGTATATATATTTATTCATTTCAAATTATTGAAAAAAAACAGGATAACTGGAAGTCCACTTGAAATGTCGATGATTGTAGGTTTTAAATTCAAAATAGTTCAAGGTATGGAACATTTGATATGTGCATTTGTAATATTATCAAAATTGAATGTATAAAACCACATTACCGAATTATTAAGAAAAATAGGCAAAGTCAGAGTTTGTGGAAAGGTGAGGTTTTACCTGAATTTCGAATGAATCTCCTTTTTTAAGTCGATTAAAATGGTTCCATTTCTCTTTATTTCGTTCCGAACAACTAGATAGTACGAATGATCTCATATTATTTTAAGTGTATCAAATATGATATATTTGATTCATTCTCTTCCAAATAGAAATGGCAGGAATAGTTTATGTGAATTATAGTTTTTGTGGAATAATCAGAAAACGAATTGTTTCTTTTTTTACCAATAGAGCAATATGAACATGTCTAATGACTTTTTTTTTATATTAAAAATTTATTTATTTACATATCTGAGATCACAATGGAATATCTCAACTAATAGGCAGATTTTTTCTTTCTTGTAGATTTGTTTGACAATTTTTGGAAGATTTGCATCTATTCCCTTATCCCATGTATCGAGTTATATCATAAGAATGTATTTCGATCAGTATGCATACCAGAAAAAAAAGCAAGAGATTTTTCATTTCCATTGGCATCATCTCCTCGATCTACCCCACCACTGAGCCATAAAAATTGTGCGAGGAAGAGGCAACATCTACCGCTACTGAAGTCGGACCTCAAAAAATATGTTCAAATCCAAAGTGCAGCAAGAAAACTAATTTTTATGTGTAACCAGATCTTTTGTAGCACAGAACAAGAACTGTTTTTATAAATTGCATAAAAAAGTTGATTCAGAGCAAGTGTACAAAAATTGAATAAAAGTATAAAAAAATTGTTTGGATCCATAATTGTAACCACCATACATGAAAAAAATATCCAATTCATCTTTTGTATCAGTTGCGATATGGGGATATTTTTCTGCCATCATTTCTATAACCTAAAATGTAAAATCTATAGTGTGGTTTTCATTACAATCTTGAAAAATTCAATATATTATATATTTTGAATAAAAATAAAGCATATGATTTTTCTCTGGGTCTGTGGCAAAACCATGCAAATAATTGTATTCAAAGTGATTAGATAGTTTTCTAAAAAATGGCAGACATACATACATGTGAGATAGATATATTTATTTCATACACAACAATGACAATTATTTGTCTGGGAAATACAACATGAAATATCATTAGGTCTGATTTGAAAGATTAATACACATTTTAAAAATATTTGATCTTTTAAAGTAGGAAATTTTTCTTTATTTACTTATCAATGCAACAGACATAAAAATAAAATTTGAAATTTTCTACAAGTCAGAAAATATTGCTTGATATCATAGGGTTCCTTATTACATAATTCTTTCAGAAATCTGATAGAAACTTTAATATTTCTTATATTTTGCCGAAGATTGTTATGAAATTGTATCTCACTGTAGACGGTGCTCCATTCATATGGGGATTGCTTATGAATGAGTTTTTTTTTATAAAGTTCCATAAATATGAGTTTGACGGTGTATTTCAAAATGATCTGGATGATTCATAAGAAATTAATTCAAAAATATAGATTACTGGTTTGGCCAGTACTTTGTATGTCTTGAAAATTTCTCTGCAGGAATCTCTTATGCATTTTTTCAAAGTATCCTGATAACTTTTTTTGCGATATAAAAATTCTGTTTACTTCAGCCTCAAATGACTATTCTCCTAATAGAATGAAAATTTGCATAATATACAATTATCGGTACTTCAGGATTAACACTTTTTGAGAACTCTTAGGGCATATGTTACTCCAGATAGTCTATTGCAAAGCTTGTCTATATGATATTATATCTACAATATTCTTATTTATATTATTAATAAATATATTGAACGAAATCGGACTAAGAATACTACCCTGTGGGACTCCCATAGACGTACTCAAGGCAACGGATCTTAATATAGTTTCTTTTCGAATTCTACTCATTATTTTCTTTTTTTAAAATGACTCAAACCAGCCATAAGAATTTTCACAAAGTCCATATTAAGTTTCCCTAATAAAATATGATCCTTCGAGTCGAAGGCCTCAGATGAATTCATGATAATCCCATAGGAATGAACAAACTTATTCAAATAATCATACTAAAGATTGGAAAACATTGAGTTACCGAAAGGGATACTGATTGTTTACTCATTGCTATTTTGAAAATATTTGATAAATACTACACTGGTTAAAAATTCATATATCTAACTTATTACCTTCTTCATAAAGAGGTTTTGCAACAGCAATGTCCAGTTCTCCTAGAAATATTATCTCGTCAGAGGACCCTACTCGAACGTTATGGAAAAGTGCTCTATGTGAGAATTGCCTGAATTTTCGATATTGTTTAAAATAATTTGTCCTGATTAAAAGTCACCATTGTGCTAAAGTCCAATAATCATTAGTTTCGGAGATATTGCATCCATATTATGGTACTTGGGATATGCATGAATCTGGAATTCGATACCCTCCGTCTAACTTTCTCTATAGCATTTTCGAAGGTTCCAATCGGCCAGCGCAATAGTACCACCACACAGGTCTCCAATAGGTTATATTGTAACAAGAGCGTATTTATTCAAGTACTCATTCAATAAGGAGGGAGAAACCTAGCTTGAAAGTTACGAAATAAATTACCTACTCCAGAAATATTTTCAGAATACCCATATTGAAATATTCAAACAGGGGTTATTGTGTACATGGAACAACTTGTATAGCACAATAGCAAAGGTACCGTGAACAAAACAGAAATGCGACTCTCTTACCCAACACCAATTCAATATTTATATTCCAGTATCACTGGCCAATATCTCCGAAACTATTGGCTATTGGACTTAAGCGTAATGGTAACTTTCAATCAGGAAGACCTCCTCTAAACAATTCAGGCAATTCCCAAGGATTGAGCAGGGTCCTTCGACCAGGAAGGTCAATACACGACATGTGCACAATTTTTCAATATGTGGTGGGGAGGTACTTCGATTCTTGTGTGCTGCTTTTGTTCTTGATATTTTTTTATTTTATTGAATAATTCATATTCTGTAACCGGGCACAAAAACAAAGGTTGGAATAGAAGACTATTGACCTTTCAAAACCACTCAACCTCATCACCAATAGAAGTTAAAAAATATCTCAACTGAAAGGCACATTATTTCTATATATATTTTTTATTTGAGTCGGAAGATTTGCATCTGGTAATAATTGTTCCATTCTCCCATTAATTCAAATTTATCATTAGGATTCATTTATCATCCGACAAATACACGTCACATGTCAAATATGAGATACTGGAGAACGCAACTTTCATAATTTCAAGATTATTAGCAAGAGTTATATTTTGTTACTGATTCTTTTTTTCTAAAATGAAACAGAAGTTCAGTTCTGTTCACCATCCGGTGGTGCCGCCACTTTACGGAATACAATTTGACTAGTTTCCCTGGAAGTTAAATAGATGGCGATCGCGAATTTTATCCAATACTTTTTCCATAGAGATTGACTGACTATGTATCTTCAGACAATGCTACAATTATACCCAAGTTATACTCTCAAATAACTACTGTTAGATATTATTAAAAACCTATTAAGAGTTTTAGGAATATTGAATGGGACCAACTCGAACTTCAACGATTGGATAATGCACATGAGAGCAACCTCACAGTGATTGAATGGGCGCAATGAAAAAGAAAACCTTCCAAGAATCGGAGATAATTCTCATATAAATTCCTACAGAGCCAATGGCTTAATATATTTTTCAAATTTTTCTCCAGCTGCTATCGTTCAGTTTTTTTTTATAGTATTCCTTTGTGGGCGATATCGATATTTATTCTTTCAATACATAGAGAGAGAAAAGGGTCGGGTCAATGTTCTACATTCCCTGAAGTTTCTTCAGATTTCTGTTAGGGATATGTTCAGTGAGTTTGTAAGGTTTTTTTAATCGTTGGAAATCGATCATACACAATACAAAATTACTTTTTCGAAATCATTGCGAGTAGAAATTTTGTTGTTTATGAATTGTGTTATGACCCGAAAATATACATATATAGACATAACGAATTTATATATGAAGAAGTGGCCTCCTCAAATATGAAAAGTTATTTTAAAAAATAATCCATTCTGAGAAGTCGAAAATTCATACTGAAATAGTTACCACATGGAGTTTGGAAAAAAGCCATTAAGTGATAAAAATGTCAAAAAATCAAATGGGAAGACCCAATAAAAAACGTTCTTTATGAAATGAACCTTCAACACATATGATTCCATCCTTTGTGGGATATAATAAAACAGATTAGGAATTATATCATAGATTTCTAAGATTTATTACAGCGATTGGAAGTAAAAACACGTCTTCCGTTAAGAATAAAAAACGCGCCCTTCAATGCATAAAAACGACCATAAATAGTTGCGGTGCGATAATAATATATTATGATACAAATGTATAAGTGAGCCCTTAAAGCACGCGCAACAAGTTGCACGTGTATCATACGCTATTTTTTATTATACCTGCATCATAACTTCAATAAAAATGCTGGAAATGAATTTCAGATCAGGATAATGTTCCTTATATTTCAATACATCTAATCAGGTATATAATGGACATCCGATATTACATCTTGTTGACATGGTTGAAGCAATTGTTGTTCACAAGCTTATTTGATAGTTCATATTATTTATAATTCTAAAATGGTTGCAAATCCAGGAGAACTCTCATCTGAAAGTTAGCCGAGGATGCTGAATCAAAATTAATTCCTGAAAAATCCAGAAATTCCTATTAAACAGAATATGAAAAGTTGATGCTATGGATCGGGAAGAAACAGACTCAAATTGTTTTATGTTTCTGATGTTATTTGGAACATGAATAAAAGTTGGACTTGTTTTTGTTACTGAGCAACTTTTAGATCACTTTTAGATCTTGAGATTTTGCACGCTTTTTAGTTCATTAAATAAGGATTATAATGCGGGTATGATGAAAAAATAATTCTAAAATGCCCTATCTCAGAAAATATAATCATCATCATATGTGAGAACCATCTGAACTAGGGGATATAAGATGTAATAAATTCGGGAGTTAAAAATATCAACATGAGAAAAACAAGTCTTGTATTTCACTCATCCGAGAACCCCGAAGTCTATACATTAGACTCATAAATAACAATGAAACCTATCATCACGAACGATTATGTCTGTAGAATAATGGCCACGCATGGTCATTTGTTGTTTTTTAATTATAAATTAAATAAGCTTTGAACTACTCTAAAGAATCTCCAGTTATTTGTAGTATGAATAAAATCAAGACTTCCATCACTGCGACATTCCAAAATATGTTGTGTTTGATGCGAATCTATACCTAGAATAATTTCACAGTTGTATTATTGAATGAAATTAATTTTATATCCAGTGTGTGTAAAGATTTACCAAAATTTATGAATCATTCATCCAGTTTCATTGAATGATACGTGCTCATTCAACAATATTGTTGTCTCATTATTGTTTTATCTACGCATTTAGTAGAGTTTGAGATATTTTGTATAAGAGTATGTATAAGCATTTGACATTTATAATTAATTATAAAACTTTCATGGAGTTGATTATAAAACTTACATACAGTGGATATGGAATGATACTTGTTCATCCACCACAGTTTCCATATGTTTTAAGATTGTGAACTTAATAAATTTTTAGATATTATACACAGTGTGGTTGAAAAATACCTGAATTTATTTCATAACGGGCTTAGACAGATTATTTCATATGAAAAATTGTAGATCATTTTAAATTGATTTTGTAATTGATAGATTCTTGAAATCTCAGTTCCTCTATACAGGAACTTGAAAAAATTTGTACAAATTACTGTTAGTTGTATAACAATTATTATCCAGGTTGTATTACATTATTTGGAACAGGCATTGAGTACTATGGAAGTATTAAAGTTGTATGGATTAGCATATCATACCATACAGGGTGTTTATTTGTTACAACGAAGTATTTTTTTTATCAATATAGTTTGTTTTTATATGTGCTTCAATTATTTGCATGGTATCCTTAACAAGATTGACAAGGTACATAATTTGAACGATTTCAGCTCTCTAAAAAATCTTTGGAAGGATGACTCTCATCTGCCGCTCGATAATAATCGCCAGTGAGTTTTCATAAATTATTCACAGCCAGTATAGCCCTTCATGAACTTGGTAACAACATCTTAGCCAACTGAACCAAAGTGTGTGGTTTCTATTTGAACAACACCCTGTACGGGGTCATATCAATTGAATAATTTGGTTGCTCTTTGTCGACCGTAGTTATTTGATAAAACAGTCAAAAATATTATCATTTGGTGTCTTTATCTCAACACAATCCGAATATGATATTCAGTTTCAATCTTCTATCATTCCAATGAACTCCAAACTTGTGGCACATGCCTTATCTATCTAAAATATTGGGGACGGAAGAGAAACAATTTCATCATTTTCTCTTTTCATATTAATTGAAAGATAATGTTACTCATATATTTCTCCTAAAAAAAGTCAATTCTTCCGTTCGGTTCCATGTATGAGTTTTTCTGGCGCGGTCAGTGAGTTATACCTTGATATTTTTTCATTAACATGGATGTTTTTATTATGATTGGGAAATAACTGTCAAATTATAAATTCGTAGAGCGACCTTTTTTCAAATTCATAGAAATCTCGATACTTGCGAGATAAATATTCTCCAAGAATGGACAATGAAAGAATTGATGTTATTACCAGGGGTCATTTTTCACCAGTGTTTATCATTCCCTGTTTTCGTTGGAAGTGAAGAGACGAACATAGTTGAGAATGGATCCCTGAAATGGGAGACAAATAACTATAGTTTTCTATTATAATCCCAGTGAAACTTCCGAACATCCCAATGAACGACCCCCTTCGCTCTCGAAAACTTCCCAACTTCTTCGAAAATACTCAATGCGAACAATGTCACTCGTATAATAGAAGGCTCACGATGTTTCCGAAGAGCTGACTGGCATAATTGATTCAATCCAAATTAATTTGTCCTTTCCACAATCAACCATGGAAAGCTGTATTTTCTTCAACTCGTATTTCAAACAACTGGAATGTTGGGAGTTAATAGCAGTATTCAATTACCTACAACTGTGACTTGAGGCATAGCTGGTGGAGAAGACATCTTGGATTCTATGGGTTTTATAATAGCAGGAAGTACTGAATTGTTATAAAGAATATAAATGGTAAATTTTGTATATTCACTAATCAATAATTCCATATATATATATATATATATATATATATATATAAATTCAATCGTATTAGGGTTGCAGTAAAATATTATTCTTTTATTTGGTCGAATGTATTCCTTTATCAAGACATCTATGGATAAAGGGTTACCAATACAAAAAATTCTCCAATAAACCTTATGTAATACTCACTAATTTGAGATTGAAACATTATGGAAATACAAAACATGCACCTCACAAAAACCGATAGAATGTTGAACACAACACAGAAATGGAACTTTTTTTAAATTTTGGGTGTTTTAATCCCACGGTAGAAGTAAGTAATCGTTGAGTTTTCCCAATTTCAACAAACTGGGGAATCTAGGTAATGGAATTAATCCAACTGTACGTTGGATGAAGATAACTACTTGTTTATTTTAAAATAAAGTTTTGAATCAAACTACATGATTTTTAATGGTTCTTATTATAAACAAATTTTTGGTACGCCAATGGATTCTACTATTTCAGGAATATTGGTGAACTTTGTACTTGATGATTTGATGAGGCAGTTACTAGATTCTTCCTATACCATTCACCAGAAGATATGTAGACGAACTGTTTCTTTCGGATCCTCATGACAAAATAGACTAACTTCTGGATATTTTCAACAGTTATAATGTGAATATACAGTTCACAGTGAAAAAAGATGAAACAATATGAAATCATCCTTTTTCTACAGTCATTAGGAATGCAAATAACACGTTGCACACAAAATGGCACAAAAAAACAATTTGCAGCGATCGCTACATGAATTACTCTCACCAACTGTGAAAATTAACCTCATTTGTGCATTAAAAACAGAGTGACCAAACTCACACATCCCCACATTACTTAAAAATCACTACCTGACATTTTGTAGAAAACTCTTACCCCACACATATTGTTAACAATATTATTCAGTTCTTCACATTCAATACGACAAACAATAAAACTCATTAATAAAATATCAGTTAGTACCACAAAACACTAGAACGGAATGAGAAAACCACATCATGTTATACAAATCATTATCGCATTGATTTGTTCGAAAATATGAACAGGATGTTCATAAAATCAGATGTGGAATCATCTGCGACTGAAAGATAAACTTTAGTCACTATCTTCCATCGTTCAAGATAACATCTTGTTGGGTATTCATGTTGAAAAGGGAAACATTCTCAATTGAATATTAAATAGAAATATTTTTCTGGGAATTGAAAAATCCGCGATAAAAATGAAGTAATTTTTTTGTGAATGTCTAACAGAGAACAACTACTTCCCCGGCTAAAGCCACGCTGGATACATACATCTGATAGATATTCTGAAAGGACCCTAACTCAAAAGGAAAAATCTGAAATTGAAAATTTGCATTTTCATTCAGATAGTTATTTGATTTTCTATTCCAGTCCTGATTAAGAACTCATATAGATGAATGAGGCAAAGAATTAATTCCTACATTGATAAATATGTTCAAAAATCTAAATGTCAAAATCGCCAAGAAAAACCTGAAAACTGTTTCACTAGTCCTCAGGACAACTTAGGAACCCTTTGAAATTAAATATAAATCGAATGTTATTCGCAAAATTGTTTGCCCAGATTGTCATAGAGCATACATTGGCCAAACATCGCGGAAACTAAATTATTCCACACAAAAGTGACTGTAAAACGAAGAAAAATCGACCCCTATAAAGTTTGCAAAGCCACTTTGCCACTCAAAAATTGATGAAACCTACGCCAATATTTGTCAAATAATTATCGTAAATTTGTTATGAATTCAAAATTTGTCGCGATTTTGGTTTTTCAATAGGGGGGTGGTGGCATGCTGACTTTATATCAAGTTACCACTGCCACTATAGTAAATTTACGAGTGGAAGTTGAATTTCGAAATTATTGTCATTAACATTTGTATAATTGTCGAAATCCATCTAACATGATAAATACACACTAAAATATATTTTACAGAAAATAGACGTCTTTTTATTGATATTATTGAAAATTTCGATTTTTGAGAACAAAAAGCCTACGAAGATAGTTTCGTGGTGAAATGCTAGAAATACTAAATGGAAAAGTGCAACATACAGTGTGACAACCTCTGTAGGATAAGCATTTTTCTATCAATCTTAAAAAAAAATATTTTATATTAAGCATCAAAAACTGTATTTTGACACAAATGTTCATAACTTCAGTTCCATTTCCAAGGCACTCTATGGTTTATTTTCTTTGTCAAAAACGGCAAGAGTTTATTGGGCATTTTTTTTTCAAATTTGACTACACCACTGGATTTGAAGTCGTTATAAATAAAATCCATCCAAATTTCATAGAAAAATATTGGTTAACAACGAAGTTACAACAACTTTAATTTTGGAAACAAAGTATTTGATTATAATTTTTATTTAGATTATAGACATATTCGAAATCTGGCAACACTGTCTATACAAAGTAGAACACTAGTGAACTTGTACAGTGAAAATGCGAAGTCAATAGATCATTCCGTTCTACAGTTATAACTCCTGAAAGTATGGTAATGTGAGCGATTTGTGGTGGAAGCGATTTTGTAATGAAAATCTGACTACGCCACTGGATTTGTAAAATATATTTCCTTAAAATCATTTATTTAATTGTAGGTTATTAGTGTATTCGAAAATAACAGAAAATGAAAAATTTATTTCTAAGTTATGCAGTAGTACATTCTTCCATAGCCGTTAAAAACGAAATGAACAGAAACAAGTTTTAAAGTATCAAAATTATTTATTCAATAATAAAACAGAAATCGGGATAAAAATTGTTCCCTTTGAATTCTGCAAAACTCAACTGAAACAATCTTTTAGAGAAGGTATCAATAATTTGAGGAAAGCTGAACTAATACATTAGGTATAGGTATTGTACTAAATCAATAGTAGGCTGTGATTTTGACAGCTAATCATAAATAAAATAACAGTTGTTAGTTACGTGCATTTAATAATGGCTTTGCAATTATCATTAGAAGAAAGAATTGAGAGTGTAAGAATTTCTGAGGACAATTATCATAGTGAAAGAGAAGTAGCTAGGATATTTAATCACAGACATCCAAATCGACTTCCCATTGACAGAAGCACCGTTAGCAAAAATGAAAAACATTTAAAAAAACTAGTGCAGTAACCAAACATATTTTGAAAAATAATCACCGAAGAGGAAATTCAAACGATCGTGCCGTTGTAGATTATTTTACAAACCTCCCAAACAGAAGCTTGCGAGTCGGCAGTTTGGATTTAAACTTACCGAGATGAAATATTCGGCGATTTCTGAAACGAAACAAAATGGAAGCATTTAAACCTAAATTTCTTCACACTTCAAAGGAAGGTGATGAAGTGAAACGTATGGAATTTTGTTTGTGGGGCCAAGGCGAGTACCTGAACACAAGACATTTTTGAACCACATAATGTTTAGTGATTAAGCTTCTTTCAGCACCAATGGTGTAGTATCATCACAAAATGCTCGGTATTGGGCTACTGAAAATCCGCACTGGGTCATACATTGTAAAAGTCAATATTCCGAAAAAGTTAACGTTTGGTGTGGTATAGTAAAAGATAGAATAATAGGTCCATTTTTTTATGGGAACATGAACGGGCAAAATTCTTTGGAATTTTTAAATAACCAATTATTGGACGGAATAGAAGAAATTCCACTTGCGGATCGAGAAAATTTACATTTTCAGCTCGACGGCTGTTCCGTTCACAATTCCAGGATTGTTAAACAGTGGGTAAATGACCAGTTCCCAAATCATTGGATAGGACGAGGTAGTGACTTAATTGAATGGCCACCTAGATCGCCTGATCTAACAATACTAGACTTTTTTCTATGGGGTATTCTGACACAAAAAGAATACAAAATGAAACCAAGGAATCGAGCTGAACTCATGCAAAGAATACGACAAGCTTGTGCCGAAATTACACCTCAACAAATAAAAAATAGTGTAAAAAATACTCGGAAGAGATACGACAAATGTATCGAACAAAATGGAGGTTTGGTAGAAGCCACAAAAATTTTAATATTTAGTTTTACATTAATGTTAATTTTAGTTTTTGCTTAATGGCGTTTTATTGTTGAATAAATACTTTAAAACTTGTTTCTGTTCATTTCGTTTTTATCGGCTATGGAAGAATGTACTACTGCATAACTTGAAAATAAATTTCTAATTTTCTGTTATTTCCGAAAACACTTATAACCTACACTTAAATAAATGATTTTAAGGGAATATAAGTTACAAATCCAGTAGCGTAGTCAGATTTTCCACCACAAATCGCTCACATTACCATACTTTCAGGAGTTATAACTGTAGAACGGAATGAGCTATTGACTTCGGATTTTCACCGTTCAAGTTCACTGGTGTCATACTTTGTATCGGCAGTGTTCAAATATGTCTATAATCTAAATAAAAATTATAATCAAATACTTCGTTTCCAAAATTAAAGTTGTTGTAACTCCGTTGTTAACCAATATTTTTTTATGAAATTTTGATAGGTTTTATTTATAACGACGACAAATTCAGTGGTGCAGTCAAATTTGAAAACAAAAATTGCCTAATGAAGTTTTGTCGTTTTTGACGAAGAAAAAAAACCATAGAGGGCCTTGGAAATGGAACTGAAGTTATGAAAATTTGTGTCAGGTTACAGTTTTTGATGCTTGATATAAATTTTTTTTTTTTAGATTGATAGAAAAATGCGTATTCCACAGGGGAGGTTTCATTTTAAATGGGTCACACTGTATAATGGACCATAACAGGAAAATCGCATAGAGGAGATAAAACTGCAGACCAAGGAATACATACTAAAAACATCATATTTTGATAAAAACCAGTTTTGATTGGTTGGGAGTTACGAGTTTTGGAAAGAAATCACTTCGAGAATCTTCTGAGTGAATGAGGAAATGGGGATTGATTTTCCGCACTGCAGAAAATCAAATCGAACCTATTGTGAATGGAAATAATTCAATATCGAGCGATATTCATGAATTGATAAATCGTAAATGGAGACAAGAGGAGGAAAAATGAATGATAACAGGGGCGTTACATACTGGGGTAGTGGTAGGGTTCAATTCAGAGGGAATACTAGCGGAATACCAATGTGAAATCGTATCAAAATAATCA
This sequence comes from Gonioctena quinquepunctata, assembly GCA_018342105.1. Classification (NCBI taxonomy): domain Eukaryota; kingdom Metazoa; phylum Arthropoda; class Insecta; order Coleoptera; family Chrysomelidae; genus Gonioctena; species Gonioctena quinquepunctata. The sequence continues at coordinate 289,296 of JAFIRS010001432.1, read as the reverse complement.
ATTATAGACCCTCGGAAAAATATAGCAAAAATGTTTCCAATAAAATATATAACGTATACATTGATCCTCAAGTGAGCAACAAGGTAGGGAAGTCTTATCTTTCGACAATTGATAACACAATAGATCTCCAAAAACGGGTGAAAATGGTATTAAACTCCAGTGGTAGTTCTCCAATCTCACTTTGAACCATGATAAAACTGAAGTTTTTGGGCTTTATCTATACATCCTCCGTGCTTATCTATGGAAGATTTTTAATACAATTTTGATGCATATAAAAATAGTAATTGGTAAATATATGTCATGAGCATATTTTTTGTTCATCAAAATGAAGTTTGTGTACATTTTCTCTTATTTACTGAAAACGTTATTTTTTGTGGAGAGAACATGAATTTGAGGAAACTTTTAACTTTCTACTCCCCAACTCCATAACCGATTAGATTCCCAATTATTTGTATTAAGTGGAAAAGTAGAAAGTTTGAAGTTTCCCCAAATTTTCTTCTATGCATATAACATACTGATTTTAACAATCAACATTTCTCAACTTTTATAAATTTTCTATAAAATAGCTATTGGTGACAAATGTAGGGATGTGTGCAATATTTCCAGTATATGGTTTGAGGAAATGACATCATTCGGATTTGTAGAATTATATTTCGAAGAATCCAAAACAGTGTGGATTGTGTGACATTTTCAATATACAGGGTGGCCCATCAAACACGTACCGCAAGGCATTACAGGGTGGGAAAGAATGTTTTGGCGAAATCTAAAAACACGTCAAGATTGTTGTCAGGGGGACACATTTTGACCCAAAAAGCATAGTAAAACCTCCAATCCCCTAAGTAGGGATGTCATCACGAAAAAAAAATCAAATGGGAAGGGGGTTCAAGTGATATTTCATTAGAAGGGACATTTCCTATACAGTGCTGCTTAGTTTTTGAAAATCGATCCACTCTTTTAGAAAATATGGAGCGTTGAAACTCCAACAATAATGTGTGACGAAAAATGCAAAAATCGATTCAATTGTACTTTAAAACTTATCGCAGGTATAATTGAAATGAATTCCTTTAAATGAATTCGCTATCTTTGCCGATTTTCAGATTTTTTTGGCTCATTTTGGTGAGTGAAAATTTATCGGGTTTCTTTCTGCACGTTTGAATCAGGTCAAGTAGTTGCTAGATACCTGTCGTGGTTTAAAAATTGTTGACTTCAAAATTCATCATTATGGTGTATTCAATTGCAAAAAGAGTGGAAATTATTGAGCTTTTTTTCAAAAACGATGAATGTGGAAATCGGGTCGCGGGGTTGTTTAACAACGGCATCCTGACAACATAACTCTGGAAAAATTGTTCGCGAATTGGTGAAATCGAGTACCAAATGAACCTACGGAGATAGCAGTATTGGAGCAAGTTGCAGTAGATAGTACGCTAAGTACAAGATAATTGGCCATTGCGACGGGTGTATCTCGTGCTAGTGTCCAACGGGTATTAAAAAAATACAAATTCCATCCATATAAAGTGCATTTAGTGCACGAACTAAATGAAGACGACTTTGATCGTTCTTGCAATTTTGCGAAGTTATGAGTAAGCGAGCGTTAAACAATGGTAATTTCATATTTAATGTGTGTTTTTCGGACGAAAGTTCCTTCTTCTTAAATGGTTCAGTGAATCGCCACAATTGCCGTTACTGGGCTGACACCAATCCAAGGATTTTCCACGAGTCACACACGCAACACCCCCAGAATTTAAATGTGTGGGCTAGTATTTTTGGAAATTTCATTGTAGGACCTTTTTTCCTTCCTGGAAATTCAACAGGCAATATGTACTTAGATTTACTGCTAAATGCCATCGACCTAGCTCTAACAAATATTATTGAGAACGATCCCGCATACAATGAACAGGAACTGATGTTCCAACAAGACGGAGCTCCTCCGCATTACTCCCAAAATGTGCGCAATTATTTGAATGACACGTTTCCTGGACGATGGATAGGACGACGGGCACGATTGAATGGCCACTTCGGTCACCCGACTTAAGTCCTTCAGATTTTTTTTGTGGGGACATTTAAGAAGCTTTGTTCACAATACACCAACAGACACATTAGAAGAGTTGCAAAGAAGAATTATTAACGTATGTCGCGAAGTGACACCGCAAATGCTCCAGAATGTACGACAACGGTTTGAAAATAAATTGTACCACTGTATGCAGGTTGGCGGAAACCAATTCGAGTATTTACTCGACTAATGAATAGGTTTTAAAGTACAATTGCATCGATTTTTGCATTTTTCGTCACACATTATTGTTGGAGTTCGAACGCTCCATATTTTCTAAAAGAGTGGATCGATTTTCAAAAACTAAGCGGCACTGTATAGGGAATGACAAGCCCCTTCTAATGAGGTATCATTTGACCCCCCTTCCTATTTGAAATTTTTTTTGGGATGACAACCCTACTTAAGGGGTTAAAGGTTTTGATATGCTTTTTGCGTCAAAATGTGCCCCCCTGATAAACAATCTTGACGTGTTTTTGGATTTTGCCGAAACATTCTTTCCCACCCTGTGAACCCTTGCGGTACGTTTTCGATTGGCCACCCTGTATATCATAATTATATCGAATACCCTCCATTGAAAAGCACTAAATAGAACCATAAGTCGAAAGCGCTTTGCTTCATTAAAATAAATATACACGAAATTTCACTTTTGATTTGGAATCGTCATGTACACCTATGAATGACTATTCTGTACTAAAAATAAAAAAAAAAAATCATTTTATTCTTGAAAGCGCGGAATCCTAGTAGCCGTACGCCATGATCACGGGATTAGGTCAGATTCCACCTATTTTTAGAAAAAACAAATACTCCTACGAAAATTTTCAAATGGTCAATTGAAAACACCATTCATAAGGCCAACAGTCACCACTGGATCTGGAATGGATGACGAGAACCATCCTAGAATATCACGAATAGGATGGAAAAAAGTACCAGGAATTGGACAGGTTGAAGGGAGCCGATATCATGAGATTTGTGGAATGAAAGTTGATTTCGCTGGATATCTACAGGAGTTGTGGTACATCAAAAGCTTATTGACATTTTTCTGGGATTATAACCTTCAACAATCTGAAAACAAAATTGAATGGATCAGGGAATCTATACAAGTGTAGGAGGGCGAATGAATTACTCTGCCCTGATGAGTTACTGCGTACACCAAATTATTTTCAACGAATTGAAAAATATTCAATTAGTCAGTAATTTGTCGTATTCTAATTTTGGTAAATGTTCACTCATCGTGCTCATGCTCCCTGAAAATAGCTGTTTGACTTTTCTTACGTGTTTTGGCCTCCTGAACACGCGGCGGTCTTATACCGTTTCCGAAATATAATGGATTTCTCCTTCTTCAAGATGTCATTTTAAGGCACAGTTTTCGGGTACAAAAATCACTGACAATGCCTCCTTCTTCTTAAATACCAGCTCGGTACAACTCTGCACAAAATATAGCCGGTTTAATCGGAAAAAATACTTCTTCAACAGTTACAAATAACCTCATTTTTCACATTTTGACAGATTAAGTTTAGTAAATGTGAAAGGTTATTTGTAACTGTTGAAGAAGGAGTATTTTTTCCGAAAAAACTGGTTATATTTTGTGCGAAGTTGTATCAAAAATGAGTGATTTGGTGTTTGTAGTTTGAGATGGTGAAAAGAAGGAGTCATTGTGCGTGATTTTTGTACGCGGAAACACTGCCTGAAAACGACCTCTTGAAGAAGGAGAAATCCATTATATCTCGGAAACGGTATGAGACCGCCGCGTTTTCGTGTTCAGGAGGCAAAAACACGTAAGAAAAGTCGAACAGCTATTTTCAGGGGGCACATTAAGTAAACATTCACCCTAATTTTTGCCTATCACAAAAAATATTGAATTTAAAGATACTTCTCTATATGTCTGAGACTGTTGTATTATCATGTAGTAGTTTGGAGTAGTCGGCGTCTGTCCAGGATAATGTTATGTTGAGTTATGATATATCAGGTATATGTGACGTCCAAGTTGAATTGGGAAAGATAGAAAGAAAACTTTCTTTAGTTATTGCAAGGAAAAATACAACAAACTTACTGGGAAGAAACTGGTTCGACCCACTGAACATTTAATTGAATGGTTTCAATACAATTATTAACGTCTCAGACAATAAAGTTAAGGAAATTTTGTCGGAATTCCAAAAAGTTTTTGACGACAAGTTGGGTGACTTTAAAGGTGCCCCAATTTCCTTGAATCTGGATCCAACAGTTGAACCTATTATGTCGAAGGTGAGGAATCTGCCATTTGCATTGAAACCATTAGTAGAGGAAGAGCTGCATAAATTAGTGGAGCAAGATATTCTGGAACCGGTGGAGCACTGTCGATGGGCCACTCCTATTGTGCCGGTAATTAAAGCGGATGATAGTATTCGTATATGTGGTGACTATAAAGTGACACTAAATAAGGCATTGTTGAAAGATATATATCCAGTTCCATCAGTGCATCAGGTTTTGGCTACACTGGCAGGAGAAAATTTTTTCGCAAGACTAGATTTGAAATAAGCATATCAACAGTTGAGAGTGGATGATGCTAGCGCTGACGCCCAAACACTTATAACCCATAATACTATCGAAAGTATCATTTTGGATACAAACAGGCTGGACAGACCACAAAAATAAAGTCCCAGAAGAATTGAAACAGTTTTGGCAGAAGAGAAATTAATTGTCAATGTATAATAGTTGTTTATTGTGGGGGAATCGAGTGATCTATCAAAACCAATCAAGTACTGCAAATTCTACATGCAGCGCATCCAGGAATAGTTCGTATGAAAGTCCTTGCCAGGTCACATGTATGGTGGCCAGGACTAGACGCTGACATTGAACGTCTAGTTCGTGGTTGTTCTGTATGCCAAGAGAACCGGAATATGCCGCCCAAAGCAGTGCTACACCCATGGGAAGAAACAAGAGAACCTTGGACTAGACTGCATATAGATTTCGCTGGACCAACACAAGGATTTTTGTTTTCAATAGTAGTCGATTCATTTTCAAAATGGTTGGAAGTGCGGGTAGTGCCTTCCACTTCTTCCCAGTCAGCCATATCAGTGTTAAGAGAATTATTTGCCACTCACGGAGTTCCATTAGTGATAGTGTCTGACAATGCTACGGCTCTCACATCATCAGAGTTCCAAGTATTCCTGACAAATAATTTGATAAGGCATGCTAGAATAGCACCGTATCACCCAGCATCTAATGGACAGGCAGAAAGGATGATTCAGACAACGAAACATTTCTCAAAAATGTTGAAGGACGGAGATATAAAGACGGAGCTAGCCAGATTTCTAATGCAGCAGCATTCAACTCCAATTTCAACAACAGGGAATAGTCCAGCAGAGAGTTTGATGAACAAGAAACTGCAAACGAGACTGAGCTCCTTGAACCCCAAAGTTTTGGAAACATCCAAGAAACAAACATTAGAGGAAGATGCACCGGAAGTATTGAGACAATTTCGAGCCAATGATCCGGTGTTTGCTAGAAATCATGGAAATGGGCCAAAATGGAGTCCAGCCTTCATTCAAAAATCTATGGGACCAGTATCTTATAGATTAGATACGCCTGAGGGAAATGTACTACACAGACACGTGGACCAGATAAGAAGACGGCAAGAAGAAATAGACAGTTCACCTATATCTTCCGATACAAGTAATTCACCCCGAATCGGCAATGAAAAACAGTTATTAGATACTGTCGATGGAAATGAGGGGCAGAGAGATGCAAATGTACAAGTGGATGTGTCAGAGCCCATTTCGGGTGGACAAGTTATTCAGAACAAACCCGTTCGTGCTACTAGACCACGGAACCTGCTTCCATATTCAAAGGATTTTACAAGTTGATATTCTACGAAGTAGAAGGGAGGAGTGTTATGTATGAGACCGTTGTATTACCCTGTAGTAGTTTGGAGTAGTCGGCGTCTGTCCAGTATAATGTTATGTTGAGTTATGATATGTTATTATGTCACTTATGTCAGCCATAAGAAGTAATATACGTTAGTTGAACCGATAATATTCTTTCTGGAAGAACCTACGAGGTCATACACAATAATACTCCTGTTGACGTTTTGGGAAATGTATCCGTTCCCGTTTTCAAAAATCGTTGTGATGTAGATGAAAATTTCTCAGTTTTTTGTTGTTTTACTCGCAGTGTTCCTTGAACTGACCTTTTCTGACTAATGTCAAAATAGTTGTGTCAAAAGGATGATGGAGTCAATCCATTATCGCTCTGCAAAATGCGAGATCTTCTTCCATATCAGAGGAATTTGTTGATATACGGTTCTCACCAGATGGTAGAATGAAGAAACCAATAACAAGAGGAGAAAATTAAAGAAATCCGCTTTCATTGTACTATCTGGTGAGAACTGTATATCCACAAATTCTTCTGATATGGATCACACGTGGAAACCGTTACTGGAAGAAGATCTTGCATTCTGCAGAGCGATAATGATTGACTCCATTATCCGAAAAAAGGTCACGTTCCAGAAACACTGCGAGAAAAATTGAGAAATTTTCATCTACATTAAAAATACTTTTGAAAACGGGAATGGATACAGTTCCCGAAACGTCAATAAGAGTATATAGAGAAGTATGTTTGAATTCAATAATTTTCCGTGATGGGCAAAAATTAGAATACAAGTTACTGACAAATTCAATATTTTTCAATTCGCGAAAAATTATTTGGTTTACGCAGTAGCTTATCGAGGCAAACTAATTTATTTGCTCTCCTACACTTGTGTAGATTCCCTGATCCATTTAATTTTGTTTTCAGATTGTGGAAGGTTATATTCCCAGAGACATGTCGAGAATGAGTATTCCTCCACAAAAAATGAGCTTCAACCAATACTATCCAAAGGTTGTTATGCAACTGGAAGAATGAGGAGGACACAATTCTCAAATCAGGTGGATATATTCGAAAATAGTATTTGAATTGCCCCGCTATAATTTTGAGACTAACATATGAGTTGATTATTCAAATATTTAATTCAGCAAAATTGTATTGTTTGATTATAATAAATTCTGTCAGTGAGTTATGAGAAATAGTAAACTTCTGGAAATTATCTCAGATATAGATTCAGCTGTGATATTACACGGACCTTTGATGATACGGATGCAATTGTTAGAAACCTGGTGGCGTGGCCAGTCAGAAAGGAAGATTTTAGGAAGCATATTTTTTATCATATTGTCGTCGGAAAACACAAGTAGCATTTTTATTTTTGTATTAATTTAATTGAACGTCACGATCAAATGTTGAAGAAAGAGTGTAAGTACAAACAATGTATCGGGACGCTGATGAGTTTCTGTGTGCTCAGAGTAGATACTATGCGCTAGTGGAAGTGGAACATTCTTGGGCAATTGCAATGGTTGGAAGAACGCCACTGGGTTGCCTCCACAGTTACAGACAATAGTTCAATATGCATTAGGAACAATGGATTGGTCAATTCAACGAATCCAGTCAACACTCAAGAGTGAAAGACAATCGAATTCTGTTGTCATCGACTTTTTCCAGGTGATTCGATTAGATGACTCTAACTTCAATTCGTGTCTCCAAAACCTTATCCAAATTCCAATTCCTATATTTCGGGAGCAATCTCTGTTAATGTTTCATTGAGATGTCACAGTCTCACCAACGCGGTGCGTGAGCAGAGTTGAAATTGTTCGAATAATCTGGGATACACAGATGAGTTGGAACAATGTCTTAGTTCACGTTGCCATTCTAAGACGTTATCCCGAGAAAGCATCTCAATTTACATCCTATTACCTGATAATTGAAATTTTAGTCGGCTGCCGTGAAACACAACACTGATGTCGGCAGGGCTGGGCTGGAGCCATTTCGTACGGCATGTGATGGTATTGATGTTGATGTGGGGTGATTAACGTCAGCCCCTGTACAAAGTGGATTTTTTCTCATTCAATAATTAGATACCGTTTCGAATCCATTTCAACCTCTGGAATAGATTCCGGAAGTATTTTGATTCAGACCACAAACACACTGAATTTCTTTCATATTTGCATTGTCCTCATTGTAATCCCAATCTCCAGTAAATGAACCTGGTTGATCAGCAAAATTTTTTTTTGGACCAATTTTCGTCATTTTAGGTATATTTCATAAAAATACTACCTATTGCGGACGTCACTTCGACATATATATATATATATATATATATATATATATATATATATATATATATATATATATATATATATATATGAAGAGTCAGTAGGTATCAATTAATGCGAGAAGAATTCCAAGAAATAGCTTATAGTTCCTTCTATACAGGGTGTTTCTTAATAACATGCTAATATTTGAGGAGCTTGTTCTTGGGACCATTTTGAGAAAAAAACTTCATATGAACATATGTCGTAAAGGTCATAACTTTTGAACCGCCTGGTGCAAAAGTTGAAAAAAAAATTTTTTTTTATGATAATTTTGGTATAACCCTAGGTATTTTTGTGAAACGTAGTACGTATCTTTTATAATTCAAAAACCATTTTCTGCTGCTGCGGGATTTGCAATGAATCATTTAAAAGGGAAAAGTGATACGCCACTGCTTTTTTATTTTTGAAATCATGAAATATGCTCCTGGTAACGATATTCCACGATTGTATGTGGGTTTTCTTCAGCCCAAAAATGATTATTGTGGAAGTCTGCAAACTCAGAATTCGTAAAATGTACCATATTTTTTATAATATTCTCAATTTTGATGACTTAAATACGTGACAACTAAACTAGGTGGACAACTCTCAAAACTGTTTATGTTTACAAAACAAAATCTGCTTATACCTACTAGATACGTTTTTAATCCTTGATAATACCCAATTTCATAACAACGTGCAAATGAACGAATTAAATTTTACCATGCAAAAACCGTACGTCAAACGAAAAAAATCGGGAGACCAGATTTGCTCAGAAAGGCATGAGGATTTTTACTTTGAAAAAGCAGTGGCGCATCACTTTTATCTTTGAAATGATTCAGTGCAAATTCCGCACGAACGCCACTGCCAGGAATAAAAAATTATGTTGTACAGCAGAAAATGTCTTCTGATGCATGGAAGATGCGTACCAAGTTTCACAAAAATATCTAGGTTTTTCTCAAAACTTCAGCACCCTGTAGTTCAAAAGTTAATACCTTCAGGACATATGTTCATATGGAGTTTTTTTCTCATAATGGAGCTAAAAATAACCTCATCAAATATTAGCCTGTTATCAAGAAACACCATGAGTAAGCCGATTTTTCCATACTGTTAGAAATCTGATTCAATGTAAATGGAGTTCAATTTCAGGAAAGTATGAGGTTTTTACGGAAAAAAAATTCACAGAGAACCATGTGCAGTCAATTCTGAATTTGATTTGAATTGACTGCGCATCGAGAGATTTCCACGAAGGTGAAAGCTTGCCATTGTGGTCATGAATCCCACTTTCCACAGAACTATTGACCCATCAGTTTGCTCTGCAGTTTGGCCTTATTGTCTACTTCAATGATCCCTCAAATGGGGACTACTCATTTGAATAATGCAATTGATGAGCTCCAAGGGTGGTATTCGAAGCAGAAGATATGGTTGAATCCGATTGGGACACAGGTGATTTGTCTAGGATATAAACGCAGTTACTCTCTCAGGGGAGTTATTATGCAGAATGGAAGATCACATGGTCACCGCAAGTCAAATATTTAGGTCTTACCATTGACCTTCGGCTCACTTGGAAGCCTTCTATCCAAACCATAAAAAACTGCTTGTCAATAGCTGGCCATACACATAGAGGTTGATCCACCGGTTTGGAACGGCGCGGTTAAAACTGGCAGGTTTATCTTCTGGTTAAGGTGGATTCAGTTAACTTTTTTTCAGCAATAGCAATAGGAATAAGAATAGCAATAAGCGTGAGAATGATTATATTTTGAAGCCATTTCATTCAACGAATTTAGATTCAGATTCTTTATTCAGTGAGGTGATGGGGTAAGTATTACATTGGATCATATAATAATTTTCTCAAATTGAGTTGCATGGTTAGCTAGTCTGGAGTGAATGCCTAAGCCTGTAAGGCTTGTGGTGCATTCCTATCATTCTAGCTAACCGTTTTCAATGTAGCTGGTATTTTCAAATTGATTATCACTAACCTATATATACACACACATATATATATATATATATATATATATATATATATATATATTACATATATATAAAAACTAACCTAAGCCTAAAAAGTTTTTAAAATTTCTTATAGTTGGAAGGAGAAGAGATTTAGCAATAACTTTGAGAATGACAGGACTGGCAGGGCAAGTGACACTTCGCTCAGTTCTGTGTTCTAACATAACTTATCCGGCTATTTTCAATTTGAAATATTGTTGTTATCACGATCATGGAGTTGAACGAAAAGGAAAGCATGTACGGTATTGCAAGTATGTCTCAGCAGTTTAATTTTTATTTTAAAATTGTCATGAAACTATGGAACATGTATTCGTATCTGTCAGTTGTCATGACATGCGCATTATACAGTGCTTCTCAAAAGTAACCTCCCCCCCTCTTATTTTTAGAACGATTATACATAAACAAGTGAAATTTGGAAACTGCATATTGAAAGTTGTAAACTTCGCTACTAGTGATGATAGATGACGAAATCGTCAAAGATGACGTCACAAGGCCATTGTGACCAATAATTTCAAATGGAACCCCACGGCAAGCGACACCTCTTTCAAAAGGTATCGAAAAAAACCTTTTCAATGATACTAATTTTGTTTGTGTTTATGGCAGTTTTAATGGCTCATTAGTAAACATTAAAATTTAAATTCCATTCAGTATGATATTGATTACAGATTTAAGAATCAGTATCTACTTAAAGAAATTGCTCGAAGTGACCTCCATTTACTTCCTGACAGAGAAATATCCCATTTTTAAACTCTTCTCGTACTTTTGCAAATGTGTCTGCGGAAACAGCCTCACATTCTGCAACAATACGTTGTTTTAAAACGTCAATATTGTCGGGTTCAGTGGCGTAAACCTTCGATTCAAGGTACCCCCACAGAAAAAAATACAAAGGTGTGAGGTCCGGTGGTCGAGCTGGCCATTCCGTTGAACCTCGTTGTCCAATCCATCTACCACGATACTCCTCATCCAAATACCTTCTTACTGCACCGTAATAGGGTGGAGGAGCACCATCCTGTTGGAATGTTATTTCTAAATTGCCGAATTCATCTGGATTATCTTCCAAAATTTCAAAGTTTAACGGTTCTATTGCGTTTTGCAACAGCTCCAGATAGACCTCACCAGTAAAATTAGTATTTAAAAAAAGAGGCCCAACGATGTGGTTTCCCAGAATACCTGCCCAAACATTCACCTTCTGGGGAAATTGGGTATGTGTTTCACGAAACAGGTGAGGATTTGCGTCACTCCAATACCTCACGTTATGTGTATTTAAATTTCCATTTAGATAGAAAGTACTTTCGTCACTATAACAAATTGTTTTGACATAGTCTGGTGGTTGATTGATTTTAGTTTCCATATTTTCACAAAATTCTACTTTTCGTTCTGGGTCGTCGTCTGAGAGTTGATGAACCATTTTTAATTTGTATGGATGAAATTTGTTTTTTTTCAACACCCTGTGTTCTTCGACTGACTCCACAGGTAGATGCAACGTGAGTTGTTGAAGAAGTAGGATTAACTATTACTTCTGCCAGTATTTCAACTTTTTTCTCATCAGAAATTTGTGGTGTGCCATATCGTTCCGCATCATTAATACTACCCGTTGTTTCAAACTTACGAAGAAGCTCCTTCGAATAAGTCCTCGAAACGGGGCGATCGGGAAACCTCTCATTAAAAATGCGTTCTGCTGCATGAATATTTTGTCCGGTTTCGCCAAGAATTAGGATTGCTGCTACTTTATCACCTAAAGTACGTACCATTTCGCTTCTTGAAGCACTTAAACGTTCGGCTCACAACAGTTCACCAAATCATCAGAATGTACAAAAATATTAAAAGTACCAAAAGCTGCTAAAACAGTAAAACGTTCGATCAACAATACACAAATTATTAAATGTACAAAAACTTGGACAATTACAAAAACGTCGAATTAGGGAGACTAACAAAAACGTCAGCTCATTTGACAACTATCCAGAGGCGGAGCTTGAATTTGGAATTTAAGTATTAACTGATTCAATTCATCACAGCTTTGCGTTTTTTGAAAGCGAGTTGCCAAAACTGCTATAAACACAAACAAAATTAGTATCATTGAATAGGTTTTTTCGATACCTTTTAAAAGAGGTGTCGCTTGCCGTAGGGTTCCATTCAAAATTATTGGTCACAATGGCCTTGTGACGTCATCTTTGATGATTTCGGCATCTAACATCACTAGTAGGGAAGTTTACAACCTTTTATATTCAGTTTCCAAATTTCACTTGTTCATGTATAAGCGTTCCAAAAATAAGAGGGGGGGAAGGAAACTCTTGAGAAGCACTGTAGACAATATATCAGCGATTGCCGTGATATTCTGAGGGTTGGAATATTCAAGGTCACGTTTTTAAAGTTATCATCATTGCTAAAATCAAAATAGTTGACTGAATGGAACCATCTGATCCAAATGTTTCAACTATTAACGTTATCGCTATTGCTATTACTATTGCAAAAAAAAAGTTGACCAAATCCATCTTTATTGGATATTTGCCACGCGCCTGATCTAGCCGGCACATACTTGTCTGTCAGTCTAGGCCACCGGAGAAAACTGCTGCTCTCAACTAACATGCGGTTCTGATTCAATTACGACACATGTTTCTGGATTGATTTGTTGAAAATATAAACAGGATGTTCATAAAATCAGATGTGGAATCATCTGCGACTGAAAGATAAACTTTTGTCACTATCTTCCATCGTCAAGATAACCTCTTGTGGGGTATTCATGTTGAAAAGGGAAACATTCTCAATTGAATATTGATAGAAAGATTTTTCTGTGAATTGAAAAATCCACGATTAAAATGAAATTTTTTCTTTTGTAACTACCTTCCATAGATTCTGAAAAGGCCCTAACTCAAAAGAAAAAATCTGAATTTGAAAATTTGCATTTTCATTCAGATAGTTATTTGATTTTCTATTCCAGTCTTAATTAAGAATTCATAAAGATGAATGAGGCAAAGAAGAATGTTTTCCAAAAGAGAGTACTCACCAGAAATCATTCGTAACATTGACGCAGGAGAGACATCGCATTCACTAGGTCTTCAATACATTTTTGTCGACGATAATCTATTTCACGCTTCCACGATCATCAGGAAGACCGGAAGAAATGGGAAACACATTTTCAAGAAGCAATCTCACTTTGCAAAGATGGAAAAAGTTAGAATCATTTCTTTTGGAGAGACACTTTGAAATTAGTGTTTTCTGACATTAAAACCTGTCATGGGGTATGATAGATTGATTTGTTGAAAATATAAACAGGATGTTCATAAAATCAGATGTGGAATCATCTGCGACTGAGAGATAAACTTTTGTCACTATCTTCCATCGTCAAGATAACCTCTTGTGGGGTATTCATGTTGAAAAGGGAAACATTCTCAATTGAATATTGATAGAAAGATTTTTCTGTGAATTGAAAAAATCCACGATTAGAATGAAATTATTTTTGTGAATGTCTAACAGAAAACAACTACTTCCCCGGCTAAAGCCACGCTGGACATTGAACTACATCTGATAGATATTCTGAAAAGGCCCGAACTCAAAGAAAAAATCTGAATTTGAAAATTTGCATTTTCATTCAGATAGTTATTCGATTTTCTATTCCAGTCTTAATTAAGAACTCTATGAAGATGAATGAGGCAAAGAAGAATGTTTTCCAAAGAGAGTACTCACCAGAAATCATTCGTAACATTGACGCAGGAGAGACATCGCATTCACTAGGTCTTCAATACATTTTTGTCGACGAAAATCTATTTCACGCTTCCACGATCATCAGGAATAGCGGAAGAAATGGGAAACACATTTTCAAGAAGCAATCTCACTTTGCAAAGATGGAAAAAGTTAGAATCATTTCTTTTGGAGAGACACTTTGAAATTAGTGTTTTCTGACATTAAAACCTGTCATGGGGTATGATAGATTGATTCGTTGAAAATATAAACAGGATGTTCATAAAATCAGAGTTTCCCTTTTCAACATGTTTCTGGAATTATATATCCCATTGCCTGTGCGGATATTCCCACATAATATTTCAAATCCTAATTCGATCTTCCTGTGGCAACGGAGAGTAGCCATTAAGCGTTCCTCTGGAGTAATTGCTTCCTTCATTGGAGTATCATGTTTTGTAAGGGCATCTTTTACTAAACTCAATGTATGTCTGTACATCCATCATTAAATAGTTCTCAAAGTTATCAGGGTTATTTTCTCTTTCAATAGTGGAATATGACTGAATTGTTGTTTCTTGAGTAAATGACTTTTAACTCATTCAGAGCGCCGCTTTTTCACACCAGTATTTGCCATCATCTGCATATAAATCATTTCACACGCGATAGCATGCTTTTTCTTATGGCTGAACATTTTTATGTCACTTTAAAGCATAAAACTTTCGTCAAAGTCGGAGTTCTACAAATACGGTTGAATCCCCAGGTCAAACTGCAGCTTTGTGGACACTATCATGCGGTATTGCCTGTGGCGGATCATTCTGAAAGATTTAACCGCGGATTTTTATTCTGCGTTAGTGGATAAAAAAGTTTTCAATACACGGCCGATAAAACCGGCAGACTTATCCGTGGCGCTCAAAACTGACAGATCGAACTCTGTCTGTATGAACAGCTATCCTGTATGCCTCAGCTGCTTTGGGACAAGTCCATAAGACGAACCCGCAGATCCTAGAGCGGGTTCGAATTAAACTCCTTAGGATGATCACGAATGCGCCATGATATGTGCGTGATATTCGAATCATTAAAGACCTGAACCTGACTAATGTCAGACAGTCAAGCGACCCATCTCGATTCAAACGACCCAGACACTCTCTGGAGTGATCGATCCGCCCATTCGCTTGGAATATACGATACGCAATTAAAGCTCTCATTCAAAATTTCAAATCCTAGCCTCTGTGATATGGAGACCATCATCAGAGAAAAATTCTTTCGGATTGCCCTCTTCATGATTTTCTATCCGTGAATGAGCGATGAAACAATGTTTTTCAGGTTGAAAGATGAAGAGCCGAAAGGGTGATATCGAAAACACAGCCAAGAAGATCCCGAAGACGGAGATCGTTACGGATTGTTATTGTTTCCACAATATAACTTGTATGACCATTGATAACAACAGTGAACTCCTCTCACATACGATACGAGTTCGTCCCTGCCAAAGTAGATCGACTTCAGTTTGTATTACCGAATCCACAATCGACTCATAGCCTTTCCATTTTTTATCTGAATTCTCAATCTAAATGGAAATGCTCCACCACAAAAATTAGTCTGGAAATATGAATGACGCTGTTTTGTTTTGGGGATTACCAGCGCGGCGGGAGAGAAACGTGATCGATTGTGTTCAGTAGCTGGATCGAATGAAAGTTTTAGGGGGGAGTTACATCTGAACGTATTCGTATTATTGATAGGAAGGAAGCTAGTCTGAATACTATGCTTTGAACTTTGTTTTGTAGTCATTCTAACTATAACTTTGGGAAAACCAACTTCAGTTTCAAACTCAAGAATTCATTTTAAGTTCGTTTCTTGGAGAGTTGGGACCTCTTCACCTAAACCAAACAAAAGCAAAACAATATTCTTCAGTTAAGAGATGAGTAGCAGAAGTTGAATTTATTCTACAATTGACGAAGCAGTTCCTATATTATGATATTCGCTCTTTGAATGTTCTGCCTGTTTTTTAACAATTTTTAAAGTAATCTTTCTTTAATTTCTCCAACTCCACCTAGTAACTTTGGTACTAAAATTTAAACACTTTCCGCAAATCTATGATTCATCGCAATTTTCCACGAGTTTTCCCACGTAATAGCCGAAAAAAAACCCGAAATCCATCAAACCGAACTTCTTTTACCCTTTTCTACAAACGCTCTCGAACCCTTAGGGTGAGACATCCCGTGGTGCCCCAACACCTAGTCACGAACGACTGACGCTTTCATGACCGACTTCAACTGAATTTACATGATAGTTATTCATGTATCCTGGCCTCAAATAGGCTAGGTTCATGAGAGAGAGAGAGAGAAAGAGAGAGGGAGAGAGGGAGGGAGGGAGGGAGAGAGGGGAGAGAGAGAGGAGGGAGAGAGAGAGAGAGAGAGAGAGAGAGAGAGAGAGAGAGAGAGAGAGAGGGAGAGAGAGGGAGAGATAGGGAGAGAGAGGGAGAGAGGGAGATAGAGGAGAGAGAGGAGAGAGAGGGAGAGAGAGGAGAGAGTGGAGAGAGAGGAGAGAGAGGGAGAGATGGGAGAGAGAGGAGAGAGGGATAGAGAGAGATAGAGAGAGAGAAGAGAGAGAGAGGGAGAGAGAGGAGAGAGGAAGTGAGGGAGAGAGAGAGAGAGAGAGAGAGAGAGAGAGGGAGAGAGAGAGAGAGAGAGAAAGAGAGAGAGAGAGAGAGAGAGAGAGAGAGAGATAGAGATATAGAAATATACTTCCTCTACGACTATCGTATTCTTCATTGATTACACATTGGTTATTTATTGAAGAATGAAGATGATTCCAAGACAACGTGGATCCACGGAACTGAGAGGTTTAGACTAATGACAAAGCAGCAAATCTACCAAACAAATTTCTCAAGAAGGCTTTGCTTCATTCGACGTGTCACGGCTCGGCTTCCGCGAATGTCAGATTGACTGTTTTCTTAATTTTAACTTTGATCTGTCACGATCAAAATGAAAAATGCATAATTGTGATTGGGGAAGCAGTGGTAGTGAGAATAATGAGATCTATTGGAAACGGCGAAAACAGCAACTTTGAACTTTTTGCCGGAAATATCAAAAAAACAATATTCGAAGGCATATGCAGAGTTTATGGAAGGCACATTGATTCTAGGAAAATGTCCTCGCTCATTTTACAAAATTCACTGAGAAATATGAGTCATCATCGTTGTCGAAGATATATCATTCCATCTGAATCTGAAATTCAAATTGAATGAATGAAGTAGATATCTATTTTTTTCATAAATAATATTCAGATTGCATTAAAACTCTGACTATCGTGTAGTCGTAGAGAAAGTATAGTCTTCTACTCGGGTATAATGATAGCTATTATTCTCTCGGATAATAGCTATAATTATACGCTCGTTGAAGAATATACTATTATTGTAGAGAAGAAAATTCTTATTGACAAAGTTAAACAAGTTTGAAATCAAATGTAGGTGAATAATATATAAAGCAATTACTGTACTTACATATCAATTGGGTAGTACGTCAGATGCGCTTAAGAACTCATTAGTCATTATTACACAAGAGTATGAAACATTTTTGAATGAATATATATATATATATATATATAATGAACATATGAAAACATATATGTACAATTATTCGAAACTGCATACGTCTTTACCAATTCTCTGAATGATAGTCTTCCAAATTATAGTATGCTCCCTCAAGTAATACATCTTTAACAGAATTCCGAAATTTTTTAATAGAGTTAATAAGCTTAATATGTAAGGGTAGGTGATGATATATTTTTATATGTTCTAGTGTACCATGGCCAATAGTTATACCTTCAATGTCACACTAGAAGGAAAGTAATTTTATGTTGTTGATATTCATGCCATGCGAATTGGAGTTACCTTCCTTAACCTTTTCTAAATCATTCTGGATGGTTTCCTTCAATGCTGGAGAGTCTTTTTCAAGTCACAAGATAGTGGTATCATCAGCAAAGAGAGTGAACTTGCCTTGAACATTGAGAAGCGCTAGATCATTTAGGTATAACAAAAAGAGTACTGGTCCCAAAACTGACCTCCGTGGATAGCCGTAGTTAATGTTCCCGCATACGGAAGATTTCTGTCCGATGAATACTTTTTGTGGCCGGTTCATCAAATGAGACTTGCACCAGTCAAGCGCACATTCTCTAAATCCATAAAATTCAAGTTTTTATAGCAGTATTCTGGGACTTACACAATCGAAAGCTTTTGTTAAGTCACATAACGCTGCTGCAACTATTTTTCCATCATCAATTTGACCAAAAATATGTTCCAAAAGTTCAAACATTACATCATTTGTACTCTTATTGCTTCGAAAACCGAACTGGTTGTGGTTTAGTAGGATGCGATGTTCTATGAAGGCCATGATGCGAGTCTTTACAAGTTTTTCGGTTATTTTGGATAGGGTCGATAGCAATGAAATAGAACGATAATTGGAGGGTTGGCTGATTTTTCCCACCTTATGAAAGGGAATTACCTGGCTGATCTCCGTCACGGGGAAAAATGCCCAGATTGCCATGAGTTGATGCTAGCGGAAGCCAGTGCATATAATGCAGAATCAGGCAAATTTGGAAAAATATTCATTGATATACCATCCTCCCCAGCAGATTTTGGTTTCTGATGTTCAGAAGTTAGTTCCTGGGTATTCAGTATTCAAATAACTCATGGGGTCTGTGGATAAAATCATAGTTGATGTTATTTTGCTTGCAATATTACAATAGTAATCATTGAGTTGGTTGGAAGGAAGGTGATCATGAAGGTGAACTTGATTTTGACAAATTTGACTTGTTTGACGAATTCAATTTATGATTTTCCAGCATTCCTTCTGTTTTTTTTTTTGTGAAAATTAGTCTATTATTGTCATAATTTTGCTTCTAGATTTCAATGAGTTTTCTGTAAAAACTTCTATATACATGATGGGAATGTATGTTATTAGTGATCATGTGCAGCGAACGAAGAATTTCAGAGGAAGTGAAATGCGTATATTTGATCACTGGCAGAAAAAATGGACTCCCAGTCAGTATCAGAGCATAGTTGATGGAACTTACCATAACTGGCCTTGTTGGAGATCCTACCTCGTTTTGATTGGGGATTGCTTGGCTTTGGATAGATGGAAATTTCACTTAATACAGCCTCGTGATCAGAGAGATCAGCACTTATCACGAAAGATGATTCATTTTCGATATTCGAACAAATGCAGTCTATAGTTAAAGACGTGAATTGAGAAAACCTGGTTGGATAATATTATAACAATCAATCAGATTTTCCAGTCTTAGTGTAATTATGTTATTTTCACTGAAATATATCGAATATAAAAGCGACCAACGCCTGAAATACATGCAAATGAAATGTTGCATGACCGGTAAATTTGATTGTGAGTGCCCTTTTACCTTTCAAGTACTATCGAAATACATCGAGGCAGTTGCAGTGTGGCTATATATTCTAGTACGGGAGGTAGCATAGCATTTCTGCGTGGAATTTTATACCGAAAGAATTTCATTTTAAATACCTTATTAATATTCAATAGTCATCAAAGTGGCCGTCAGCGGCCGCACCCGCGCACCCCTGTGTGACAACAAATGGAAGTTGCAAAATAAACTGGTACAAAAATGATTTCATATCGTTCCAAAATTTATGGGGTGATATTTGAGATAATTTAGAACATAAAAATCATCGGCAGCTGTTTTGAAGTTAGTCACGTATCTCAACTAGGTCAAAAATGTATGATGTATGTAAATGTATGAGATATATATATATATATATATATATATATATATATATATATATATATATATATATATATATAGAGTCATTTTATACCGTATGATATTTTAACAGTTGAATGTTTAGTCTTCTTAAATGATAAAAATTATCGTCAGCTGCATATACAGCGGTGGTAGGATCGTCAGTCAGCAGCTTGAGCATGCTGGACGCTCAGCGTATGTGAGCGTTGTATAATCACTTCGACAGGTAAACTGACGGTCTTAACATCCCTAAATATTCATTTGACGGCAATTTTTATCAGAAATTGAAATTTATGAATCTAGTAATACATGAATTAAGATTCATTGTTCAATTTCAATGAGAATAATTTAACATAAGTTATGCCAACTTTCTGCTGCTTTCCTCAAAATTTGAAATATAACTCAAAATATATTGATATCCAAGGAAATTTTAATGATCAAGACTTATAGAGTATAACATTTTCTACAAATAATAACAATGTTTCATCCATCCATTTTTTTGAATAATAGAGCGCACCAAAGTTGCATCACAAAAATTCTGAAATTACCGAAAAGTGTAGGGTTATTTTTTAAATGTAAAATACTTCATTATTGGAAATAAAATTGAGAACATCTATGAGCTGGCTCCCATACTATTCGGATCATATCGGAACACAATAAATCAAGGTGATGGCATCAACGTCACCATGAAAACTCGGTAAATTTTTCGAAATATAAATAAATATACTAGTAGTCATATTTGCTGTCAATTCATGTTATATAAGATAATTTGGTGATATATTAGTGACGGAGAAACTGTAAATTATACCCCTCCAGCCTTAATTGAAGCAGCTCAGGATGCAAAATTGAGTATGTTGCCGAGTAAATCGAAAAAAAAAAATATGACAAAGCGTATGATGAATTTGTGACCAGGATCACTACTATAAGTGAAAAACATTTGAAAATCGGTTCAGTAGTTCCAGAGTTTACCCCTTACATACAAACAAACGAACACATTTTACCCTTTATAATATTAGTTTATATTATGCAAATTTTCTAAATCCTTTGTATGTTATCATTATTGCCTTCTTTCCCACAAAAAGCATTCTTATCATTCGAATTCGTGAACAAAGAGGTCAGTGGCAGGTAGAGCTTTGATTTCCTTTTGATTTATGTGAAAATTAAGTGGCCATAGAGCGTGGTCATAAATTCAGATTCCGAATGATTCGGTCATTCATTACGTCACGCGAACCCGAGAGTTTTTTCCGCGAAAAAAAAACGAAAATAAATTTTCCATATCTCGAAGATAGAAACCGAACGATATCAATGGCCATTGGTGATTCGTGATCCAATACCAGCCTGAAGTTGAACAGTTAGACTAATGACTTGAAATAGCCTGAGTATTTTTAAACGAAATTGTCGCTATCTTCTGGTCTATTCCCGCAATCATTGGCTCAGCTTTCACTAAGTCTCTAAGGGTAACAAAATCATCTGGGATTGGAAACGCAGTTCCTCAAGACATATTGCTCTTTTTCTTCGGTGACAGACGAAAATCGCTTTAATCAATCAACAAGTCGAATCCCTTTTTTCATCCATCGTAAATCTGCATATCTCCTTCATCGCTGGGTCGTGAAACTTTTTTATTTACATGCCGCAATTGGCAATTCTCAGTTGCCACTAAGGGAAGGGACTAAGGGATGAACAGTTGAATGGATTCGTACACTCCCAGGGTTTATGTTTCGATAACTACTGTCTACATGACATACCGACAAAAATAATGAGGCTCATGAGACAATATCGAAAGGGAAGTGGGGAAGAGGGAGATGAAACAATATTTTTACGAATTTATTGAAAATGTTGCTAGAGACAGGGAATTGTATTGATTTCTTTCTCTCTTATAAATCAGAACAAATACCAATGTTATGACATGAGAATATATATATATATAAATATATATATATATATATATATATATATATATATATATATATAAATATATAAATATATAAATAATATAAATATATATATATATATATTTAAAATTTTTTTTTTTTCCCTTTTTATTTTGACCAACCCTCAGAAGTTATAAAACTTTACGGTCACTATATATATATATATATATATATATATATATATATATATATATATATATACTAGCTGACCCGACAGACGTTGTCCTGTCCAAATTTCTGTTCCCTAAATTGTTTTTCCCGAAAACTCTCGTCCGCGTAGAATTTCTTTTTTTCTATGTTTTCCTTTATGTTGTTCCATCTAGACTATGCTTTTGACTCCTTCCGCTTCCTGTTGTCCCGTTTTCCTGTTATCCCGTTTTTTCTTTATCCCGTTATCCCGTTTTCCCGTTATCCCCTTATCCTGTCATCCCATTGTCCCGTTTTTTTGTTATCCCGTTATTCCCGTTATCCCGTTATCCCATTCTCCTGTTTTCTTGTTCTTTCTTCATCCCGTTATCCCGTTTTCCCCTTATCTCCTCATCCTGCCATCCCGTTATCCCGTTTTCCCGTTTTTTCGTTATCCGTTATTCCCGTTATCCCGTTTTCCTGTTATCCCACTTTTTCATCATCCCGTTTTCCCCTTATCCCCGTATCCTGTCATCCCATTTTCCCATTTTCCCGTTTTTTCGTTATCCCGTTATTCCCGTTATCCCGTTTTCCTATTATTCCGTTTTTTATTTATCCCGTTATTCCGTTGAACCGTCATTTCCTTATCCTGTCATCCTGTCATCCCGTTTTCCCGTTTTTCCGTTATCCCGTTATTCCCGTTATCCCGTTTTCCTGTTGTCCCGTTTTTTCTTTATCCCGTTATCCCATTCTCAATTTTTCGTACTACAATTATTATATTCGATTGCCATCTTGCAACCCTATTGCGGATCTGTGGATAAAATAAAAAAAATAAAAATCGCGATGGAAAAATAGGGGTTGATCGTGAAAGGGTGAAAATTGAGGCTTGTATGTATTTTTGAATGCTGTATCATAAAAAAAATTAAAAAAAAAATCTATCGAAAAAAAATAATAATTAAGGGGTGGACCACCCTGAACATTTAGGGGGATGCAAAATAGATGTTGTCCGATTCGCAGACCTAACCGATATGCACACAAAATTTTATGAGGATCGGTGGAGCCATTTCGGAGGAGTTTAATTACAAACAGCGTTTTACGAGAATTTTATATATTAGATATATATATATATATATATATATATATATTTATATTGTTATGTTAGGAAAGACCAGTAATATAATTTAAAGATGAAAACGAAATAATTTCTTGAAAAAACCACAAAAATAATAAATACTTGATAGTTAGTAGTTCATGAGAAATTGTTTTACATTTTTTTGAGATTCTATTTTCTTTATGAAGCCTCTGTATAATATTGATGGGTAAAAGTATGCAAATACTTTAATGCAATCATTTTCATACATTGTCAAAATGATTACAACCTATAATTGTTTAAAATACAACAAAAAAGTCTAGATTTACAAAATCATTCTGAATTAAATGTGATCAACAAAATTATAAGCTTGAAACATACAGTATATGAAATTGTATCTAACTAAAAACAGCCAATGGGAGAACAAGAAACTTCTTGATGACAATAGCCAATCAGGGAACAGAGATGGTGAGATAAAAGATTTGAAATTGTGGAAAAGTAAGAACTGAGAAATGTCAAAAATAATTATCATCGAATATTGTATTTAGTTTATAAGAAATGTAAAATATATCAGTTCACAAGTTTTCTCAAATAACACCAAATTAATAAAAGTGCGACAAGGTAGTGCGCGAGTTTGAAAATTCAAATAAAATGGACAAAACAGAAATGGTATCCAGGGAATGAAGAAACAAAGCGAGAGGAGATTGAAAAAAATTTTGAAGAGAAGCCAGGTACAAAAATTGGAAAGAAAGAAATTAAGGATTTTATTAATGAGAAGGTAGTTTTTCAACAATAAAAAACCAATACAACCTCTGAATAATCTCGTCATGAAATAAACAATGATAAAAGAAGATTACCTCTTCGGTTCTCCACATGAAAACTTGTCCAAGCTGATTTCGTGGATTTTGGATGGTTCCTTTTGAAATGGTGAGTTCCTGAGAGGAGTGGATGAAACAGGAATTCAGATTATGCCAGGTATTGCATCAGCGACATTCCAGTTCCAGGTATAAACTATCATAGTGCACATCACAAACTGAATCACTTCACAAAATAACTCGTATATCTGAAGAACTCTATGATTTGGTATTGAACTATAAAATAATTCTTCCAACTCAAAAGGAAAAAGTGAGGTTATATTTACAAATCCATCACTGTTTTTCCAGTATTTTATGAAAATTTGTCAATTGCTCATAGTATAAGTTATCCATCGCAGGACAGGTTGATATAAGTTTTCCTGAATAAAGGAAATAATTGTTTTTGATAATTTTTGGTTTATTTTCCACAATGACATGCAAAATCTCACTCATAAACACTGAACCGAAATAGTTCGAGTGACATCTAGACAGGCAGTGGCTCTATTGCCAGTACCGACTCCTGAGGCGGAGGCGTACCAACTGAGATTAGTCGTGGTAAGAAAAAGAATAATAATTGGCAACAACGTGGCGAGAAAATAGTAACGTTAGCTGGCAATTATCAGTTCATAACAATTAGCTATTATCATATCACAATATAACAATTCTTATTCCATTGTAGAGGTATATCGAAATCAAAATATTTATACAGGGAGAAAATTGGGGCAATAAAAAACGTGGGGAAAAATTAAAAAATTATTAAAAAAGTTATTATTCTATCATAACAATTAGGCAATATCAGTAAAGTGGGACTCTAACAATTTGACTTCCAACACCTATTAGTAGAACATAACAATATATATATTTATATATATATATATATATATATATATATATATATATATTGTTATGATTGGTTGTTTTATATGATTTTTAGATTTGTATATTTTTGAGAATTTATTTCATAGATTATATTTCTGAAATCCCATCATAACAAATAAAAAATACCAGCTATGTTATGTTACCTTTCTCTTTTTCAACCCATTTTTACCTTATCCCAGCTCAGTCAGGTACGCCTATGAACATGATTCACTTCTTCTCAGTAGCCGGTTCCTGTAATGGGTGTTGCCTACTATGGCACTGACGATTCGATAAGAAAAGCTGTCCAGTGGAGAAAAGTGAGGTTAGAAATTGAAAAAATAAACACCAGTTTGCAGAGAATAATCAACTTTGTTGGTTTTTATTCAAATCAAAACTTATAAATACCCTACTCTGCGATACCTACCTTATACTAGCAAAACAATGATATACAATAGTGCAGTTTGAATGTTTGTGACAATGAAAAATTGAGAAAGAAAGTTTGAACTTATTATCAGTCATTGAGCATGGAATTCATGATGGAAGTGTAGCCCAAAACAATTTAACTAGTGGTTTAGACACGTAAAAGTTATTGGTTTAATGTGAAAGTTGCACTTTGATGAGTTCGGATATTAGTATACCTTGTTGCTGCTTTCTATTGTAGTTTCCAGTCCCGTAGACATATTTCTGGGATCTCAATGACAGCTCACATGAACTCCTCCCAAGATTTTTCCCCTAGACCAGGTAGGTGGAATTTTTATTGACTATTCACTTCTTCAGTTCTGCTTTTCGAGAATTTTTAATAATAGGATTTCTTGTATTATCTATAATGCTTTTCTTGAAATTTTCTACGTGGCTTCACCTTTCGAACTTCTTTCAATCCTCCTCGAGAGCTTGTTATCTTGATCCATAGCAACACTCTGTATTTGTACCTACCGAATTATTTGCTGTTCTAATTAATATTATTGATTTTATGAATGATATCTAATTCTAACTCTCACATACTATTTACAAATTCTTATAAAATTATAATTTTTCAATTTCTGCCATTACATTTTATTGTATATCATCACTTTTCCCACACAAATTCTTTCGAATCCCATTGGTGGGTTTTCTGTTGATGTGAATTGTCATACAGGATGTTCAAAACCCATCTACACGTTGATCTTACTTTAATTCAATTTTCGCTATGAATTTCAATTTTGATATGGTTTAATCGTGGATTTTTATTAGATATATCTTTGGATATATAATTTTGATACCAGAACTACTTCAGGAATGCCCTCTTTATACATATGTATCGACTTGAGCATAGTTTAAGGTTCTATAGTAGTGGAAAAGGTGAAGAAAATTGTAAAATAACATAGCATTAACGATAATAATAAAAATAACTAATAATAATAATAATGATAATTATAAGTTTAATTACTTTGCAACATTGCTTAACATAACAAATTCCCTAAATTCATATTCAATATTTTAATACTTGCTAGTAAAATTTGAATATCAATTTATTATTCACAGCTACTAACATCACGTTCAGAAAAACCTGACTTTGGACTTCTCTTCAAATCAAGAGAAAAAAATTTCAAGATATCATCATTCAAAACATTTGATATATTTCTATTTTACTATTTTAATACTGATGTATATATATTTTTCAATATTCATTCGAATTTTATAATTATTGGTACTTCTTTCAATTCTACTTTGTTCTATTGTTTTTCCTATATTTTCTCCTAATGTTCTTTACATTTATATTGAATTCGATATTTTATTAATCTGAATCTCTCAATTTATTAACTTTTTTTTGTGTACATACTCTTTCGTTTTTCATTATTCATACATCATTAACTTATTATATTTATTATTAATTCATTAATATACCATTATTTTTTTTATAATATACTTTTATTATCATCATCATCATCATCATATTTCTTATAATATGCTTCTTTAGTATTATTATTATCATTTCCACTTTCATTTCTCACATGCATTGTTTTTATACACAAAATATTTTTATCTTCATTTCTTTGAATTTTTCTTCAAAATTCACATTGTTTATTATCCATTTCTATATTTTCCCTTTTTTATAATCTTTGGTTTTTTACTTTATCCAACTGATCTGTACCAATAATTGTATCAACTTTCCTGTTTTTCAATATTGATGATTGTTATTCAATATTATTGTTTTCATTGTTTCCTCTAATATTTTCTCTCATTGATATATTTTTTTTTTGTTTATTTTCCATTTTATTTTATTTTATTCAAATATTTCTGAAATCATACCTATCTATCAAATTATTTTTTAACTTTTCACCTTTTTTATTTCCTAACTTACATATTAAATTTGTTAACCTATAATTCATTATTACCTAATTTTTCTATTTATAATTTGCCCCCTTGGAATTTTTTTTTCAAGTATATTTTCCATTACAATGATTTCCAATTGTAATTTTATGTTATCATTTTCAACTAATTATTTTTTCATGATTTCAAACTTTTCTTGTTTTTGATAGTCAAATTTATTCAATTTCTTTTCTAATTTTAACCTCGACATTTTTCTATACAATTTTATTATTTCTTTGTTTATATTGCTTTCTTTTATTTCAAAAATTCTATTTGCCCTGAGAATGTCATTGATTTCATTACAGTTATTTTTTCATTCATGTTCCCTTTTTTCAATTAAAAATTTTTATTAGCCACGTACATATCATTCTTATTCTTTCCCATTACTATTATTTTTTCATTTATGTTCCCTTTTTGCAACTCAAAATTCATTTTTGCCATGTTTCTGTCATATATTTTCATGTTTGTTACCTTATTATTTATTTTACCGTTTTGCATCTGAAATTTTTTATTTATCACGTTCATATTATACATAAGATCAATATTTATTTTCATATTTGGTATTCGATTATCATCTTTTTCTAATAAATTGTTACTATCTGTTTTTTCTATTATTACCCCTTGACATTCCTTATTATTTTGCTCATTACTTGTTTCTAACCTTCATATATATAATTCTACTGTACTTGTGTGCCACTGAACTCCTCCTAAACGGCTGGACCGATTTGAATGATTTTTTTCTGTATGCGTTTGGATGGCGCCCTGGATGGTTTAGATTTACAAATCATCCCCCTAAAGGTCAATTTTTTTTATTTTTTGAAAAAAAAAATATTTGTTTTTATTTTTCTATGATACATTATTCAAAAATACATACAACCCTCAATTTTCACCCTTCTATGATCAACTCCAATTTTTTTGGCAAGATTTTTATTTTTATTTTGTCATGACTGGGAATGAAAAAATTCATATTACTCTTAATTTTCACCCTTCTACGATCAACCCCTATTTTTAATTTTTTTTCATTTTATAGAAAAAACGGGATAACAGGAAAACGGGATAACGGGAATAACGGGATAACGGAAGGAAAAGGGAAACGGGACAGGGATAAGGGAAAAACGGAAGAAGAAAAAGGGATAAGAGGAAAACGGGATAAGAAAAAACGGGAAAACGTGATGACAGCATAAGGGAATAACTGGCAAACGGAATAACGGGATGAATAAAAACGGGATAACAGGAAAACGGGATAACAGGATAACAGGAATAACCGGGATGACAGCATAAGGGAATAACTGGCAAACGGAATAACGGGATGGAATAAAAAAATGGGATAACAGGAAAACGGGATAACGGGATAAGGGATAACGGGATAACGGGAATAACGGGATAACGGAAAACGGGATGACAGGATGAGAGGATAACGGGAAAACGGGATAACAGGATAAAGAAAGAAAGGGGTAACAGGAAAATGGGATAACGGGAAAACGAAAAAACGAGATCACGGGACAATAGGAAGCGGAAGGAGTCAAAAGCATAATTTAGATGGATCAACATAAAGGAAAACATAGAAAAAAAGAAATTCTACGCGGAAGAGAGTTTTCGGGAAAAACATTTTAGGAAAGATAGAAATTTGGACAGGACAGCGTCTGTCGGGTCCGCTAGTGGTTTATATATTCCTTCTGTACTATCTTTGAAACTCTCTTCCATTTTTCCATCATTCATTCCTTCTATTTGCCCTTTCATTTCATTTTTCATACTCTCCATTTATTCTGAGTTTTCTTTCATTTCATTTTTCATTTCTTTTTCCATATTCGCCATATTTTCATTCTTTTTTCTATCTTATTTTCCATTCTTACTAATTTTCTTCTTTATTTGTGTTTTCTTTCAACTCTTTTATTTCATTTTTCAAACTTTCTTGCATTTCATTCTTCATATTTCCCATTTTTTCTTTCATTCTCTCCTCCATTCCTCCCATACTTTCTCTCATTCCATCATTCATTTTTTCTATCTGCCCTTTCATTTCATTTTTCATACTCTCCATTTTTTCATTCATTCTTGCTGAATTTTCATTCATACTTGCTGTATTTTCATACATTTCATTTTTCATTTCTTTCATTTCATTTTTTAGTTCATTTCTCATACTCGCTGAATTTTCTTTTATGAATTCTATTATTTGTTGTAAGTCACTGTCCCTTTCTGTCCTTTCACTTTTTATTGCACTCCCTCTCACATTACTACTCTCTCCTTGTTTCTGATCACCTCTCTCTCTACCTTCTGCACCTTCTCCCAAACTAACCTTTTAACCATCTCTCAAATCCATTTTCTCCACACTTATACAAATATGTCAATGCAAAAATTCTAAGATGTCAATTTATTTTCCCTGTATAATATTATTGTACTTTGAAAATATTTTTGTTTTCAATTTTGATTTGCTTCTAATTCTAATTTTGACAATTCAGCCCCACGTTATTGTTATTTCACTTTCAAATATATTCGCCCCACGTTCTGGCGCCGATTGTTATGATGGGTTGATTATATGATTTTAAATTTTTATATATGTTTTGTGAATTTATTTCATAGATTATATTTCTGAAACCCTATCATAACAAATGAAAAATACCGGCTATGTTATGTTACCTTTCTCTTTTTCAACCTTTTTTTACCTTATCCCAGCTCAGTCAGGTACGCCTATGAACAGGAATCACTCCTTCTCAGTAGCCGGTTCCTGTAATCGGTGTTGCCTACTATGGCACTGACGATTCGATAAGAAAAGCTGTCCAGTGGAGAAAAGTGAGGTTAGAAATTGGAAAAATAAACACCAGTTTGCAGAGAATAATCAACTTTGTTGGTATTTTCTCAAATCAAAACTTATAAATACCCTACTCTGCGATAGCTACCTTATACTAGCAAAACAATGATATACAATAGTGCAGTTTGAATGTTTGCGACAATGAAAAATTGAGAAAGAAAGTTTGAACTCATTATCAGTCTTTGAGCATGGAATTTATGATGAAAGTTTAGCCCAAAACAATTCAACTAGTGGTTTAGACACGTAAAAGTTATTGGTTTAATGTGAAAGTTGCACTTTGATGAGTTCGGATATTAGTTGTTGCTGCTTTCTATTGGAGTTTTCAGTCCCGTAGACGTATTTTTGGGATGTCAATGACAGCTCACATGCACTCCTTCCAAGATTTATCCTCTAGACCAGGTAGGTGGAATTTTTATTGACTATTTACTTCTCCAGTTCTGGTTTTCGAAAATTTTTCCCGTTCGGGAATTTTTAATAATAGGTTTTCTTGTATTATCTATAATGCTTCTCTAAAAATTTTCTATGTGGCTTCACCTTTTGAACTTTTTCAATCCTCTTCGAGAGCTTGCTATCTTGATCCATAGCACTCACATTTTTTTTTCACAGATTTGTATCACTTTCTACCGAATTATTTGTTGTTCTAATTAATATTGATGATTTTATGAATGATATCTAATTCTAACTCTTATATACTATTTACAAATTCTTATAAAATTATAATTTTTCAATTTCTGCCATTACATTTCATTCTATATCATCACTTCTCCCACACAAACTCTTTCGAATCCCATTGGTGGGTTTCCTGTTGATTGAATTGTCATACATGATGTTCAAAACCTATCTATACGTTGATCTTACTTCAATTCAATGTTTGCTATAAATTTCAATTTTGATATGGTTTAATCCTGTATTTTTATTAGATATATCATTGGATATATAATATTGATAGCAGAACTACTTCAGGAATGCCCTCTTTATACATATATATCGACTAGAGCATAGTTTAAGGTTCTATAGTAGTGAAAAAGGTGAAGAAAATTGTAAAATAACATAGCATTAACGATAAAAAAAAAAAAATAACTAATAATGATAAGATAATTATAAGTTCAATTATTTGCAAATTGTTAACATAACAATATATATATATATATATATATATATATATATATATATATATATATATATATATATATATATATATATATTATATATATATATATATATTTATATATATATATATAACAAATATGTGTGAGAAAAATGCCCAGCTTGAATATGAAAAGTTAGTTCAATGAACAATTTATTCAAAAAAATTAAAAATGTAGAAAAACGTAATTGCTACAACATGAGTTTGGAAGAAATGAGTGATAAACATGCTAAGAAAGATAATATAAGGAAATATAAGACCTAATAAAAAATGATTTTTATGAACTTAAACTTCAATACGTGTGATATCAGTCCATGAGAAAATTATCAGAGATTCCATTATATATCATTGAGATTCATTGCAGCTATTAGAAACCACAACATTTTGAAGTGTTGACACGATTAGAAATGGCTCCTGCTGAGAGATAAGAAAAACTCGGATTTTTATTTATAAAAAAAGAGTCATTAAAGACAACTGCACGATATAAATAACACTAAAACGAAAATGCCACCAAGACTAATCCTCAACATATGTGGGACCTAGGTGGCTCGCTCATGAAAAACCCCGTAATCTAGAAGGAACGCGAGCATTATAAATTAAAGGCATAAACAATAATATAACCTGTCATCACGACCCGATACGGGAAGAGGATTAATAGCTTCGCGGGTGACCCTGTGACGAGATCGCGAGATATATATAAGCCATAAAAACATTATTTCAGTCTCACCCATTCCCAGCTCATACAGTTCTTCGAGGTTCAAACTACTTTGGGTACTAGTATTCAATGTAGTCAGATTAAAGTTCAGTCTTAACGGTCAAATAGAAATAGTTGAAATGTATATTTAAAAGTATTATAAGAATTTCAGAACGAGAAAATGTTTTACCTAGAATCAGTACGCGTCAAAGAAAATTCGGTACCTACTTGGTTGCTGAAAATAATAACCAAGAAAATAGTAAAGAAATTGATAATTATT
This sequence comes from Gonioctena quinquepunctata, assembly GCA_018342105.1. Classification (NCBI taxonomy): domain Eukaryota; kingdom Metazoa; phylum Arthropoda; class Insecta; order Coleoptera; family Chrysomelidae; genus Gonioctena; species Gonioctena quinquepunctata. The sequence continues at coordinate 257,526 of JAFIRS010001432.1, read as the reverse complement.
AATCAGAGTTTAGAAGTCGTTTGATAAATATACTGTGGGTGTGATCTGTAATTTTGGCAATATGGTAAGCTTTAGTTTTGTGTTTTGTAATAATTTGGCATATCAGATCTATCTCAAATATTATTCATTTAAATAGCATATTTGATTTTTTACGAAATCTCTACCCAACTTGAGAATGTCTCTTTGCAAGGTAACCACATATTTGAGTACGGTCATTTTTTGTTTTGTCAAATCATAAATCAAAGTAACTTTGAAGTTTGAACTTCTCTATAGAATCTCCAGTTATTTGTTGAATCATGAATTAAAACAAGACTTCCATCACTTTGAAATGAGTTCCGTAAAATGTTGACATGTTGTTGTTAATGTGAACCCTTATCTAGTATTATTTTACAGTTTTATTATTGAGTCAATCAATTTTATATCCAGTGTGTGTAAATATTTACAAATATTTATGAATCAGTCATCCAGTTTCGGTGAATGATATGTGCTCATTCAAAAATATTTTTTCATTATTGTTTCATTTACTCATTTAGTCGAGTTTCAGATATTTTTTACAAGAGTATGTGTGAGCATTATGAAACTTTCATACAGTTTATTTGGGATGATACTTGTTCATCCAACATAGTTTCCTTAGGTTTCTAGATTGCTAAATTAACAAAATATCAGATATTATATACAGTGTTTTGGGTAAAACTGAATTTTGTTTATAACTTGTTTTTACAGATTATTTTATATGAAAATTGTTAATCATCATAAATTCATTTTTGTAATTGCTAAATTCTAGAAATCTCAGTTCTTCTATACAGGTACCTCAGAAAATTGGTACATCTTACTGTCAGTTGAATAACATCATCATATAGGTTTTATTACATATATTTGAAACAGGTATTTATTACTATGGAAATACTGAAGTTGTATAGATTGGAATATCATACCATACAGTGTGTTTATTTGTTGTAACAAAGTATTTTTTTAAATTCACATAGTTTGTTTGTTTATTAAGTGCTTCAATTATTCGAATAGTATCCTTAACAAGATTGGCAAGGTACACAATTTCAACGATTCCAGCTCTCTAAAAATTTATAACATCTATATACCGGGGAAACGATTTTTATCTGCCGAACGATGGAAATCTCCTGTGAGTTTTTATTATAAATTATTCACACCCAGTTGAGTCCTTCCTAAACCAGGTAGCAACATCTTAACCAAGTTGAAAAAAGTGTAGGTATGGTCAGTTCATGATAGCAATACCTATTATATTTCAAGTTATATAGGGCAATCAACAAATCTGTTACTATAACTAGATCAAAAATTACATAAAAAACTGTAATTTGATTTACAAAATGAAAAATGGAAAGATACAAAGATACGAATGTCCATGTCTACATGGAGCAACTGTTGGATTTATCAAGAATATAACTCACTGGATAAAGAGAGAACACAAGAGAGAACACTATTCATACCAAAATCGAAACTGAAGTATATATATATATATATATATAATTGAAACAAAGAACATATCCATGACCCACCTTCAAAACTGAGTTTTTAATGCTCATGGATTCAACTAGAACACTGTTGAGTAGTCGATACGAACTCTGCTCGATTAAAACACATTCGCACAAATAACACATTAAAAATAAAAAAATGAATATAAACAAATACCGACACGTAAAAATGAAACGACATACAACAGTGTATGACCAATAAGCAACTGAGCTTCCCATCTGAAATATTCCATCGCTACCTAGATAAAGAAACGAAAAATCAGAAATCTGTTATTCTTCTGAACCTTTCTGGAATGTGGGTATCACTTTTTTGGTTCACGCAATTACCATGGGGATTGATTTGGACCATTTCTCCCAACAATCTCTTTGAATACGTCAACTCTTTTTCCAAAACTGCACTATGATTCAAAATTAGGTGCAGCAAGTGCTGTTTTTTCATTTTTATTTCTATTTTTTTCATAGCAGTCATATTTGTGTTGATATATTCTGGTTTTCAGGTATTGTTTAGTTTGCCCCATATAACATTTCCCACATTCACAGAGAATACTGTCCATTACACATGAATCTGATTCAGCTGGTATCTTATCTTTCAATTGCGGAAATAATTTTCAGAAACTCCTCCGGCAGTAATTTAATTCAACATTTTTTGCTACTTCTCCTATTTCTGGAGGAGAAAGTACTTCTAGGTCGCTATCACCATGTTTATTTTAAATATATTGGTACTCGAGACTTCGTCCTCGTAGATTTTGTATTATTTCCTATGTTTTTCTTTGTGCTGTACCATCTAGCTTATGCCTATGGCTTTCTCCGCTTCCCGTTATCCCGTTTCCTGTTATCCCGTTTCCTGTTATACTGTTATCTCGTTTGGGTGGCATAATTGATTTCCCAGTGAAAGTAATTACAAATTCACGAATACCTTTTCACCCCTTTAGCGAAGGAATTTTTAAATGAGGTTGAACACGATTCACTTATTTTTTACAGTGAACCAAAACACCAATTTTCATGACCCTCACCTAAAAACTAACGGAACCCCAATAAATATATGTTCATTTTGAATATATTGGTACCCGAGACCTCGTCCGCGTAGATTTTGTATTTTTTCATTTAATTTTCTTTGTGTTGTACCATCTAGCTTATGCCTATGGCTTTGTCCGCTTCCCGTTATCCCGTTTCCTGTTATCCCGTTTCCTGTTATCCTGTTATCATGTTTGGGTGGCATAATTAATTTCCCAGTGAAAGTAATTACAAATTCACGAATACTTTTTCACCCCTTTAGCGAAGGAATTTTTAAATGAGGTTGAACACGATTTACTTATCTGTTACAATGAACCAGAACACCAGATCTCATGACCCTAACTTAGAAACTAACGGAACCCCAATGGAATGCACCCCTCTCATTTCACCTCATTGCAACAAAGACCTCATATACAAATTTTAAAATATCATAGAAATGCAGTATCAAAATTTCAGCTCTTTAGTTTCAGCGGTTTGGTCTGGGCGTTGGTCGTATCAGTTAGTGAGTCACTCAATCAGGACATGTAATTATATATGTATAATATATACATAAATATATATATATATATATATATAAATTAATTGTTTTATTAAGGTTATAAATTTTATACATCAGAATAACACATAGGCTACAATTTAAAAAGATATTGTATGAGTTGTCCAAAATATGACGATAAGTGTCAAGTAAGTAGGAAAAAATCTACCATCTGCGAGCTATTCTGGCGTGCGCTGCCGAAACCGCTAGAGTTACACATATGTAATGTGTGATGGAAACAGTGTTAGCAACCGTACCATATTTAAGGTACACGTACCATTATTTGCAACATTGTACCTTGTACTCTAACAATGTGACAAGTTACGCTGTTTGTACCATATGTCGAGTGAAATAGGATTATCAACTCGACATGACATGCGACTGTGCGTGTCACCATAAGGAGGGTTACCGACACTGGCACGAACGTTATTGTATACTTTAGGGTGGCGACAATGGTGACTGGTGTGATCACAGACATGTGAAAAGTCAGACAAGTTGTTCTTTGAATTTGAATATAAACTAATTATTTGCTTTATATTTTCTTTCATTTCTATGATCTCCTTGTTATTGTTTACCCATTATCTGGCTTACATCCTTTTAGGGGAACGGAAATATATTTGATCGTTACTTTCATTAATTTCTTCTTTTCAAATCACAATCCTCACCAACGATTTGATTTTGGCGGCATTGCGGCCTCTAGTGGCTAATCGGGGAGAAGATCTGGAAATGAAAACGATCTTAATTGGCATGGATTCGTTTATACGCATGCGCTGAAATTAGACGTATCTCTTGTGACCTACGATGACGTCATCAATGTCACATTTTAATGTACCTTAATATTATCTGAGATACCAAATTTTCATTAGGTTGGTACCATATTTTCATTCTCCATGGTTGCCAACACTGGATGGAAATGACACGACCCGAACGCGGGCAGACGCGTGAGGGCAGACGTCATTGACGGTACTCGGTTGAGAGTTACCGAACTAGGAAGGCACATTGTGAAGGCCACAATTTCAACTGGAGAAGCCAAGGGAGACAATGTTCTTATACCGCGCATCCCAATCATACCCAACAACTTGCCATTGAATTTTAAACGCCTGCAGATCCCATTAAAATTCGCATTTTCAATGACGATCAACAAATCGCAGTGTCAAACCTTAAAGGTAGCAGGCATACATTTGGGCACGCCATGTTTTTCTCACGGTCAACTCTATGTGGCTTGCTCACGTGTTTCCAAAGCGAAAAATCTGCATGTTTATGCTGAAGGAAAAAAATCTTCAAATATAGTTTATAGGAGCATACTGCAGTAGCTACCTATAGGCCTATGATTAGGGCTCTGCAGTGCTTAATTACCGTATTTCTTATGTTGACAATATTGTTACGTTAATAAAGAGCGACTGTAACATCTCAATATTTTCAGGCTGTTATATTTTTCAAATGCGACCCGAAAATCATTTATGTGATAATTTTGATGTCATAATGTTAGTTATTTTCTACGCCACGCTAATATAAGCTACTCGAAATAATAATCCTGCGCAGACGAAGTCGCGGGCACCAGCTATATAAAATAAGTAAAAGAATTGAATGCTGTAATAGTGATAGAAAATCCAATTGTATAAGTATTATTGTAGGTAAAGTTCATTGTCATTAATCATTTATTATTTTCAATCATATGATTTCACTATTTTATTGGTCGATATAAGCAATCTATAGCCGAACCAAATATTTGTATAGTAATAATTTTATAATTTATCTATCTACATGTTACCCTAAATTTTTGAATGTATGACTGCTATTTTTTTAGAAATATTCTTATACATATTTTCCACTCATCGTTATGTGTATTAGGTTTCCTATTTCAAATGAAGATGTATGTATTATATTGGCAGTTAGTATGAGGGTTCCGTTAGTTTTAGGTTAGGCTCATGAAAATTGGTATTTGAGGTCTTTGTTACAAATGAAAAAATATGTGTTTCTCTGTTTTTGAAAATTAAATCCCTGACGGTGTGAAATGGGGGGTTATATGTTTTTAAGTTAGGGTCATAAAAAATTGTATTTGAGGTCATTGAAACAAATAAAGGAATACCTGTTTCAGTGAATTTAGAAATTCATCCCCTAAAGGGGTGAAATAGGGGGTAAAAATTTGTATGGGGTTTCGGTTAGTTTTTGAGTTACAGTCATGAACATTCGTGTTCAACCTAACTTGACAATTCTACCCCTGAAGGGTTAAAAAGGGGTTAGTGAATTTGTAATAGTCGTCACAGAACGTTACTTCCGCTGTTAAATCAATTATGGCTCCCAAATTGGAAAAGGGAAGCCACAAGCATAAGCTGGATGGAACAACACAAAAAAAACAGGAAAAAATACAAATTCTACGCGGACGAAGTCGCGGGTACCAGCTAGTATATATATATATATATATATATTATATATATATATATATATATATATATATATATATATATATAATATATATATATATATAAATATATATATATATATATATTTTCTTCAATTTCTCGGAAGAAAGGTCTGATTCAGTCGATTCGTATAATTTCTCTTAACGACGTTTCGACATAGTATATGTCGTCATCAGGTAAAAAGCACTAAAATTAAAAATATGGAGTTTGAGACTTAACACAATATTAAAATGTATGCACTGAAATGATTATTCAAAAACATATGGTTCGAAATACAACACGTTATTCATAATATAAAATTTCTGGCATATATCTGAGTATTCACTTTGAAATTCTTTTTTTTGAATTTTTTTATTTACGAACGTTATCGTAGGTATGTGACTTCGAAGTTATCGGGAATGGTTTGTTTATCTTTCATGCATTTTTACCTTCTTCATAAGTACCCTGGATTGTTTAGATTGAGCCGAACTGTATTTTGTTTTGGCAGCATGTAAAGACTGTCAAAGTAACTATATAGGTCAAACAAAACAATATTTGCAAAAATGAGTACAAGCCCACAAGTATTCAAAAACTGACATTACAGCCTTATCCAAACACGAAAAACAAAATCAACATAAGTTTGACACTAACAACGTTAACAATTTTGACCAAAGGAAGGAATCTAAGAGTTAGAATATTCCTTGAAATGATACATATTGAAAAAGACCCCCAACAGCATCAACAATAAAAATCATATCAAAAATTTAGGCCAGATTTAGGTATAACAACCTTTTTTAATTTTTTAAGTAATAATAATAAAACCTGATTTTTACAAGCTGCCAAAGAAATAAAAAATATAGTCCGGCTCATATACAGAACTCAATATGAACAATCCAGGGTATTTATGAAGATGGTAAAAATGCATGAAAGATGAACAAACCATTCCCGATAATTTCGAAGTCACACACCTACAATTACGTTTGTATGATGCAAACGCAGAAATTCAAATAAAATAATTTGTAAGTGAATACTCTGTAATCAGTTTCTTCCCGAAAACTGTTATTTCTATTGAGTTGAATTTATTACGACAGAAAAAATTCAGAGATTGTGGGAATTGTAATAATTTGCAAAATAGCCTTGGCTGAATTCCACTTTCGACAATCTAGTACATTGCTGCCTAGTTGAAAAAAATTGCTATTTTCTGCGAATAAATAAAATGCATCGTTTTCACGAAATGAGGCCATTTATACTCCATAGACAGGCTCTTTACTATTTATGGATTCCGCATAAACATTTTCTGAGAATACATTGGTAATAGCTTTGGAGATACAAAAATTCGATGAACATCATAGTGTTTCACTGACACTAATGAGGAAGAATCCTGATTCTAACAGTGTTACCATGAATGTATCAATAGAAGTCCTCTCGTTTCTTGATATCCGAGTGTTCTATGACCCCCAATAGGAAAGCTTGATGAAATTCGACCAGTTTCCATTGAAAACTCAAAGGAACAAATCCTCAATTATCTGAATCAGCAGATGTTCCCAGTGTTGACAGGCTCTCCGATCTTTTTCCATCTTCAAATTCATATACAACCTCATCTTAGCCAGTCGCTTGAGCATGTATTGCGTTGAGTCTATTCTAACTCAATCGGAATTGATTCGAAATGTATGAATGTTCTTACTCCACCAACGAGAAAGCCATAACGATTAACTCATTGTCAGATAAACCGGAAACAAGATCATTCGGATTTGAACTCGAGTGACATAATTATATTGAGTTCCATGTATTTCCATGCAACACTGAAGTTTATCAAATTATTTCATATCTCTCAAAAATGTCGAGCGACTTGGAGAGGTTCAGAAACTTCACGATCCATCGAGCGGGTTCGGATTCATCGCAGCTTAATCTTTCATCGCCTATTTGCATTCAATATCGTAACGGAATTTCATTCGATGAGATAAGTTACATATTTTGAGCACACTGACGTTCATTGTTCGCTATAAGAAGGGATTTATGTGCTTGGAAATCATATGCGACTCTCGATTGGAAATATTGATTTGCTGTTCTATTGTCATTGACCTCGATGGATATTGGGTTGACAAGAGTTGAACTCAGTTGAATTGCGGTTCCACTACAGGCGCAAACGAACTTGGAAGTGACATCCAGACTGGTGTGGAGCTCAACACAAATCAATTCTATCAGATCATAACAACTCAACTCAAGCCAAGCAGCACTGAAAGTCTTGGTATCAAGTCGAATAGAATCCGGATTGGTATGGAACTGCGTGAAGTCCCATCGAAGACTAGGCAGGGAAAACAAACTTACTCCATGGGTCTCTGGACACGAAGAGTTGGGAAGGAATTAGAAAGCCTGGTGAAAGGAGGCACTATGAAGGTCCAAAGACTCTCTTCAGAATATCATAGAGCATAGCTAAGTGTTCTGAGACTGGTGCGGTCGAAAGAAATACAAGTACTGGTGTGAAACAGGGGGAACCTTCCGAAAGAAAGAACAGCAGCTTCGTTAGACGTGAATAGCAAAAATCTGAAGATCATTACAAAACTCCTGACAGACCACTATAGACTGGGAAAGCATCTTCATGAAACAAAACTTTCTGAAAGTGCAGATTATTGCTTCTGTCAGGACGAACAAAAAATCAGCGGAGCACATTTTGTCAGATGATTTTACCGAAAACCTGGAAATTGTATCACCAAACGGTGGACCTCCACTCAAGAAGATCCTAATCTAACTCAACCCGGTGTTGACATTTTGTAACCAAGCAAGGAAATGGAGGTGACGAAACGTGAATAATACAGTGGAAATAAACTGATGAATTGATATGGGGATTCCTTTGAGAATGTACCGTCAAACAAAAAACTAGAAGATAGCTCCAATGGAATAGAACAGAATACATTTGGAAATGGCCACAGTGCGCCTAACTGAACACCATTTATCCTGAAGGTACCTGATGAGTTCAAGCTATACAACCGAGATCTTGAGTTGCTTTAAGTTAAGCAACTTATAAAGAAAAAGATGTTTTACCACTCACAAAAGTCAAATTCCTAAAATAAAAATTCGAAGCTTCTTCATAGCATTTCTTGCAACGATTGCAATAAAGAATATATATATATATATATATATATATATATATATATATATATATATATATATATATATAGGTAACTTTCAAGCAACAGACTCAACGGGCACAAATATATGACAAAATCGAGTACTGCTTTGAATAAACATTTCATCTAGGGTAATCATAACTCAAACTTCAAAATCCTAGCATTTGAGAAAAATAAAGAAAACTTATGCATAAATGAAATGATATACATGAGAAATGCCAAAAATGTCATAAATCATCCAAATATATCATACCCTCTTATGAAGTTTCACAGCCCCAACACGTAGATTTCACCCCCATCCTCATGGGCAACATGCCCTACCAACACGAACAGCAAGAATTCGCTCGTGCTCTCAACGTATCAACCTTCTTCACTTCCACAACACCCATCTTGTCGCCCTCGTCGTTCACAACAAACCCGAAAATAAATTCCACTATTTGCAAATTATAATGAAAAAAAAAGAAGATGTTGAGTTACAGCTTTTTGTTGACTTTTGTAAGTATGATTCATCATAAAATATGTCTATAAAAAATATTGTTTCTTCTCCTCCAATTCTCCTTTTATATATATGTTCTTTTTACGAAAACTTTTTTTTTGTTTTCTGCTCCCAACCAAAAATTTTGTTAAAAATGTCTAAAAAAAAATTTCCTGAAAATTTGAAGCTTTAATATCAAGTACTTTCCCAGAGCGTGGAAAATTTTTCTATTAAAAATACACGTGAACTTTCATGCTATCATATCGTACCAAAGCGCGATTTACTCAGGATTACATGCTCTACAAAAGTGCCTTAGTAGGATTCGATAATTCTCAAAAATGTCATATTACGACAAAATTAACGCTTTATATCTCGAGAAGACAGAATTTTTTGTAGGAAATTGAATTTTCTACAAGTTTGTCATTTACATTTTCTTCATATATCCAGTCATTTATGAAGTAACGTAAAAAAAAGGAATTTTCTACAAAAATCAGATTTAGTGACCCGTACAATCTTACAGGTGCAGATTACATCTACTTCGCAATGGGCACTTTTGTAAGAGCATGTAATCCTGAGCAAATCGCGCTTTGGTACGATATGTCAGCATATATATTTGAAGAAAAAAAATCAAAGATTACGTGAATTTCAATTGGAAAATCTTTCTACGCTCCGGGAAAATACTTAATATTAAGGGCTCAAATTTTCAGGGATTGTAAAAGAAATACCCCATTATATATATATATATATATATATATATATATATATATATATATATATATATATATATATATAATGAAAGGGTAGTCTTTGCTGACTAGTAAGAATATAAACTAGTTAATAGTGGGGAATGCAGCAATGTCAAAAAGAAAACTCTTGTAGTTTGTCCAAGCTTTCAGAATTGGTTTATTCCATCATCAGGGAACTACAATTTATCAAAAATATTACATTTGAGAGATTATCATTAAGTGAATTGATAATACTTACAACTTAGGTGAGAATGGATGACACGATGTTCAGTCTTTTGACATTATGGTAATAAATAATGAGAAATGTAAAACAGAAATGAACTAATGTTCAACTACCACACTTATATGTTAGAAATTATAAATAACACATGTTAAAATCTCTTCACATGGTTGAAGAGATTTTTCCCCACTATGGATATATATATATATATATATATATATATATATATATATATATATATATATATATATATATATATATTAGGGTGCTTCATTTTTGGGCAACATTTTTTTTCTTCAAGTCCTGCCTGAAAATCTTGTAATTTATAGAAAAACAAATTTTTTGAGCATATTGCGAACCCTTAATTCGATTTTTTTTTTTTATGTTTTGGTTTCCACGAAAAGGGATATCCTGTAATGTTCAGAGAACATCGTGGGAACCAAGGGAAAGAAAGTAGGAGTTGGTGTTCTTCTTAAATTTCTGGAGGTTGTATGCCTCGGGGAACACCTCCCTAGGCAATGAGTTCCAAAGCCTCGCTGTACGTTGGATGAACGAGTCTTTGGAGAGTGATGTTCTGCAGGTCTCCAAAGTGACCACGAAGGGGTGTGATGACTGAACTTGACTGGTTAGTCTCGAAGAGACTGCCAAAGCAGGAACGATTGTTGATATTTCAGAAGAAAATATCTATAAAATAGAGACAAATCGCCAACTTTTCTACGGTGTTCCAGACAAGTGAGCGAGTTTGTAAGCGAGGCATCACCGACGAGACGAATTGCCCTTTTTTGGACAGAATCCAATAGCCTCAGGATATGTTTAGGTGCCGCGCTCCAAATATGGGAACAGTATTCCAGGACAGGTCGCATCTGTGCCTTATAGATCATAAGCAGCTGAGTGGGGGTGAAATAGCTCTTGGCACGAAACAAAAAACAAGTTTTTGGGATGCACTTTTGGCAATGGACCTCACGTGATTTTCCCAGGAAAGGTTATTGCTGATAGTAATACCAAGCATCGATATGGATGACTTCAGTGGTATGGTTACTCCTGACAAAGTTATGTTAGGCACTAGTGAGATCGGCTTTTCTAGAGAAAAGACATGCTTGTGTTTTGTTTGCATTGAATTCTACCAAGTTATTGGATCCCCACTCGAGAATTGTTGCTAAGTCCATATTTATATTATTAACATTTCTTCCTCGTTCATTCCTGGTTTCACGGGCTGATATAGGGGCCCTGGAAGAGAAAGCGGTACGGAGGGTACTATCATCGGCAAAGCTGTGTACTGGACATGAAGTTGCTTTCAACAGGTCGGTGATGTGAAGTAGAAATAGTGTTGGTGCGAGAATAGATCCTTGCGGAACACCAGCATTTATGAGTAGAGTGTCAGATGAAACTCCATCGACCACTACATGGAGAGACCTGTTTGAGAGAGAACTAGCAAGCAGAGAACACAGCTGAGGGGGCAAGCCATAAGACGGAAGCTTAGCGAGGAGTCCCTGGTGCCAAACTCGATCGAACGCCTTGGAGATATCTAATGCCACAGCTAAAGTTTCTCCATACTTTTCAATAGATAGCTGCCATATATGTGAGACGTAAGCGAGCAGGTCACCAGTTGATCTCTGATGGCGGAAGCCATATTGCCTATCGTTGACAATTCCTGAGTCTTCCAGATATTTCATGAGCTCGATGTTGATGGTTTTTTCCATGACCTTTGAAATAATAGATAGCGGTGCGATAGGTCTGTAGTTGCTAGGTAGGGCCTTTTTGCCTTTTTTAGGGACTGGCTGTACTCTTGCAATTTTCCAATTGGACGGAAATACCCCCAAATTGTAAGAGTGGTTGAACAACTTGCAAAGAACAGGTGTTAGTTCGGGGGCACATTTCTTGAGAACAATCGGCGGGATTCCGTCAGATCCACAGGCTTTGTTGGTGTTGAGACCCAGCAAAATCTTTCTGATAGTACGTTGGCGAAAGGTGATCTCAGGCATGTGACTGTCAATAGGTGTAATGTTCGGGGGTTGTTTTCCCGATGAATCCAGAGTGGAATTTCCAGCAAATAGGTGCGCAAAGATATTGGCTTTTTCCTGGGCAGTCGTTGCTAGTGTTCCATCTTCTTTGGTTAGAGGAGGAAATGAGCTGGAAGTGAAGTTTCTTCCCACAGCTTTGGCGAAAGACCAAAATGAACGGGATCCGTTAGGACATTCAGCAAGTTTTGATCTTATTTTGGCATTGTGGGCATCTTTTGAGCATTCTATTGTCTCTTTGCATATGCCTCTAGCCTCGACATATGCTGCTCTGGTCTCAGGGCCCGGATTTTTTAGCCATCGATGGTATGTTGCCTGTTTGGAAGCCACAGCTCTAGAGCAGTTTCTGTTAAACCAGGTCTTATCGGATGATGTTCTTCTTCCGGTATTCGGTATGTAGGTTTGCATCCCCAACATGATGATTTCAGAAATTGTCTCAGCACATCGTGTTGGATCTACTGAAGAGAAACAAACTCTTTTCCATGGAAACGCTGAGAAAAACATATGAAGACCTTCCCAGTCGGCCGAATTGTAATGCCACATGAGACGGGGTGGTATTGTGCAGCTCGATGGTAAATGGAAAGAGCATGTTGTGGAGATGAGGGTGTGATCAGAGTTTCCAAGTGGGGCACAAACTTCTATTCTATACGGGTCAGGATTGGTGGTGAGGAAAAGATGTATTGGCAGACTGGTTGTTGACATCAGGGATGCGGGTGGTAGCTCGACCAGTTGTTCTAGACCATGAGGATGGCCAAGGCCTCGGCTTGACGACCCGCATCATCTGTTTTGTTAGAGAATTTGAGCCAGGCAGCGTTATGTACATTAAAGTCTCCCATGATTATGGTTTCAGCTGTTGGATGGTTCTCCTGAATGTAGTCCAGTTTGAGTGATAAAAACTCAAAGAGGTCGTTATATGAAGGTTCATTAGGTGATAGGTAAAGGCAGCAGAGGAACTCAGTCAGTTTGGTATAAGATAGCTTGAACCACATCACATCAAAGTCTTTCGGTTCCAAACTCTCTTCACGCTGGCATGAAAGGTTAGCCTTAGCGTAAAGGCAGACTCCACCTTTGAACCTGAATCGAGAATGGAGTTCGTAACCAGGACAAAGCATATGGACCTTGTTGGTGGACGAGTTTATTTGTGTTTCTGTTAGAGCCAGAATATCCGGTTTTTTCGTCTGTAGGTGATGGTAGACGTCATTGATGTTCTTGTTGAGTCCGCGGATGTTGCAAAAATTAATCTTCAATGTTGAGTCCCCTCGAGTACCCTCGCTCGGAAATCCGAATGGAGAGGTATTTTGCTTCCGGAGTGTTTTACTCTAGGAGACTTCATCATTATTACTATTAGGATGCACCTGAAAATAAAGGAGGAATTGGGGAAAAGGAAAGAGGGAGACCGGCAAGTATCGACCGAACACTGAAACATGGAATGATCCATTTCACAGCACACAAAGTCGATATGGTGGTATTTCACCGGGCGATGAGACCATCTTCCACCTACGGTTATCCTTTTAGTCGCCTCTTACGACAGGCAGGATTTACCATGGGGCTATTCTAAAGCCGACCCCATACAGCCTAACCCATTGCTAGAGAATTTTGAATATTATCCATTAAAATAACATTGAAAAAATATGTTTTATCCGTTTTTCCTTTCGCTCACCAGGTACAATTTTTTTTGAGAATTTTCACTCATGAATTATTGTTAAAAGTATAATTTCCTACAGAAAAGCCCATTGCGTCGAGTTTGTAACTCCAACGGGTTCGACGAAAAATGTCATTCAAGCTGAATTTTCATAAAAATAGCAGTAAATCGCGTTTATTCGCTAAACTATTGAAGATAGAAAGGAAATGTAAATGACAAATTTGTAGGGGGTTTATGCCCTACAATTTGGTTCTGAAATATTTTTACGTAGCTCTCATAGTTTAGCTGTTGAAGCCACTCAAAACTTAAAATTAACGAAAAAATCTATTTTTTTCAATAAAAACTAATTTGTGAAATCCAAGTTAAGAAATTTAATGAAAAATTTTTTTGTCGTATTTTTTGGAATTTTATGGCAGCAAATATGTTTTAAATCGGTAATTTCACAACAATTACTAGTTTTGGACTTCAGAATATTTTTAAAAAAATTATACGATTTTCACAGATAGATTATTTATGTCAGACTTCAAAGTTATGCACAATATGTACGGTTTCGTTAGTTTGCCAGTAGTTTTCTTCCATTTGTATTCATGAAATCTTTGCACACCTAATTTATTTCTCATTATCAACGTCAAAAATAGGTTAGCAAATAAACGCGATTTGCTGGTATTTTTATGAAAATTCAGCTTAAATGACATTTTTCATCGAACCCGTTGGAGTTACAAACTCGACGCAATGGGCTTTTTTGTAGGAAATTATACCTATAACAAGAATCCATGAGTCAAAATTCCCAAAAATATTTTTTTCCTGGTGAGCGGAAGGAAAAACGGATAAGGTATATTTTTTTAATGTTATTTTAATGGATAAAATTCAAAATTCTCTAGCAATGGGTTGAAATTCGAATTAAGGGTTCGCAATATGCTCAAAAATTTTGTTTTTCTATAAATTACAAGATTTTCAGGCGGGACTTGAAGAAAAAAAATGTTGCCCAAAAATGAAGCACCTCAATATATATATATATATATATATATATATATATATATATATATATGTATATAAAATGAAGAAAACATATTGAATTATATATTGTTACATATGGATAGATGCATCATCTGATTGAATCTGAATCTGAATTGGTATAAGAATTCTATATTTCTTATAATTGCCTGTTTGTAATTACTAATGGAAATTATGAAATTTGAGCTATTGTTATATAGAGTTTCAAATATATTCTAAACATATTTATTATTGATCTATAATTTGTAAAAGCAAAGTAGTGTTCAATCAAAAACGAAAAGAAACAAAAATAAAATGAACGTTTATGTCGAGGAGTTGAATGAAGAATTGAAAATATCAGTATACAAGAAAATTGAACAATCGTTGCGTGGAAATATATTTTTTCTACCTTCGGAAAAAACGTTGCGCACATCTCTGGCTGTATGATCACTTACCTTTTCCAATAATATGTAAATATCTTGTATGCTAGAAGGAAGATTGCGACATTTTAGTAAATGGGGCACTTTGTAAAGTATATAAACAGAGTCGCTGACATGAAATGTCAAATGGAAAACTTTGCCTGACCCAGTTTCAGGTGAGCTTAGATATTCGCGAATAGGGAGACGGAAATGAAGGAAGGGCAGGAAAATGCTTTGCAGTTTTTCATTGTAGGTGTGGTGGAAAATAGCTGACACGGTTGTTTTTCAGTGATTCGGAATTTACTTAGTGGATATAACGGTAATCCGAATAATGAAAAAGTATCTCCGGAAGACCTTCCTCAGCTACTACTACAAAGGAAGTTCTTCTTCAGGTGATACTTTTTTATTATTCAGATGAGAGTTGAATACATGAAAAAAATTTGCATTCTGGAGTGCTGCAACTAATAAATTCAGTAAGAGGATTTCATATAAATTCCATATGGAATAAAATTTTGCATACACATTTTTCTAACCAATCATTCCCAATGTATGTCACAGATTTCATAGGTTGACCCACATGATTGCTCAGTGAAAATGGGGATTATTATTGGACACAAATAACGTGTGGAATCATTTGTTCCTAACGATTGTGATTTCGGAAGTAAGTGAGTGTTGCTAGCTCAAAGAGAAGGTCGAACTTTTGTTCCTTTCATTCAAGAGGATTTCATATAAATTCCATATGCAATAAAATTTTGCATACACATTTTTCTAACCAATCATTCCCAATGTATGTCACAGATTTCATAGGTTGACCCACATGATTGCTCAGTGAAAATGGGGATTATTATTGGACACAAATAACGTGTGGAATCATTTGTTCCTAACGATTGTGATTTCGGAAGTGAGTGAGTGTTGCTAGCTCAAAGAGAAGGTCAAACTTTTGTTCCTTTCATTCAAATATTTCAATGCGTGAATCATCCAAACATTTATTCATATCTTGAATCACACCCACAAATTTCATTAGACGAACCGTATTCCGTATGATTCACATAGTGAAATATCCGAGCGATGAAAACAAATAGTTCGACATTCTATCCTGCTATCTACGTTAGAAAAACACACTCTTCTTTATTTCCAATGCATATCATAGACTTCATAGGTTGACCCATATGATTGTTTGGAGATTATGAGAAATATTATTGATAATAAATCACGTGTGTATTCATTAGGCCAAGCGATGGGGGGTTTCTATTCGCAAAAGGTCGGAAAGAAATGAAATTCTGTGGGATGGCAGAGATAGGTTCCCTGATAGTACATCTAAGTTTGTGACCTCGGGTTGTTGCCGCTCGAGGGGTGAGGGGATGAAAACTCTGACTCGCGGCGCTTGGTTTGGTAAGGTAGGTGCTATTAAAAAAAAGTTGAAATAAAATATGCAGATAACAAAATTGTGCACATTTTTGAAATCTGCATTTTTCCGCTTCGACTAATAGTTTTCGCTCTACGGCGCGCCAAAGTTGGGGGGTGATTTGCAATTTTTAACAAAATCTGAATTTCATCGCGGATTAAGACAAAGATGGCTACCAAACAATTCTGTAATATTTTTTTCCTATAAAAGTAAAGTTTTTTAAGTAAGCATATGCCGGATTTGTTACATTTGATTCCATATAATAAAAGATATGATCTTTTGAAGTGCGCACTTAGATACTTCGATATGGGCATTTTTTTATTATCATGATCGTCTTATTATTGTTGACCTAAGCGTTATTCTGTGAGTTCTAAAAATAAAAATATAATATTGTTTTTTCTAGGTATACAGAACAATCATCCTAATATAAATGCAACGTTGGCAGGACACAGAAGCATACGGTTGTTATTATCGCAGATTACAGCGCTTTACACCAACTTCTGTAGTTTCCCTCCTCTTGCCTCTTTCCGCAACGTGCAACGTGCCATCGTGCCAGTATTGTGGCGGTCATAGATGAGTGCAGTGTACATCATGGCGTCACTTGATCAAATTTATTTCATATGTGAGAAAACATTACGCGACGGAGATACCGTAGTGGTTAGAGCAGAAGGCTTTAATACATTGAGGAGATCTAGCCAATTGCGAGAAGACGGCAAGAGCGATACAGTGTTGATAAATCAACAAACAGTTACTGTGCATGACGCGTGCCGCAAACGTTATATAAATCCTAAACTTCACTGAGAAAGCTAATGTGCCCGTAACACCAGTCATAAACGTTGACACGACCATGCATGTTGTTGACGGTGGCTTCTTGCTCCATCGTATTGTGTGGGGCCGTCAAAATTCATTTGCAATGATTTGTTCAAATTACATTCATTATATTACAAGGCATTATGGGCTGAATACTATTGTTGTTTTTGATGGATATCCCGAAGGACTGCGTGATAATCTAAACCATGTGACGTTTAGCCCGGAAAAAATTAAAAAACATTTACTGAACACTAAATTAAATTAATCTCCTGGCTCGGATGGAATGAGCCCCTTCTTTCTAAAGAAATTTGCCGGAACTCTCTGCTCTCCGTTATCAAGAATCATGACTTTCTCTTTCGCAAAATCTCAAATCCCACAGGCTTGGAAGAAGGCATCTGTCACTGCCATTTTCAAAAAAGGGGATAAACTCAATCCAACCAACTATAGGCCCATTTGTCTTCTATCCGTACCTTCCAAAGTAATGGAATCAATAATTGTAGAAGACATGTCAGAATTTTTAACAAAAAACGCAATCATACCATCGGAACAGCATGGTTTCATCAAAGGTAAATCCACCACCAGCAATCTTCTACAGTGCATAAACGATTGGACGATGGCTCACGTTAAAAAAAATACCGACAGATATCGTTTATCTTGACTTTGCCAAGGCTTTCGACAGGGTCCCAGTGAGGAGGCTAATGCACAAACTTGACACACCTGGTATTCGGGCCCAACTAAAGTCATGGGTTGAAAATTACATGACAGAAAGAACTTTCAGGGTCAAAGTCTTCGGACAGACAAGTCACAAGTGGAGTCCCCCAGGGGTCTGTTCTTAGCCCACTCCTCTTCGTTCTTTATGCAAGTGATCTAGCTCTTCATATGAAGTCCTGCAAGTCGTTTTATGCCGATGATACCAAACTGTAGGAAAATGCCATAGTGGAACATCAACTCCTCCAAGAAGACCTCAACTCGATTAGTCGGTGGTGTGAGGATTGGCTTTTACCTCTTAACGTCGACAAGTGCATCGTACTTCATCAAGGAAAGAACAATTCACTCCACGCGTACACAATAAACGGTCAACAGATACGTATAGTGTCTTCACATGTCGATCTGGGAGTGACTATTAATACTGATCTAACTTGGTCCAAACATGTTATATCCACATGCAAGCGCGCCAACACAGTGATCTGCCTCATCCGCAAAACGTTCTCCCATCTATCATACTCAAGTTCCATAAAACTCTACAAAACCTACGTTCGTCCAATTATGGAGTACGCAGGTCCGGTGTGGTGTCCTATTTTCGTGCGCAATAAGAATTTGTTGGAAAACGTTCAGCGTCGAGCCACGCGTATGACTTTTGGCGAAGTGCGTCCAACCTATCCCGAAAGACTGAGGATGGCACAGCTGATAGCTTTTGACCAACGTCGACTCCGTGGGGACCTCATCCTATCCTTCCATATAGCTGAGTATAATTATGCTAATCAGACAGAACTTTTTGTTTTCAACAATGATTCGCGGTTACGTGGTCATAATCTCAAATTAAAAAAAGAGAAATTTGCAACTAGGCAGAGACAATATTTTTTGGTGAATCGTATTTTCGAAACATGGAATGACTTACCCAACGATGTTGTGAATTCTGACTCGGTGAATAGTTTTGAAAACAAAATAGACATTTGCTTATTTGCATAATTGTTCCTACGCATATATTAATTATTTTTCTTTTGCATGCACTGTATAATCTTATTGATCTC
The DNA here is from genome assembly GCA_018342105.1 of Gonioctena quinquepunctata. Taxonomy (NCBI): domain Eukaryota; kingdom Metazoa; phylum Arthropoda; class Insecta; order Coleoptera; family Chrysomelidae; genus Gonioctena; species Gonioctena quinquepunctata. The sequence continues at coordinate 238,460 of JAFIRS010001432.1, read as the reverse complement.
TTTAGTTTGTTTTTTTTAGGCTTACATATGACTCTGTCCTCAGCCTTCACTCATTTGTAATAATAATAATAATGTGGGACAGAAACAGGTACGGAATCTGCTGAAAGAAACCGCCGCTCGAAGCAGCACTGATGTATTCTTCGATGAATCCATGATTCCAACTGTGTCGCAAGAAATTCTTTTATCGAACAGCTTTAACAAAAGTCGCCTCATAGCATTGCTGCAGACAAAGTTGGAAGCATAGAATTACACTTTTGAGCGGGCGGTCGAAGACGCGGATACATTAATTGTGCAGACTGCTATCAACTTGCTTCCTCTTTTTCCTCCGTATGCGTTATTGGCGAATACGTAGATTCACTTGTGCTGTTGACTGCTGAAGCCAGAGAAATCCCCAATGTTTTTTTTCGCAAACCGGGTAGAGGGAATAAGGAGAATGCTATTCACCTCAGAGCCTCCTATATAACGCTGGCGAACTGTTTATGCTGAGGCAGTATGGCGCAGGCAGCAAACATCGTACGTTGGATTCTCTGCGGTATACGAACTTTGTCTCCAAAAATTCATTTAATCTCGCGTCACTGCCACCAACATCCGATGCGTGCCATCATCATTCATTGCGAACTTATTGTCAAGTCCAGAGCTGGCAGGGAGTTCAGGAACCTCCAGAAGATCATGGATGGCGAAAAACAACAACAGGACTAGACGCAAAACGCATCTGAAACGAACCAGCTCCAGAGGTTTACTCAAGAGTATCTTGTGCAGATGCCAGAAAGGTTGTGGACCTGCTTGTGGTTGCCATAAAGCAGGATTGAAATGTTTGGTTTTGTGTTTACGCTGTACTGGGAAGTCCTGCGAAAACATTCTTGACCAGATTGTGCTAGACGACGACAACGCAGAAGATGCCGAAAACGTTTCAGATCAAATACAGGACGATGAGGACCACACAGACAACGCCGAGCTTGCCGAATATGGGACCGAATTGATGTCTGACGACGATAACAACGAACACGACTCAGCTTAATGTCATAAGCGACAAAAGTGGAATAAACCCTGATATCGAGAGTGGAATAGGCCTCTTGGGGAAACCTCAAGGGTGGTGTGGAAAAGAGTTGAAAATTATATTTTTTTGTATCATGTTTGCACAAAAATAAAGGAGTTAGTGTATACACTAATAACAAAATGTTGACCATAGATCAGGATAATTAAAAAATGCTCATATCGTAGTAATGTAGGAGCGCGCTTTAAAAAATCATATCTCTCATTATATACGATGAAGTGTGTCAAATCGGGCATGTGCCGACTTAGAAAATATTACTCTTATAGCACAAAAATATTACAGAATTGTTTGGTAGCCATCTTTGTCTTAATCCGCGATGAAATTCGGATTTTGTTAAAAATTGCAAATCACCCCCCAACTTTGGCGCGCCGTAGAGCAAAAACTATTGATTGGAGCCAAAATATGCAAATACCAAAGTTGTTCACAATTTTGTTCTCTACATATTTTATTTCTTTGATAGCACCTACCCTAACGGTACTATTCTCCATCAAGCGCCGTGTGTCAGAGTTTTCATCCTCTCACCACTCGAGCGGCAACACCCGGAGGTCGTAAACTCAGGTGGACTATCAGGGAACCCATCTCTACCATCCCACAAAATTTCATTTTTTTCCGACCTTTTGCGTTCAGATTGGTTGCTGCTCTGGTATTGAGAGGCTTCTTTGAAAATTGTTCATGTTTTTGATGCATTCGTAGGAGACATTGGTATACATGAATTTTTCTCACTTGGAACAAACCGGCATTTTTGTACAGTATTTTTGTGGAGAAAAGTTTTTCCTCATGGAATAACATTTTTAGTAGAGTGTTCTGAGTTGTTTGAAGGTTTTGCAATTTAGTTGTGAATGCACCTTCCCAAATTGTTATGCAATATCTCAAGGTATATTCAACTAAAGAGTTGTATAACATGATGAGATTTTTTTTTGATATAATGTCTCGTAGTAGGTAGAATTTGTTAATTAGGGTTCTTAGCCGTTTTATTACATTATGTAATGTGGTCGGACCATCTGATGTGCTGATTCAATCATGACACCAATATATTTCATGACTGCAACTTTTTCTAAATTGAGACAGCTACATCCGTCCAAAATTAAACATTTGGGAGAGTCTAATTTAATATTTGAGTTGGTTTGATCACTTCTCGTGGGTGAAAAGGTGATATATTTCGTTTTGCAACATGTAGCTCAATAAGTTGTTATTCAACCAGACTTTTATATTTTTAGAACTTATTTCGGAAGTTGTTTTCACTCCATCCCAATTCATCCCAGTAAATATAATGGCTGTATCGTCAGCATAGCAGACCATTTGACCTTTGGACTTATTGATTTTTCAATACTGTTTATATATAATAGAAACAATATGGGTCCCAATACTGTACCTTGTGTCACTTCTGTCTCAACTCTCGATTCAGAGCTCAGTATATCTCCCATCTTTATTTTCTGTGGTCTGTGTTTTAGGTAGCTCTCAAAAAGATTTAGCGATAACCCTCGAATGCCGTAGTCCCTCATTTTTTATAACAGTTTGTCATGAGAGACAGTGTCAAATGCCTTGGCCGAATCGAGAGAAACCGCTAGGCACTCATCTGATTTGTCCAAGGCTTTTACTGTTTTTTTCAACAAAGCTCGTGATGGCATCTTCAGTGTTGTAATTTTGCAAGAATCCATATTGATTACTGGCTTTTATTTGGTGCTTATCCAGAAGTGCAATTATCCTTTTCTTGAGTACATGTTCGAATATTTTTGCGAAATTATTAATAACAGCGGTAGGTCGATAGTTTGTTAATGAATTGCATTTTGCGGATTTGAGAACCGGGGCAGCTATGGATTCTTTTCATTGTATAGGTATTTTCCCATTGAGCAAGCAGATATTTATAATGTATTACAGTGGAAGCAGAATGTGTTTCTGAATAGCTTTTATAACTATTGTGATGATCCCATCGGTACCCGGAGAACAATAAGTTCTGAAGATGTGCTAGGTTCAGTGAAAAATGATGATTGTATAGATATATCATTCAAGAAGTGCTGGGATATTGTAACGAATTTTTCGTTACTTCCTTATACATAATCAATTTCTCATAACTACTCCGGTTATCTTACAGCGCCATCATTATCGTTTCTGAACTCGTGATCATGAGTTCGTATTCTGTCAAGTTGGACGAGTTTTGTTTTCGTGGCAATGTTGTCGAACTGTTGTTCCTTTTTTATAAGTGTTTTTCAATAGAAAAAAAAAACCGAGAATGAAAAACAGGTGAACTGTGATTTCGTCGAACCGAAAGGATAATCGTTCTCTTTCTTGATTGGAACGTCGAGATAGGCAGGTGGACTGAGTGAATTGATTTTGGTATGTACGATCTATAAGTTAAATAAGTTTCACTGCTGGAGTTTAGTTGAGTAATATTATTCTCTTTATCTTTCAATTAATGTTGTAGCTGATTAGCATTTTCTTCTTTTTCCTTATGCTTGTAATATTAGAATTCTTGGATATACCGCATCGTAATTTTTGAAGGTTAAATATAGATATTTCGGCATTTTGACAAATCATTCATGGTACATATTGTGGCTAACATAACATCTGTTCCGAATATTGGGAACTGATTTTTTTTCATTGGAAATCAGTTCTACGCTTTTGCATTTTTTAGGTACCAGGTAATTGGTAATTTCGAATGGACTAGAGCTTACTTACCTCACACGACCAGTGGATTGTTCCGAGGATTCCGATTGAAGTGAAGGGCGTAATCGGCTGTTCTGGGACAGTTTGGAGTGACTAATAGGACGGCTCTCTGGTAAGCAATTTCCTTTATTTCATAACTATATGTTCATGAGAGTAATTTTCTTTTCTCTTGAGAAAGAATTGCTTATGGAGAGAGTTGTACCTCTGGCCTAACTGGTCTCAGAACACTCGATTCAATATATGCCTCAAGCGTAAAGTTGATTTCCGTTTAATAAATTTCTTATATCTATTACTCCATTCAATTCCCAGTATGGCTTCTTTGATTTTTGATCGTTGCAGAGTCAATTCACTTCACTTACTACCTTATCGCCAAGAGCAGGAAGATTCATTCTAATTTTTGAGAATTACCTGTTCATCGATTTGAAAAGGGAATTGCCGCCCTATTTCAAAATTATCTTTATCTAAGAGAGTTGTGCCCACTGAAAGACGTGAGGTCTCCCTCTTCAGTTATCTTTGGAAATTCTTCAATTGGAAGAATTATTTAACATTATCTTTTTCTAACAAAGTTGTGCCCACTGAAAGACCTGTGGTCTCCCTCTTCGGTTTATCTTTGGAAATTCTTCAATAAAGAGAATTATTTCACTTTATCTTTATCTAAGAGAGTCGTGCTCACTGAAAGACGTGTGTCTCTCTCTCTTCTTATCTTGGCTGAAGAGAATACTTTTACTCTGACTATTATCTTGTTTCAGAGACCCTATATTTTTTCTAGCTTACTAGAGTATTTTGGTTATAACGCTATATTTTCCTTTGGCACTTGCTTTAAAATAGTATATTTTTGCACTGGCAACATTTGAATATTTTTCTTTGAAATAGTAGATTTTTTCTCTGGCAATTCTATAGTGTTTTGCTTTGAAATACTTTATTTTTTGTCTGGTAAAATTTCAAGGAAATTTTTATATTTCTTTTGGAATACCCCCATTAATTTTTTTTACCCTTCTGGTACATAGAATCACCTTATCAAAACTTACTTGTTTCAAAACTTAACTGAATTTGAATATAACGTTTTGGGTAAGGTTTGTTTTGTTTGGTTTTAAATTTTGTTCATATTTAATATTTTTTTTAAATTATTAAAATTAACTTGTAAATTTAACTCCAGAATAGCAGATTGGATTGCTATTTATCATCTTTGTTCTTTCACTGTAACCTTCCAGTCTTTATATAGACTGAGATTTTGATTGTATGCTATCATTTGCATCTATCTTTTGACTCTAGATTAAAATTTGTAACATAAAACTTGAGGTTCAAAGGATATCCTTCGTTCTCCCCTTTTTGTACATATTTTGATTCCTATCATCTTCTTCGCATGATATATACCACGGAGGGAACCCATCTACGGAGACAGAAGGACTAGTAACCTGGGAGGTCTTACAGCACATCCATATCAGCACTGGTCCGTGAAGATCAACTAAATTCACGCCGATAAGGGGGTCTAAAACCAACTATAGAACCACCCACGACCATCTTCATCGTAACCGCTGAAACCAAGTTCCTCCTAGAACCGCTGAGACCAGCTTCAAGAAACTAGCCTTCATCTCTCTCACTCAATATCTCCAAAGGTATATCCGTGTCATCAACAACTGGAGGAATCATAGTTGTAAATGTTCGGGTTTTGATCAGAGTCGAAAATACTGGTTTTTTATGTAATTTTTCAATTCTTTTTAAGAGAAGTTCTATACTCTTCTAATATTTGTTTCAATACTCTCCTAGTATTTGTTAACATTTGTTTATATATCTTGTCCAATCATTTTAATTCCATCTGGAATAAATTTGTTAAGTTGATTTATTGCATATTTATTTGCCTTCCCATACAAGCTAGGTAATATTTATTTAATTTTATTTATCTTTGACTTTTGTCTTTAGCAAGTCTGGCGCCCAACTCTTGAACTAGTCAAGTTTTAATGTATAATTTTTTCAGTGGCCAAATTTGATTAACTAGGAAAAGTCATTAATTGAACCTTATTCACGGCCTAACCGTATCCATCTGAGCAGCCTATCGGCAAAGTGATTTCACCTTCTTAAATTTGAATCATATAATTTAAAATCTGGGGTTCAGAAGTAAGGGGTGTTGCAATATGTTTGTTTTTTTTGCCATCTTAGTCCCTAAGCTAGACAAAAATTCATTAAACAGATTCCCTTGTTCGCTATCGTATCTTGTGATGATTTGGTATTTGGCGAAAGAGTTCCCCATCGAAATACAAATCGACGGGTCTCAGCGATATTCAGTGTTTTCTACGATTTTGTATATTAGGGGAGTGACAAGTTTTAGCTGGACACTGTATATAACAAACGATGTATTTCCGACCGACGAATAGGTGATTTTTCAAGTCTGCAGTCTGTGACTAATAAAACTCATTAGTTTTTGTCAATATTTCGTTAAATGAAGGTAAATGAGAAATGGACATATTACTGAAGTTATACAAACATAGAGTCATGGAAAATGTTAAAACATTGTTGAGGTGTTCACTGGCTAATTTCAGTTTCGGTCGTATTATATTTTGAAGAATGCCATGGTGTCCAGACTATTATCTTATCAGACTTAATTTTTCTCATTCCGTATGTCAAGATAGCCTTTCATTCGTATTCCCCAAATCAATAAAGCATTATGAATTAATGTAGTATTTAGGTTTTGGGATAGCGGAAATGGGACACAGTAATGAGTTGTCTGGGATTACTAAAGTGCCGACGTTTCGACGTTCATTGACGTCTTTTTCAAGGCTTCAAAATCCGCATTGTGTCCGTGCCTAATGTATTTTCAATGATTCGGAAGAATCCCTGATTTTCTATCATTGTGTGGTTTTTAACGTCCTCAAGCCTTGAAAAAGACGTCAATAAACGTCAAAACGACGGCACTTCAGTGATCTCAGACAACTCATTACTGTATCCTATTGCCGCTATTCCAAAGTCTAAATCAAGATTAAGAACGTTAAAAACTACACCATGATATAAAATCAGGGATTCTTCCGAATCATAGAATTACGCACAATTCTGCAAAATAAGCGTTCCCCCAAATCTTTTGTTGAATTCCTTTATTTTTCCATGACCCTTATGTGAGACACAGTTTGTGTTAGTTCATTCTGTTGGGAATGGATATTCACCTAATTGAAAAGTGCCATTTGTCTGAATAAATTTTCAATGCGACTGTGGGTTCAGATTATCTTCTTTGACAGGTTTTAATTTAAATTGCTTCACAATCTCGTGAAGCGGATTTTATTGGATGATGATGGTCTCTTTCTGAAAGACTTGTTAGATTTGATTGTGGATAACGAACCCTTACAACTTCGAACAATCGTTTGGAAGAACAGAATTTCTGATAAAAAATAATTGGTACAGCGATCGTCTCATTGAGAATAATATTTTCATATTCGGAGCACGAGAGAGGATTAGGGAGCAAGGGAAGTTAATTACAGGAACACAATTCAATAAGAGTTAGGCTCTCAAGGCCACTTTCATTTCATTGTAATGAATAATTGATATTCACTGTTTCTGAGAAAGATTCAGAACCGGGAACTGGGTGTGATTACTCAAATTTCAAACCCTCGACGCAAACAGAGGGGTGTGTATCTTTCCATGTGCATATTTGTCGTAGCTCCCAAACGGATGAACCGATTTTGATTTAGTTCTTTTTTTGTTTGAAAGATGACTTGATCGAGCATGCTTTCAGCTATGATTTGAGGATATATGTTCAACCGTTTGTAGATTATCAGCTCTCTTCTAGTCGATGAAGGGATGTGAGCAACTAATCGATTCGAAATTTTTTATTCTGATTTTTCAATGATATTGCAAGAACAAGGTTACTTCTACCTGATGCTGCAGCGTCACCTGGAATCTGTAGGATACCCAACTCCTCACCAACTTACAGCAGAGATATCGTGTTTGGGTTCATTGGATTGGTCTCAATGAAGAGGTTATAGATAGATGGTGATCAGGGTGTGATGATGGAGGAGCAAGGAGAAATGAGGATAAATTGGTGAGGGATTCCAAACAACTTTCACTCGTTCAATCGATAAGTAATGTTGGTATAGGATGTAGTACCGTGTGTAGCGAATTAGTGTATGAATGTGTGAAATGAATGAAATAATGCATCGCCAAAATTTTATAATAACTGTAATAATATTTATGGAAAAACGACTATTGTCAGAATACGCTGAATTTGGCGAATCAAGATCTCGTGTCGCAATTTCGACACCCCCCTCATCATTCTCCCGAATTCAACGTCAATGTGTCCTATAATTTTCAAATCGGTCTAAAACTATTCCGTTCCCTCAGAGATCGGAATCGTTTATCGTATCTGGGCCGAATTTCCCAATTTAGTTTTCTGAATCCGCGAAATTTTTATCCGGCTCGAAGGACCAATGTTATAGCTATTTCTCAATAATTATTGTTATTTTACCTATATTTTCACTTTTCATCCAAATACTTCTTCAATCAAAAAATTCCTGCCTTCGATTGGATTCTAAACATGTTCTTTGTAACAAGAAGTATATACCGGGTGTCAACGAATCTATTAGACATGTCATAACTTCTAGAATATTAGGTGAATCAATGAGATTTGGTATAGATAAATGGTATGTGAAGAGAGTTCTCGCATATTTGTCACTTTCCGGTCGCTTCCGGTTTCACCGGAAATGGCTTCGGTTTTGAATTTTCAAATGGAACATATTGTAACATTTTTCGATTTCTGAGACAATTCTGGATCAGGATGTGAAATTTCAAAAAGTTTTAACGCCTACTTAATTTTTTAATATTGCATCTAGGTGGCTATGATCGAGCGTGAACTATGATCGAGCGTGAGGACCTCAGGTGATGTCAGAGAATCGCAAAGTTTTATTGAATAGTATTAGATAGAAATGAGATGAGCTGGCAAAATTATATTTTCGTGTCTAACTATTATTTTTCAAATGGCGACCATTTTTTGACAAGCACTTCCCGAAAAAAATATTTTTTGACGAATCTAACGATACTAATTCATTTGCGATTAGATTGAGAATAGGAACATAAATTAAATATTACTAAGGAAAATACTGGATATTAATTTATCCACTTTTGTCAAGTGTGCCATGGAGCATAATATTTCGCTTTTATTTTTATCAAGTCTTCTTTGGAAAACAAAACCCTCACTTAGGTAATGACAGTGACATAAGATCCATTAGCAGGCAGTAAAAGTTCCTTGATTTTCGTTAAACTTTATTTTTTCTTCAAAATAATGTATCCTCAATGTAAAAAAGAGGATATGTTATTGATATTTCGAGAATGTCATAGAAATTCAAGGAATGCTGCTGAGTTGTATGCTCAGAGATATCCCAATCGGCAACATCCAACCCAACACTATTTTTCGTATGTTGAGAATCGTTTTAGGCAAGAGGGAAATCGAGAGACGGAACAGAGGTTTATCATAAATGGAGAGACTGAGATTAACGTTCTTGCTATGGTTGAGGTTGATTAAACTGTTTCTTCAAGAAAAATTAGTCAAGAAATGCAGATAAGTGACCAATCAGCAAGAAAAATACTGAAAAAGTACGGATATCAAGCATTTAAATATCAGTTACATCAACATCTGTATGCTTACGATGGCGATAGACGGGTAGTGTTTTGTGATTGGCTGCTTCAAAATCATAGAAATAACCCCAATTTTATCAACTTTATTCTATTTTCCGACGAATCACGATTTACAAATAATGGTATGTTCAATAAGCAAAATAATCGGTACTGGGCCCAACAAAATCAACATGCAATGAGATAGGGCAATTTTCAAGAAAGATTTGGCGTCAATGTCTGGGCTGGTATCGTTGGAAACAGAATAATTGGGCAAATATTGTTTCAAGGTCATTTAACAGGAGTTGGTTACTAAGGTCTTCTTCGAAATGAAATCGAGAATAATCTTGTTAATCTACCATTAGCAGTTTTCAGGAAAATTTACAACAAGATGGAGCACCCCTTCATAATCCCAGAGAAGTTCTTAATTACTTAATAGAGCATTTTAATGATAAAATTATTGCAACCAATGATGCAGTACGGTGGCCTGCTCGCACACCGGATCTAACTGTGCTCGATTTTTGTATTTGTGGATATGTTGAAGAAAAGGTTTACTATGCAAGAGCCCCAGCCATTCTTGAAATTTTAGGAGAAATAATTCTACGGGCATTTGGAAGTGTAACGCCTCAAATGTTACGAAATGTGTTGAGAGAAACAATTGAACGAGCTGAAATGTGTCTTGAACAAGAAGGAATGCACTTTGAAAATTTACTATAGTGAAAGTGAATAAATTATTATTCATGGCACACTTGACAAAAGTGAATAATTTATTATCCAGTATTTTCCTTGGTAATATTTAATTCATGTTCTTATTTTCAATCCAATCGCAAATTAATTAGTATTGTTAGATTCGTCAAAATATAATTTTCTCGGAAAGTGGTTGTTAAGAAATGGTCGCCATTTGAAAAATAATAGTTTGACACGAAAATTTATTTTTGCCAAGTTGTCTTATTCTCATCTATCATACTAGTCACTAAAACTTTCCTGGCAACACCTGAGGTCCTCAGATTAGTTAACGTCCGATCATGGCCTCCTAGATGCAATATTAAAGTCTCTAAAAAAATTAAGTGGGCGTAAAAATGTTTTTAAATGTCACACTCTGATCCAGAATTGTCTCAGAAATCCAAAAATGTTACAATATAAGAGGGTGTTCCATTTAAGAATTCAAAACTCTCTCTTCACATACCATTCACCTATACCAAATCTCATTCTGATACACCTAATATTCTAGAAGTTATAACTCGTCTACTAGTTTCGTTGACACCCGGTTGAAGGGTATAAACATGTCTTCATTCAACGGAAATGAAATTTTCAATTTGGAGGATGTCATTTCAGAATCTTAAATTGACGTGTCACGGGATTTTTCAAAAAAATGTACATTGTATTTTTTCCTGTCTGCTTCCCCAAGGATTCTTGTAACTATCGCTCTCTTGAATATATCTAAGCATATTAAGTGCATTCGATGAGTGTGAAAGTGGTAACACTATCACTGGGGAAATGAAGGGAATAATAAAAAAAACTTTTTAAAAACAAGCTTTTATTCAAATACCCTAAAGAGTACAAAATAATTGCTTTGGATGTGTGACGTAGGTTATTTCGTGAGTTATAGATTCAAGAGGTTGTCGCGCAAAGTTTTCATTTCGAATACAGATGAGACAAGCTTTTGAATCTATAACCCACGGAATAACCTACGTCACACATCCAAAGCGATTATTTTGTACTTTTCAGGGTATTTGAATAGAAGCTTGTTTTTAAAAAGGTTTTTGTTATTAATTATTTTATTTTGTGCTCTTTAGTAAGTACCCCTAACACCCACATACCAATTTTGAATCGAATCGGACTATAATTACAAAACTCGTTCGCCATCTCGGAGCCGCCATCTTGAATTTGTGAATTTCATTATCTCCGACCCCGAAAACCCCCACATACCAATTTTGAATAGAATCGGACCATAATCACAGAAATCGTCGGACATCTTGAAGCCGCCATTTGGATTTTATGAATTTTGTCAGAAATTCACAAATTCAAGATGGCGGCTCCAATATGGCGAACGAGTTTCGTAATTATGATCCGATTCGATTCAAAATTGGTATGTGTGTGTTAGGGGTACTTACTAAAAAGCACAAAATAAAATAATTAATAACAATTTTTTTTCAAAAACAAGCTTTTATTCAAATACCCTAAAAATAACGTAGGTTATTCCCGTGAGTTATAGATTCAAAAGCTTGTCGTATCTGTATTCGAAATGAAAACTTTGCGCGACAAGCTCTTGAATCTATAACCCTGAAAACCCCCACATACCAATTTTGAATCGAATCGGACCATAAACACAAATCTCGTCCACCATCTTGGAGCCGCCATTTTGTTTTTTTTCTCTCTCTATCGAATGCATAATGCATTGTCATGGGAACTATGAACACCTGCCAAATTTCACGTTAATCAAACAGCTAGAAGTGGGCCAAATTTAACTTGCAAGATTTGATGACAAACATCGGGACAGGTGAAACTAAATAAAAGCTTGTAATGTGATAAAAAGTTATCTTTCCTGTTCATAGTTTCATTCCACCCGAAAATTTCCAGAAAAAAACTTGTAATTTTGCGAAGTTCGACATTTCATTTTTCATTTCATTCCAAACTCTATCTCCACCAATCATTGTTTTGATATAATACAAGATCCCCATCGTTCATCCTGAAATCACCGAGATGCTATGATATCTCTGGGAAAAATAACGAGATAACCTAGTTATCTCCATTTTATAGAACAACAGAAGCGGCATATCCTACAAAACACCCTCATGGGGCCAATCGAGGAATTTCCTCGAAAATTTCAATGTGGAAATTCCAGAAACAGAAGCAGTTCTGAACCTCATCATGTTTGGACGATATTGCATTTCTTTCCGATTGGGGAAATGGTATTAACCCAAAATGCATTCCAGTTTTATGCTGATTGTAATTAGATGCTCATCCCAGGTATCGGGGGATTATATATTCCGCTTACCATTCAGTAGTAATTGAATGTTTGAATGGCTATATGAGATAGAGAGTGAATTTATTCGAGTTCCCGAGTATTCAGGAAAGTTGTGAATATAGCAGTCAAATGAAATTATCGAACCATTTGCCAGATCGGTCGACAATCGGCTTGCTCCTGCTAAAGTTATGAAAATACGAACATTCGATATTGATATACAGAGTGGTAATCAAGTACATGAAATAACTTATAGGTTTTTTCTTCTATTTTATCAACATTTTTGGAGACAACCAATTCAACTCGGCACGTATGAAACTTTCAGTGTACCATTATGCGATATTATTAATTTTGGTTATTATCTATGGAGTCCTTTTTTGGGGTTACGATCTATTTTATCTAACGACTTGGCCGAAGAAAAATATCATAGGTGGAATTCTGTTTTGACGATTTTAAGAAGAATAAACAGGGTGATTCAAAATAACTTTGACAAACTTCAGGAGGTGATTCCTCACAATATGCTAATATGAATTGTCCAAAAAACTTAATGTCCGAAAACGCTTCGTTTCCAAGATACAGGGTGTTAAAGTTTTATTTTTATTTTCTTTTTTTTAAATAACTTTCGAAATACTGACCTCAATTCAATCAAAATTGGTATCGAGAGGTTTTTTGAGGTGTCAAATTCGAACCTGATGTTATTATTGCTCTTACTCGTAAGACGTGTAGGTGGCGCCACCTACACGTCTTTTTCATTTTTGAAGATTCATAACTTTTTTGAGCGTACTTTCAGCACATTTTTTGGTGGAAATAATCAATTCTTCTATCATATCTACGTAAGAAAGCTACCATTGTTACAAGTCCCTATAACCAACCGTTTTCTAGATATTTTGACTTGGAAATTCCAAGTCGATTATTTGATAATCAATGCGTGTTGAAGTTATTACCATTATTTTGCATTTTTCACAAGAATGCTTATGAAATGAATTTGACGTTTAAGTAAGTAGTTTTGGTAATAACATATTATGTGACAGTTAAACGTTTCGTTGTTTTGTTGAAGTTTCTGTAAGTTTTAAACCGAATAAAAAAAATGATTACTTAAACAATAATGATTATTTAGCCGATATGCATTTCGTTTATAACCTTGCGGATGGCAATACGCGCGAAGCAAGACGTATTTACCAGGAGCTATTTCCTAATCGAGTACTACCTTCAGCTCCAAAATTTACCAGTCTTCACCGTCGTCTGGCAGAAACAGGTAGCTTTAAGAGGGCAGCTGATATTGTTGGAAGACCACGATCAGTCCGAACCCCAGAATTGGAAGAAGCTGTTTTGAACGCTCTCGAAGAGAATCCAGAAACAAGTACAAGAATAATTGCTGAAGCTCTCAATTCTAGTTAGTCCACAGTTTGGAGAATTATCCACGATCAACAATTTTATCCATACCATATTCGAAGGGTATAAGCTCTTCTGCCACGAGACTTTCCCCAACGCATTACTATGTGTCAGTGGTTTTTGAGGAAATTGGCTGGACATCCTTGAATTTCAAAATGTGTACTCTTCACGGACGAGGCAAACTTCTTCCGACATGCTATCACAAATTTTCATAACAACCATGTTTGGGCTTTGGGGAATCCGCACGCAGTTATTGAAAGACATTATCAGTATCAATTTTCTGTAAATGTATGGGCGACAATAGTTGATAATTACTTGATAGGTCCTTTATTTCTTCCGTACCGACTGAATGGCACAACTTACAGAGACTCTTTAGAAAATGAATTCCCGGGACTACTTCAGAATATACCATTATCTGCATGTGGTTTATGCATGATGCGGGGAATTCCTTAACACTGTCTATCCAAATCGATAGACCTAACCAGGCGTGGGCACCAAGGTCCCCAGATCTAAACCTGCTAGATTTTCATTTTTTGGGACATTTGAAGTCACTAGTTTATAAAACCCCAGTAGCGAACGAGAAAGATCTAAGAAACCGAATAGTAGACGCCTGTGATACAATAAGAAACATACCAATAATTTTTGAGCCTGTACGAGATTCAATGACTAGAAGACTGAATCCCTGTACCTTCGCTGAAGTTGGATTCTTTGAACAATTGATTTTTTTACTGAAAGTACGCTAGAAGTACGCTCAAAAAAGTTATGGATCTTCAAAAAATAAAAAGACGTGTAGGTGGCGCCCCCTACGAGTAAGAGCAATAATAACATGAGGTTTGAATTTGACACCTCAAAAAACCTCCTAATACCATTTTTTGTTTGATTAAGGTCGGTATTTCGAAAGTTATTTGAAAAAAAACGAAAATAAAACTTTAACACCCTGTATCTTGGAAACGAAGCGTTTCCGGACATAGTTTGTCAAAGTACTTTTGAATCACCCTGTACAGCTTCATTTCATTGATCTTTTTGTGATCTGTTCAATACTGGTGAAATATTTTTAAACTTTAAACATTGAATCAATCGATTGCCTTGGGATGCTACAAAAAATTACCAGGAAATATTCCTAATTTTTTTTATAATTTGAGTTGCAAAATTAAACAGTGTCCATGGTATGTTTTTGGAGGTAACAATGATGTTTAAAGAAACAAAATATATTTTGGGAAAAAATATATACGTCCTTTTGCCATTACATACGCAAATATTGATGCAAAGCTGATATAAAACAATCTCAATATGTGAAAATGATTTCATGACAACATGAATCCGCTTATTTTTATACCTCTGATAATATTGGTTATAAACCAGGTTTCTCAGCTCATAAATCATTGGATATATTGCTCTCGATGGAATCCTGAAGGTTTTTTGACTGAAAGTATTATATCAAATGAAACCTTAATATTCTCAACACCCAATAAGAAATACAGTTTTCTCGACATATTAATGTTTTTATTCAATATTTCCAAACTCCTTGTTGAAGAAAATGTATGAAAGAGCTGAAAGATATAATGATCAAGTGGTGGGCCTACATCACAGCTGATACCATATCATTTTCCCATCCAGGCTGCCCTAAAATGAAATATTTCATTCATATCCCTTTTACGCGATGATTCATGCCAAGAAATATGTCGTAGTCGGGGAAACGGGGTTAAAAGACACTGGAATCATTTTCAAATTTCCAGGATAATGTACTGCAAACTTGGTCCGTATAAAGTGCACTTTCTCATTCAACATCCAAATGTTAGATTCAACTGCTCCATAAGAATTGCCATTATGTTCCACGTAGCTCATATTTCAGATTTAATGTTGCAGTTAGTCGTTATTTCTAGAGAGCAATTGTTTCCTCAAGGCTTTCTCTGTTGTTAATGGACTATCTTTCATTCCTGTTTACACGTTCCGTAACAATGGAACTTTTTAAGCCCGTCAAAAGGGATGAATCATTTAATTTGTGATTTGATGAATATCTTCATATTCACTTCCGAATTGTACAACAAGATGATTGTAGTGGTGCATAGTAGAATGAATATTTGATTTAATCATATCCCATCTAAATCTATTGTTTGCAATGACGTGCAAGAAACAGATGCAAGGGTCTGAAATGAACATTTCCTTTTCGGTTTACAGAGAGAGAAAAAAAAGGTGGCTTGATCATTGTCTTAGCGTATTTTTTCTCACATTTGCAATGAAAGTATTGAATATCAATTTTTATTTCGAATGGGAGTCATCAAACATTTCTCTAATTCCACTTAGATTGGTGTGATTCCACACAGTTCTCTGCCTTCAGCCGAAATACCTAGCGAAAATGAAAGTTTTTCATTTTAAAGACAAGCTTTTATTAAAATGCGCTGAAAAGTAAAAAATATTTTCTTTTTATGTGTGACGTAGGTTATTCCGTGGGTTATGAATTCAACAGATTGTCGCGCAATGTTTTCAGTTCGATCACAAAAGTGACAAGCTCTTGAATCTATAACTCATGGAATAATATTGGTCACACATCTAAAGCAATAATTTTTCAACGCTGTGAGCTATCTAGTTCTTCAATGAGGGGACCATCTAAAGATTAACTCGTCCGCCATCCTGGAGCTGCCAAATCAATAATCTCCGACCCCGAAAACACCGACATACCAATTTTGAATAAAAACAAAACTTGTCCAACATATTGTAGCCGCCATTAATTAATTTTGACAATGAATTCATAATCTTCGACCCCAAAAATCCCCATTCACCAATTTTGAATAAAATTGGACCATAATTACAAAGCTCGTCCGCCATCTTGAATTCATGAATTTTCACAAATATTCATCTTCTCCGACCCCGAGAACTTTCACAAACCACTTTTGAATAGAATCGGACCATAATCACAGAGATCGTCCGCCATCTTGAATTTATGAATTTTCACAAAAATTCATAACCCCCGGTTGGTTTTTTTTTTAATTTAAAATTAATTTCCTCCAATTTATCGAATGATCTAAACAAACTTCCTTTTGTTTTTTCTCTAACAAACATTATGTAACGCATTGTTACGGGAAGTTTGAACACCTGCCAAATTTCCCGTTAATCGGACAACTAGAAGTGGGTCAAATTTAACTTGTAAGATTTGATTATATACATGGGGACAGATGACATTAAATAAAATAAAATAGTCTAAGAGCCGGTGGGAGATCGACCTTCACCGATCTGATAACTCGATGAGACATATTTTTTATCAATTATAATTTATAAACAAATATGCCTATGATAACTTGTTTATCGAAAAGTGTTCATAGCTATTTTTAATAAAATTAATTTTAATCAATTTTCTTTCATCACCTTCACTCTTTTGATAACCGAATGAGTTTCATCTCAACTGATAGTTTTCAACACTCAGAATATGCCTAGGTAGGCTTGCCTACTTATTTCTGTGCATGGCTACCTGGCAAGCAGATGTGAACAGGTAAGTCAATATAGGCAACTACACCGATCTGTTAACCAATCGAAATTGATATCATAGGTAAGATAATTTAATTACAAAACCAATCGTATAGGCTTGCCTGCAAAAAATCGTACATGAAATATTATTGCCAAGCTATAAAGTTTTAGAATTTTAGCTATTTGATAGGTGCGAGAGACAAAGTAGAGCGTCCGAGGTCCGTGTGATAGAACAGGACACAACATAGCAGCTGCACCCTACCTGACCGTTGAATGTATTCGAGTGCGCATGCTCGTGTACATGTGAGTGACAGTGACAGCATTTATTTACACTCGACAGTAATTTATGAAGTCTAATTTATTATAACTCTAATTTCGATCACAATTTTTGTATTATTTCACACTATATATACTTACAGCTATGAAATGATCAAAAATAAATAATTTAATATATTAATAAATAAAAAATAAAAAAAATTCAACAATTTTTTTTTCATTTTAAAGCTAAATTATGAAATTTAAAAATGATAAAAAAATCTATATTTTTTATTTAAAATTAAATAAAGAATAATTTATCTATCATTTAAAATCAAATAAATGCCGTAAAGCGGGGAAGAATAAGTATTACTTTTAAAATTTTAGTATAATAAATTAAGAAAATCATCAATATAGAAAAATAAAATGTAATACATTTATGTTGTTAAAAGCGTTTATTTCAAAGCATATAAAAGAGTTCAAAATTACTGTCGAGTGTAAATAAATGCTGTCACTGTCACTCACATGTACACGAGCATGCGCTTTCGGATACATTCAACGGTCAGGTAGCGTGCAGCTGCTATGTTGTGTCCTGTTCTATCACACGGACCTCGAACGCTCTACTTTCTCTCTCGCACCTATCAAATGGCTAAAATTCTAAAACTTTATAGCTTGGCAATAATATTTCATGTACGATTTTTTGCAGGCAAGCCTATACGATTGGTTTTGTGATTAAATTATCTTACCTCTGATATCAATTTCGATTGGTTAACAGATCGGTGTAGTTATCTATATTGACTTACCTGTTCACATCTGCTTGCCAGGTAGCCATGCACAGAAATAAGTAGGCAAGCCTACCTAGGCATATTCTGTGTGTTAAAAACTATCAGTTGAGGTGAAACTCATTGGGTTATCAAAAGAGTGAAGGTGATGAAAGAAAATTGATTAAAATTAATTCAATTAAAAATAGCTATGAACACTTTTCGATAGGCAAGTTATCATGGGCATATTTGTTTATAAATTATATTTGATAAAAAATATGTCTCATCGAGTTATCAGATCGGTGAAGGTCAACCTCCCACGGTCTCCTCTACTAAAAGCTTGTAATGTAATAAAAAGGAATCCGTCCGCGTTTGATTATTATGTTGGAGCTTCGACGTGAAACACAGGGTGTCAGTGAGTAAGTGCGACAAACCTCAGGGGGTGATTTTGCATGAAAAAATAATGACAGTTTGCTATATAACTTTTGTCCGCAAATGCTTCGTTTTCCGATATACGGGGTGTTAAGGTTTTTCTTAAAAACTGACTATTTATTTATTTTTCTAAAACCGGTCGAGATATGCAAATGAAATTTGGTGAGTTTCAAGAGGTAGTTATTGTGACTTTTTTGACATGCGGCATTGTCAGACATGCATTTTGTCTATGGTCGAAGTAATATGGAAATGGTCGGCAAGCTCGACGATTGTATGCTGAGTTGTATCCAGGACGTAGGGTACCTCATCATACAATATTTGCTCGTCTTCACCAACGTTAGCGCGAAAGTGGTACATTTAAGAAACAAACGTCTGACTGGCACCCTCGAGAAGTACGAACTGTGCAACTAAAAGAAGCAGTTCTCGAGTTAATTGCGGAGTCACCTGAAACAAGTACTCGGAAAATTGCCATCAGCGATTGTATCCGTTTCATATTCAACGTGTGCAAGCTCTACTACCTAGAGACTTTTTTCCGAGCCCATTTTTTTGCCATCGGATTCTTCACAAATCGCTCAAATTCCTAATTTTTGAAATGGCGTTTTTTTACTCACGAGGATAATTTTGGACGACAGTGTATACGAAATTTCCATAACAATCACCTCTGGGCTGAGAAAAATCCACATGGAATCTTTGAAGCTCATTTTCAGCATCAATTTTCAGTAAAGTATGTCTTGGGGTATTTGATGATCATTTAATCGGTCCATAGTTCCTTCCACAACGACTAACAGGAGACTCTTACCTCAATTTTCTACAGGAAGAGTTAACTGTTCTTCTTGAAGAAATTCCTGTACAGCTGAGACAACACTTCTGGTTCATGCATGATGGTGCACCAGTATATTTCAGTATTATTGTACATAATTACTCAGATACAGTATATCCAAATCGTTGCATAGGTAGGGGAGGTACGGTACACTGGCCCGCTCGATCTCCGGATACAAATCCTCTAGATTTTTGCATTTGGGGTTTCCTTAAGTCATCAGTTTATTCTACTCCCGTCGAAAATTCTGAAGACCTAAGGAGTCGAATTATAGCCGGCTGTGAGACAATAAAAAATACACCAGGAATATTTGCGCGAATACGACAATCAATGAGGCGAAGAGTTGAATCTTGTATCACGTCTGAGGGAGGTCATTTTGAATATTTGCTGTAGCTGCTTTGCGCCTATTTATTTATTAGTGTTATTTTCTGTTATTGTTCTGGTTTAACGTTATTGTATTAGATAGTTCTTGATAATGTATTGAAGAAATGAAAAATACGCGTTAAGATGTTTTATTTTTTTGCATAAAAACCCTATACGAAAAAGAGGCAGAGGAGATTTTTCGTCACAAATTGAACGAGGAATTCAAAAATTATTTTTAATTTGAAATATCACAGTAGCGTACCATTTTTTTCTTTACAAAAATTGAGATCATTACCCGTATGCGCGCCAATGATGAACAGAAAATTTTTAATTGCATGTCAAAAAATGCAAAATAACTACCTCTTGAAACTCACCAAATTTCATTTGCCTATCTTGACCGTTTTCAGAGCAATAAATGAATAGTCAGTTTTTAAGAAAAACTTTATCTCGGAAAACGAAGCATTTGCGGACAAAAGTTATATAGCAAACTGTCATTATTTTTTCATGCAGAATCACCCCCTGAAGTATGTCGTACTTATTCATCAACACCCTGTATATTGCCTTGCGACTAGGGATCAATCCGATTTTATGTACTCGTAACATACCCTTTGGTTTTATTGAATAATCGATATGTGTTGGAGTTACAGACAATCCGAATAGATTTCCATCAACCAAAAAAAAAAAAAGAAATCGCCGCAATAATTTCCCAAACTGTCAAAAGTAGCTTCGAGGTATCAGAGATGGGTTTGCCGTAGGTGGATGTGATACATGGATTGGTGTGAGACTGAAAGGTTGGCAGCCGAAATCGATATGAATATTGGCAATTGATAGCCATTCAAAATAACTATCATTTTCGATATATTACAATATATTATAATATGGAAAATCAATAATATATCTGAAGGGAATAATAAATAATAACGTGATGTGGAATTCAACAAACACAAATATGGCAAGCAGAATGTTAACATGGTTGATTTGTATGAAAATGTGAACATTGTGGTAATCTAGATTTTGTTTGAATGTTCTATAGTTTATTGTTTGGTGGTGTGGATCGGGCAGTTTACGGACGTTATAGAATGGAATAGAATTTTTATTGGTCTAACATACACCGTAGTGTTTTGACAAGTCAGTATATATACATAACAAGACAATATAAAATTTAAACTGATTTAATTTAAGTATATAATTTAAAAACCTAGGATGATTTACATATAGAGTGGGCCATTGAAAACGAAACAGCGGCTCTGTAGGTCGGCAGAACCGAATAATATAAAAACACTCGGACACGTCGACTACATTTTCGAGGGGGACATCGTTCGCGATGAAATTCACCCAAAATACATTCCATCCTTCGGAGCTGTGACTACCACCCCTAAATTTTTAAATGGCAACATATGGCAAGTGATACCTCATTTGGAAGGTATGTTCCTTCTTAATATCAAACAATAAAAATAAATTAATTCGATCGATTTGTTTTCCAGATATAGGAACTTGAATCTGGGAAATCACTTTTTATTCACTCAATCAATAAAAATAACATCTAACAATGCAACTGTTTGAAGATAATTATCATTGTCAAGAAATTAAATCATCTAACTGTTTACCAACAAATAAAATGCAATTACGTTTCAAATTTTATTTCATCCTCATTTATTTGATCGAATTTCTCTTAAGGTTCTTAAGAATCGATAAAAAGACGTTTTTTCGAATTCGACTCAAATGCGAGTACAACAAAAACATGTATGAGATAATTTTTTTGGTCAGATGCCAATCCACATGTTTTCCACGAAGTCCATACTCAAACTCCCCAAAAACTCAATGTCTGGGCCGGTATTTTTGGGGACCGTTTGATTGGACCAGTATTTCTCGACGGTAACCTGACAGAAGCAACTTATATTGAATTATTGAATGAATTTGTTTATCCACAATTAGTAGACAGCATTGAAAATGACGATCGTTACCATGAAGACCACTTGATATTTCAACAAGACGGGGCACCTCCACATTATACACAGCGATTTTGGATATAATGTTACCTGGAATTTGGATTGGAAGAAGAGGCTCTATAGAGTGGCCAGCCAGATCTCCAGATTTAACCACACTAGATTTACGAAGGAGAATTATTGAAGAATGCCGTCGAATCTCATGTATCCACTATTTTGTGTTACTTTTTTCTCAATATTTTTCCCTTTGAAAGTTGACGTTTCCTATTCCATCACATTTAATTGTCATTAAACCTATATATCCTTTTTCGAAACTCCTCCGCCACAGTAAAAAGTATTCTATTTCTGACAATCTATTCATTTTATTATATCAATTGACGTACCACATATTCAATGTAAACAATTAATCCAACTTCGGCATACAAAAAACATAGAAATTATGTCCAAATAAATAATAGCTTGAAAAAACTAAAAAACACGCTTTTATTGAAAAACAGACTAAAAAATGGAAAATAAGAAAAACTGTATTTTATTTTAAAAAAAGCGTGGGGTGCTGCATGGTATCGCCTCGGCCAACAATTACCTGTGATCTGAGACATTCCTTACTTTACTGCCCTAGGTGTGTAATGTACTATATAATTATTGATACCATGCACCCCACGCATTTTTTTAAATAAAATACATTCTTTTCTTATTTTCCATTTTTTTAGTCTGTTTTTCCATAAAAGCGTGTTTTTTAGATTTTTTAAACTATTATTTATTTCCTACTTTTTAGTGTGGTTTATTTATGAAAGCATGTTATTTATTTTTTTTCAAACTATTATTTTAATTATTTTTTTGCAAATTAAAAAATGGAATGATCTCATTAAATTAGGTAATCATAATATTCGACCCCAAAAACCCCCACATACCAATTTTGAATAGAATCAGACCATAATCACAAAACTCGTCCACCATTTTGAACCGCCATACGATTTTTCAATTTTGACAAAAGAATCATAATCTCCGACCATGAAAACTCTCAGATATCAGTTTTGAAGCGAATCGGACCATAATCACAAAACTCGTACGCCATATTGGAGCCGCCATTTCGTTTTTTTTTCCACACAAAAATTTCTTAATGCATTGTCACCGGAATTATGTACACCTGCCAAATTTCACATCATTCGGACGTCTGGAAGTGGGTCAAAACCGTGCCCAAAGGAGTCGGTTACAAACAAACAAACAAACAAACGAACAAACAAACATACAAGTGGAGCTAATATAATATAAAGCGTGTAAAAAGGATATAATCATCTGAACACACTTTATATAGAAATAAAAAAGAAACAAAAGTATCTTCCTTTCAACGATAATATCCTACTTGTATTTTTTTTTTATTGTACACCACCCAACAGAAATCCATTTACATGGTGGGAAAATCACAAGTACAAATACAAAAAACATACATAATTTGAGAATCAGTAAAGATACAACAATAGTGTAGAAATGAGACATGATACAAAAACTAGAAAAAAGGAAAAACTGATTTTTTCAATGGAGCAATGCTGCAAGAGAAAATGTCACAACTGTCATTGACAGCATTGAAGTTGTTGCAAATTCTGAATAAGGGTGAGTTTTTCTGTACATTTGTTCTAGAGAATTCGAGGTGAAATAGAGTGTTATGTCTTGAATTTACTCTCATAGATATCCTACCACTCATGTATAATTTAAAATTTCCCGCAAACAGAACAGCAGTTCTGATGGTTTCGTACACCTTCGGAATCAATCTTTTGTTGGTGTAACAAGATACATCGACTTTCACGTTTTTCGATGCCCTCTAGACATGACCTCTGTGGAACTTGAAAACTACCTAAAGACAAAAAATATTCTAAATACTAAATGTGAAAAAATGAAATCGAAATATCCAGAGATATATACTTCATTTAAAGTATCTGTACCAGCGAACTTTACCAAACAATTTACCGATCCTGAAATATGGCCAGAATATGTGGGGGTGAATCGTTTCAACTCCCGTTTTTTACGACGAGGCCCAACTATAACCGAGGAGCATGCCTAGGACCCCAACAAAATAGATACAAATCGCAATCGAATATTATTGTTAAAGATGTGTTGTACTTAAATTGTCAAAGTCTCATAGCGCACTATGATGAAATATCTCAATTAGTTTTTGACGAAAATCCCTTAGTGTTGTGTCTGTCTGAAACTAGAGTAACCGAAGATATTTGTGATGTAGAAATCTATATTGACGGATATGAAATCGTTAGATGTAACTCAGTAAGTAGACATACTGGAGGGGTTATTCTCTATGTTAGAAGAGGTTTAAAGTATATAGTGTTGAGAAATGAAAGTTATAAAATGAATTATTGGATAACTTCTATTAAATTAACTGTCGGAAAAAAGGTATGGCAGATAGCGTGTGTATACCATTCTCCAAATGCGAGCCATGCCGAAATTTGCACATATTTTGAAACAATTTTAGAAGAAATTGATTTTAATCAAAACTATATATTTCTGGGAGACTTTAATATTCGCTGGGATATCCCAAATGACATGTATACAGAGAAATTAAAACAATCTTTCCCACTATACGGTTTCAAACAGTTTGTTATATTTCATACCAGGGTCACAGAACGTAGTGCAAGTACGATTGATCTGGTCTTTTCTAATAACTATGATGTGGAAGTACATAAACTAAATAATAAAATTACTGACCATGAAACATTAACATTACGCATACAACAACATGAATATAATATTACCCAAGAATACTATCAATTTAGAAAAATTGACTACCACAATTCAAGTCTGAAATTTATCGAAAAAGAATGGCTCTATAACTCTGTCGACGTAAACAAAGTCTTCACGAATTTTATGTCAAATATAAAAGAAACCCTCCATAATAAATACCCCCAACAAACCAGAAAAGTCATAAAATCAAAAGAATGGTTTAACGAAACCGCCAAAATGGCTATATCTGATCGTAACTATGCTTATAACAGATTCATAATCTCCAAGTCTAGAGATGATTGGTTGGCATATACTCAAAAAAGAAATAATAGTGTTATGGTAATTCGTAATCTCAAACAATCATATTTTGAAAATAAAATTGATAATGTCAAAAATAACTCACAATTACTATGGAGAACTTTAAAATCTTTAATGAAAACAAAACCATCCAATCAAATTACAACTATTTTCAAAAATAATGTTGAGATAAACGAAAACATAGAAAATGAATTCAATGACTATTTTATTTCGAGTATTGAACAAATTGTCAGCAACCTAACGATGTTGAATTTATTATAAGAGAAGCCTCCTATTTTGAAAATCGAGCGGTAAACCCAAATAAAAGACTTGATCACTTCGAAAAACTTTCACTTGGAGAACTCAAAAACATTATCTTTGAGCAGCAGAACAAATTTTCAGAAGATGAAATAGATTTTAAATTAATAAAAAATACTTTTGATGTCATTGGTTATCCTCTCTTACACTGTATTAACACCTCTTTACAACTTGGAGAATTTCCCGATAATTTAAAAACCTCAGTTGTAATTCCAGTACCAAAGGTAACCAGCACTAAGAATATTGAGGAACATAGACCTATGAACACTTTACCTTGTTTGGAAAAATATTAGAATTGTCAACCTATAAACAATTCACAGCATATCTTGATACTCAAAAACTACTTAACCAAGACCAGTCAGGCTTTCGAAGCGGTTTCTCGTGTGAAACAGCATTGCAAAAAGTAGTGAATGACTTTAAATATGCTATGGACGAAGGTAAATCTATTGTAGCGGTGTTCTTAGATTTACGTCGTGCATTCGAAGTTGTAGATAGAACAATCTTATTAAATAAACTTAAATATTACTTTGGAGTAAATGCATCCTCATATAAATGGTTTGAGTCGTATTTAGAACATAGATATCAAAAAACTAAAATCAATAATAAAATATCACAAAAAAGAACTGTTTTAACTGGAGTACCACAAGGAAGTGTATTGGGCGCCATACTTTTCATATGTTTTATTAATGACATATTAGATCTGGATTTGGGCGAATGTAAAACACACCTATTCGCAGATGATACCATCGTCTACATTATGGGTGATAATATTAATAACTTAATAGGAAAACTAAACCAACACCTTAAAAAAATTCACGACTGGTTTAATAATAATAAGATCGTTGTCAACGTAAATAAATGTAAATACATGATAATCAAAACAAACGAAAAATGCAAGAAGTAATTGATTGCAATGTTCAATTTGACGGAAGAGATCTAGAACGTGTGAGCCATATTAAATATCTAGGTATAATTATTGATGAAAAACTCACCTTTAGTGAGCACATTGATTATCTTTCAAAGAAAATATCGAAAAAAATAGGATTTGCATATAGGATTAGCAGAACAGTAACTCAATACACCAAACAATTAATATATAATAGTATAATAAAACCCCATTTTGATTACTGTTCCTCTATACTCTTCATGTGCAATGAATCAGATATTCATAAACTACAGATTCTGCAAAATAGATGTATGAGATTCTTACTAAATACCAACAGATATGAAAATGTAAACAGAATGCAAATAAAGTTAAATTGGCTGTCAATTAAGAATTTAATTAAGGTTCGTACAATGATTTTTATTTACAAACTTATAAACAATATGTTACCAGAATATTTGTCTACAAATCTACAGTTCCGCAATGAAATACATTCATATAATACACGCCAAAAAAACCACATAAACGTTCGTCAAACCAACCTGATGTGCACGAAAAAAAGTATCTTTGATGCTGGAATCGTAATCTATAATAACCTACCCGATTTTATCAAACTGTCTCGTAATATAAATATTTTTAAAAGTAGTATCCGTCAATATATATTAAACGATCAATTTCAGTAATTAAACGTCACATTCTATAGGGCGATCTAGGCTATTCTTGTTCTCAGAATTGTTCAGGTATAGGGATTTCTCTGTACTTTTTAAAACTATGTTATATCATGCTCTGATGCTAATAGAGCTATATTTTAATTAACTAACAATTAGCGTTTTACGTTTCTACTAATATTTATTCATTGATGTCTCTTATATATTGTATTTATCTATACTAACCCACCTCATCTCTGTATCTTTGTGATAAAACGATATTGTATTAGCAATGCTAAATAAATAAATATAAGAGCAAGGGCTAGACGCTTGTCACACAGACTCGTATATGATAGAAAGGGACAGAGAAAGAGATAGAGAGAGATAGAGAGAGAGAGAGAGAGAAAGTCGCATGAAGGAGGCATAACGCTTTACTTACGTGGCGATTTCTACCAGTTAACACTTACCGCAAGCCGCTTGAAGGAACTTCGTTCCAATTACTCACTGAATATGAAAAAATGACAAAAACAATGACTATTTTGTCGATAATCAACATATCAGAAGCTCAAAGTATAGAGCTCACTCTCCCTCGCATTTTCTATAATAATAATATAAATAATAATAATAATATTGATATTTATTTACCTCAAAGGTACATTGAAAGAATACAATAAAAAGAAAATGCACAATGGTAAATAAATACATACTACCCAACAAAGCAGGCCTTGGTAGTGGGAGTGAAGACTTAAAGTGATATGTGATTACATATAGAATTAGTTCAATATTAGGACCGATAATAAACCAAGAGTGAAAACGATGTGATGATGAGCAAATGTTAGACAATGCGAATAGTTGTTGTATTTAAATAATCAAAGATCTGGTCGAAGTAGACAAAATACCAAGAGGCGGACCTTATGAACAGTGAAAATTGTCTACGTAGATCAAGATTCTTGATATCAGATTGGGGAATTGAATAAATATTAAATATAATAAAATGGAAGAATTCAATAAGCATAGCCCTCAAAGAGGCGTGTTTTGGACTCTTGGCCCTCTTCAGTACTGTGAAGAAGTGCAAGGATGAACAACTCTAATAGTAATAATGATGATAATGACGATAATGATGGAGTCTCCTAGAGTAAAACACTCCGGAAGCAAAATACCTCTCCATTCGGATTTCCGGGCGAGAGGTACTCGAGGGGACTCAACATTAAAGATTAATTTTTGCAACATCCGCGGACTCAACAAGAACATCAATGACGTCCACCATCACCTCGTCCACCAACAAAGTCCATATGCTTTGTCCTGGTTACGAACTCCATTCTCGATTCAGGTTCAAAGGTGGAGTCTGCCTTTACGCTAAGGCTAACCTTTCATGCCAGCGTGAAGAGAGTTTGGAACCGAAAGACTTTGATGTGATGTGGTTCAAGCTATCTGATACCAAACTGACTAAGTTCCTCTGCTGCCTTTACCTATCACCTAATGAACCTTCATATAACGACCTCTTTGAGTTTTTATCACTCAAACTGGACTACATTCAGGAGAACCATCCAACAGCTGAAACCATAATCATGGGAGACTTTAATGTACATAACGCTGCCTGGCTCAAATTCTCTAACAAAACAGATGATGCGGGTCGTCAAGCCGAGGCCTCCGCCATCACTCATGGTCTAGAACAACTGGTCGAGCTACCAACCCGCATCCCTGATGTCAACAACCAGTCTGCCAATACACTAGATCTTTTCCTCACCACCAATCCTGACCCGTATAGAATAGAAGTTTGTGCCCCACTTGGAAACTCTGATCACACCCTCATCTCCACAACATGCTCTTTCCATTTACCATCGAGCTACACAATACCACCCCGTCTCATGTGGCATTACAATTCGGCCGACTGGGAAGGTCTTCGTATGTTTTTCTCAGCGTTTCCATGGAAGAGAGTTTGTTTCTCTTCAGTAGATCCAACACGATGTGCTGAGACAATTCTGAAATCATCATGTTGAATGCAACCTACATACCGAATACCGAAAAAAGAACATCATCCGATAAGACCTGGTTTAACAGAAACTGCTCTAGAGCTGTGGCTTCAAACAGGCAGCATACCATGGCTAAAAATCCGGGCCCTGAGACCAGAGCAGCATATGTCGAGGCTAGAGGCATATGCAAAGAGACAATAGAATGCTCAAAAGATGCCCACAATGCCAAAATAAGATCAAAACTTGCTGAATGTCCTAACGGATCCCGTTCATTTTGGTTTCGCCAAAGCTGTGGGAAGAACTTCACTTCCAGCTCATTTCCTCCTCTAACCAAAGAAGATGGAACACTAGCAACGACTGCCCAGGAAAAGCCAATATCTTTGCGCACCTATTTGCTGGAAATTCCACTCTGGATTCATCGGGAAAACAACCCCGAACATTACACCTATTGACAGTCACATGCCCGAGATCACCTTTCGCCAACGTACTATCAGAAAGATTTTGCTGGGTCTCAACACCAACAAAGTGGATCTGACGGAATCCCGCCGATTGTTCTCAAGAAATGTGCCCCGAACTAACACCTGTTCTTTGCAAGTTGTTCAACCACTCTTACAATTTGGGGGTATTTCCGTCCAATTGGAAAATTGCAAGAGTACAGCCAGTCCCTAAAAAGGCAAAAGGCCCTACCTAGCAACTACAGACCTATCGCACTGCTATTTATTATTTCAAAGGTCATGGAAAAAGCCATCAACATCGAGCTCATGAAATATCTGGAAGACTCAGGAATTGTCAACGATAGGCAATATGGCTTCCGCCATCAGAGATCAACTGGTGACCTGCTCGCTTACGTCTCACATATATGGCAGCTATCTATTGAAAAGTATGGAGAAACTTTAGCTGTGGCATTAGATATCTCCAAGGCGTTCGATCGAGTTTGGCACCAGGGACTCCTCGCCAAGCTTCCGTCTTATGGCTTGCCCCTCAGCTGTGTTCTCTGCTTGCTAGTTTTCTCTCAAACAGGTCTCTCCATGTAGTGGTCGATGGAGTTTCATCGACACTCTACTCATAAATGCTGGTGTTCCGCAAGGATCTATTCTCGCACCAACACTATTTCTACTTCACATCAACGACCTGTTGAAAGCAACTTCATGTCCAGTACACAGCTTTGCCGATGACAGTACCCTCCATACCGCTTTTTCTTCCAGGGCCCCTATATCAGCCCGTGAAACCAGAAATGAACGAGGAAGAAATGTTAATAATATAAATATGGACTTAGCAACAATTCTCGAGTGGGGATCTAATAACTTGGTAGAATTCAATGCAAACAAAACACAAGCATGTCTTTTCTCTAGAAAAGTCGATCTCACTGTGCCTAACATAACTTTGTCAGGAGTAACCATACCACTGAAGTCATCCATATCGATGCTTGGTATTACTATCAGCAATAACCTTTCCTGGGAAAATCACGTGAGGTCCATTGCCAAAGTGCATCCCAAAACTTGGTTTTGTTTCGTGCCAAGAGCTATTTCACCCCACCCAGCTGCTTATGGTCTATAAGGCACAGATCCGACCTGTCCTGGAATACTGTTCCCATATTTGGAGCGCGGCACCTAAACATATCCTGAGGCTGGGATTCTGCCCAAAAAAGGGCAATTCGTCTCGTCGGTGATGCCTCGCTTACAAACTCGCTCACTTGTCTGGAACACCGTAGAAAAGTTGGCGATTTGTCTCTATTTTATAGATATTTTCATGGGCGATATATCGAACAATCGTTCCTGCTTTGGCAGTCTCTTCGAGACTAACCCGTCGAGTTCAGTCATCACCTTCCTTCGTGGTCACTTTGGAGACCTGCAGAACATCACTTTCCAAAGACTCGTTCATCCAACGAACAGCGACGCTTTGGAACTCATTGCCTAGGGAGGTGTTCCCCGAGGCATACAACCTCCAGAAATTTAAGAAGAACACCAACTCCTACCTTCTTTCCCTTGGTTCCCACGATGTTCTCTGAACATTACAGGATATCCTTTTTCGTGGAAACCAGAACATAAAAAAAAAAAAAGAAAACGACAAATCAACGGAGTCAACGAACAGAAGCCAGTCGCACATTTGTGCTAACCGAATCCATAAATGATAAATTGTATTGTTTCATTTCTTGAGTGTTCAAACTATATAATTTTGGTCCCAAGTAGGCATAACTCCTTTGTAGGGTGTTTTTTTGGGGCCTTCGTATAACAGAGGAATTGATTTTGTGACGTGTGTTGTAGTTATGATTTATGGATATCAATGTATTTATGGGAGCATGCTGCCTCATTACAGCTGATAGGAAATATATTGTCGAACGTCAAATTATTTCGTTTCATGATATAATTCGTTAGTGCGGTGAATATATGTTACTTGTATATTATCTTAATGTTTATATTTTTTCCAGATTTCTCGTATAATTATTTGTTGCCACTCCCCAGGCTAAAATTCCATAATTCAAGTGGTGTTCAACTAGGGCGCAATATAATATTCGAAGCTGATCAATTTTCAGAATATTCGATGGATATTTAAATTTTGATAATGAACTCCGTAGTTCTCAAGACAAAGGCAATATGGATGCCCCATTTCAAATTACAATCGATGAATACTCCTAAATATTTTATATTTGGACCATCGATATCGTTGGCTTCATCTAATGAAAAGTGTATATTCTGGTAGGATCTTCGCGTATAAAGTGAAGGTATGAAGGGAGTTTTGACGATGTTCATTGTGAAAGCCGGTTTTCAAACCACTCCTCAATTATTTTTGAAACTTTTTCAGCTTTTTTTTCAAAGATTGCCAATCCTCGTCTACATATATAATTGCTTTATCGTCAGCAAAACTCGAAACATCATCTTTTAGTTCTAATTTCAGTAGATCATTAAGATAAATATTAAAGAGTATAGGCCCCAGGCCTGTACTTTGGGGAATGCCATATTTTATTACCGTTTCTTCCACTGTGTGTGTGTAGGTGTATGTGTGTGTGTGTGTGTGTGTGTGTGTGTGTGTGTGTGTGTGTAGATGGTTCTCCATTAGGTCGTATGATTTTCCTTCCAATATTTTTAGCAATGTAAAATGATCGACGTTGTCGAACGCTTTGGCAAGATCTATGGATATGGCCAATGTTGGTTTCGTTTTGTCGACATGTTTGCATATTCTGGATATAACATATTTATGGCGTCTTGAGTTGACCTGTTTTCCCTAAAGCCAACATGCTTTTTTGATAATACTCCATATTTTTTAAACGCGTTGCAGTAACATTTCGAAGATTTTGGCAAAAACAGATATCAAGGAGATTGAATAGTAATTTGATATGTTTTCTTTGCTTTCATTTTTGTGCAGAGGTTTGATATCAGAAATCGTGAAAGCTGATGGAAATATGTCAGTTTGTATAGACCAATTTATAATGTATTCTAGAGATGGTATTTTTGTGCAACTTCCTCAAGCATTAGACGCGTGATAGTTTCACACGCTTGGCACATTTTGTTTTCCAAAATTTCCAATGTTGCTGTAGGTGTGGAGTGAATACGTTCTTTTAAATAGTGTCATTGAAAATTTTGGGGTCTGAGGTCCGGAGAACGTATTGTTGCAATAACCTGTTCACCAAAATTGTTAGATGATTCACTACTGGGACAGCATTATGGGAGTGACCCCCCATCTTGTTGAAATTATGTTCTCCTTAAAATCTCAAGGGGTAATTCTTCTAGGAATCCTTCGATCTGATTTTGAGGAAAATCTAAGTATCGGTGACCATTAAGACGGCCTTGAAAAAGTATTGGTCGAATAATTCTCGTACGAATAATTCCTGCCCATACATCCATCAAAATTTCTCCTGAAAGTTGCCCTGTCTCATTAGAGGTTGATTTTCTTGCGCTCAATATCTGGTATTCTGTTTATTGAACATACCATTATTTGTGAATCGTGACTCGTCAGAGAAAAGGATACATTTCACGAAATTCTGGTCTTCATCATAATTATGGTGCAACCAGTTGCAGTAATTTAGCCTGCGATCAGAATCATTTTCATATGAATGTTGATTCAATTGATATTTGAATGAACGGATTCCATGCTTCTGGAAAAATTTTATTACTGATTCACGACTTATACCCAGTTCATATAGTTTTTCTGTAGAAAACGTAGGATTCAATTCAACACAAGTAACTACATTTATTCCTGTTTCCTCATTAATAATAAAATTGCGATTTCTGGGAATATTTTCCGGTCCTAATTTCCTCTGTAAAAATGAGAAATATTGCCTGCATTGATGTTTTATTTCGGGTTATTGGTGCGCATACAGACGTTCAGCTTCTGAAGCGTCTTACGACATTCGCCATAAATTAATGAGATATCTACTTGTTCGTCTCTCGAATACATACCTATTATCGCTAAAAACCACGAATAGGCAAGCACCTATTCCACTATGTATTTATTTTCCAATTACTTTTGATGTTATTTATGATGATTATCATTTAATCGCAGCACGCAAGATTGAAAACAAAACTTAACTCTAAAAAAATCAAGTCACGATTAAAACCCACTAAAATAGCTTTAGCCTATCCATATATTCTCAGGAATCTGAAAATGCAATAATATACAGGGTGTGTTGGGTCTTCAATCACCATCATATCACCTTGTATTATGTAGTTAGTTTTGTTTTATGTTATGAATTGTTAATGAATTGTCAATCTGACATTTTATTTCATATACTGAATTGAAATAGTATACCAGAACTTTTTTGCGAAGCGATTACTTTTCTGTATCCACTGATGTATTTTATACTGGGTAAGTGTTGATATGCGACATTTTGGCGACCGTGACAGGACACACAACTACATCCCTCTGATTGCTCCCGAAGATTAGTTATGACCTGAACATTCCGATATGGAGAAAATAATCAAAGCATTGGACATCCAACGTTCCGCCTTTGCACGCATTCACAACAAAACTCTCGAAACACTTGAGAAGCCAGAAAAAGATCGATTCGGGATGCAAGGCAATATCCAGATTCTCCAACAGAAAATTGAATGTTTGGTTGATCTGAACCAAAAGTTGATGGATTTAATTTTGGATGACGATTCGATTGATGAAGACCCTGAAGAAGAAATGCAAAAGGCTGATTCGATATTAGAGCAGCACCAATCCTTGAAATGTAAAGTAGGTCATCTTATCCAAAAACGAACTGTTTCCACGATGAATGTAACTTCAGTTCTATAAGGAAGCTCAAACTACCAAAGATTGAGTTTTACAAGTTTGGAGGAGACATTAAAGAATGGTCCATGGATGAATGAACTTCAACAACTTGATATCAAAATACATGATACCACGGATGGCACAATCGAATTACTGATAGGTGCAAATGTAGCAGAAAAATTCTTCACCGAAAAAAAAGAATTTGAAAAGTTGACTCGTTGCTATGGAGACGTTATTGGGATGGACACTTATGGAAAAAGTTAAAAACTCCTTTCCAGACAACCGTAACCGTACTTCTATGATGGCAATTTCACTTCATTTCCGAAACTATCATATCGCAGATTTGTGGAGTCTCGATATTTTGGGAATTACAGATCCCGTAGTACAAAAATCGATAAAAGAGAAGGAATCAGCACTGAAAGAAATTTTTTTGGAAACCGTCACTATCAATCATTCAGGTAGATACGAAGTTCCCATGCCATGGATCGTAGATCATCAAGTGCTACCAGGTAATTTTGATTCAGCTAATAAGCGACTGGACAATCTCATACAGAAATTGAAAAAGGATAGATACCAAGATGAATACACATACTACGATGGATACAGATACTACGATGCACTTTTTCAAGAATGGTTGGCTGAAGGAATCCCCGAAAAAATTCCCGAAAAGGAATTTTCTGCTGAAGCTCATTACCTCCCAGATCTGCATGTGGTCAAATTGAATAGCAGCACAACCAAGATTCGTCCTGTATTCGACGCATCGGCAAAATGAAGAAATTATCCTTCTTTGAATCATTGTCTCGAAAAAGGGATCAACTTGATTTCTTTGATACCTTCTATCATTCTGACATTTCGTTTGGGAAAAATTGGTGTCATTTCCGACATCAAAAAGGCTTTTCTTCAAATCAGTTTATGTGGAAAAGATCGAAATTTCCTACGATTCTTATGGTATGACAGAGATGGACAAATCGTGTTTTTTCGACACATGAGAGTAGTCTTTGGGGTCACTTCCAGCCCATATTTGTTGGGGGCTGTCATTGAATACCATTTGAAAAGAGAACATGCTGATGAATATTCTGTCTCGATATTGAACAAAATGTTGAGAAGTTTCTACGTCGAAAATTGTGTGAATAGTGTTGATACTGATCAAGAGTTCCAACAATTCATCTAACAATTCATAGACGTCATGAAAAAGGGTAAATTTGACCTGCGAGGTTGGGAGTATACCCTGTTGTGGAGAGAGGAACATTCCGTTCCATCTTCTGTACTTAGACTTACTTGGAAAAGAGAACTCGATACGTTGGAGCTTTGTCTAGAAGGATTCAAAGATATGAACCCTGATGTAGTTACAAAACGTACTATTCTTTCGGCTGCGAATCGTCTTTCTGACCCCATAGGCTTTGTTTGCCCTGTACTGATCTGTCCAAAAATTTTTCTTCAAAAATCGTGGAGTTCAATATTGAGATGGAATTCAGAAGAATTCAGGAGAAGAATGAAACAGGAATGTCTATCATGGATCTCTGAACTGAATTTACTCTCAAATCTTCGAATTCTTCGATGGATATTTCAAGAATTGCCTGAAAATATCTCAAGTACTAGTTAACACCCATTTTGCGATGCGAGTGAAGATGCCTATGCTTCAACAGTATTTCTGAGGAATGAGTCATATGCAGGAACTGTTTACATACAGCTGATACAGGCCAAAAGTAGGGTTTCTCCTCTGAAAAGGTTATCTATTCCAGCTACTTGCTGCGAATATTGGTGCTCGATTGTTATCTTCGGAGGTGAAGACCTTGAAATTTGATGTAAAATCAGTGTATTGTTGGACTGACTCTACTATTGTACTGTCTTGGATCAAGAGAGATGATAAATGGAAGAACTTCGTCTATAACATAGTTCAAGAAATTTGTAATTTAACAAACAAAGAATACTGGTTCCATGTACCTGGCAAAAATAATCCTGCTATCTACCTACCATCTAGAGGATGTTCTCCAAGACAACTTCTTCAGTCCCGATGGTAGGAGGGGCCACAATGGCCGATAGTAAATGGCCAATTCAGAATTATCAAGTCAACGAAGAGTGTGTACAAGTGGAAAAGTTCAACGGTGTGACATCTTTGTTATCCGAGAATAAATATTTTTCATGGATCTTCGCAAATTTCACATATGGTTGGTTGGATAAAGCGATTCATCTATAATTGTAGAAAAAAAGACAATCTTAAGTCAAGCGAATTAGATTCCCATGAAATCGAAATGGCCGAACGAACATTCATCAAACTTATTCAAGAGGAGATGTTTTGTGGTGTTGAAGATACAAGACTAACCTTTCAAAGATTTTGGACTATTGAGACTCCGAACAAGGATAACCGAGCGGCAGGATACCGCAGATTTCTGTTCGCCTATGATTTTGCCAGCAAACATCCCATGGTGAAAGATTGATTTTGAAATGTCAATTTGCTCCTGTGATCCAGGTACTCAAATTTTGCAAATTATTTTGGTGGAAGAAAAACGGTCGATCATGATTTCGAAATGTGTGACATGTCGAAAAAATAATGTGTCAAATTTAGAAACTGTGACAGTTATATTACCGATGGAATCCTCCTTTTTCCGCCTGGTGGGGTGGATGGTGGAAGAGATTGATTGGGATTATCAAAGACCTTCTGAAAGAAGCGCTGGGCAAAGCCTGTCTCACTAACGAAGAGGTCTCTTCCATTTTGGGTGATTGTGAATCTGTTGTCAACTCACGTCCCCTAACTGTCATTTCCGAAGATGGTTCCGATCTCCTAGCTTTGAGTCCCGCAATGTTTCTGAATGATATTGATAAAGTGGAAGGAGGTGATCTGAGAAGAAAATATAAATACAGGTTGAAATTCAGAGAAGATTTGAAGTGGAGATTCAGGTCAGCTAATTTTGAGTAGAAAAAATGCAATAGAAAAAATATCAGAATTGGTGATGTGGTACTTGTCGGAAACAATTGCGATAAAAGGATTGAATGGCATTTAGCTCGCGTTTCCGAAATATTTCCTGATAAGGATGGACAAATCAGATCAGTTCAATTGAAAACACCTACTGGAATTCTGCTGCGACCAATCCAAAGATTATTTCTATTAGAGGTTGACAGTCGTGAAGAAAATGACAGTATGAGAAAAAGGAATATAGAGAGTGATTCTAGAAAGAATAATAATATGGCCGATTCTAACTACAACGAATCGACACAAACGAGGAATACAAGGTACGGTAGAAGAATAAGGCCCCCAGACAAATATTCATTGTGATATGGAATCAGTTTTGCCACAGTCTGACTCAAAGGGAGAATGATGGAGCCTTTTATCATCATCATATTTCCTTGTATTATGAAGTTAGTTTTGTTTTATGTTATGAATTGTCACTAATAATCTCCCTAGAGCATGAAGTATTGCCGGAAATTTTTTGAGTACATGAATTTTCTGTCAAAATTCATGTACGAGACAAATTTCCCGCAATTAATTCAAGCACGTGGGGGCTTCGGTAAGAAAATTTTATCCCGGAATTATATTTAAATAGAAAACATCAAGTAAATATTTATTTTGATGTTATTCACAAATAAATAGAAGGCTGTTTGTAATGGAAGTTTTGGGGGAGATTCTTTTTCTGATTTTCCCCGTTGACTAGTGAAATAAAATATATATAATATCAGATAAACTATTATGTAGAATCAATTGATTTCATACAATTTTCTTACTAGGTTTCAGGGAAAATGTTAATATCGACTTAAAATGAAAGTGGATACGTTCGTATTGCGGGAGATATTTTTTGATTTTTCCCCGTGCCCTAGTAAAATAAAATTTATAATATCAGATACATTATTATATGAAAATAATTGATTTCATATAATTTTCTTACTAGGTTTCAGGAAAATGTCAATATTGACTACAAACAAAGGTGATATGCAGCAAAAAAGATATAACTATACATACATATATACTCAAATATTTTTCATATTCTTTTAGGTTCTTAAAAAAATAAATATTACGGTAATAATTTGTTTTTCAAATAATTCAGGAAATCGGGATTAATGTTGTTGGCGTATGTTGCCGGTTAAAAAAATATTTTGTAAAGTTGGATTTGACATTCACTACTCCTGTCAATCAATATTTTAGTTGTGGCATTTTAAGTTCCTCATAACAGTGTATACAATCATAAGTTAGTAAAAAAGTGATAATGAAATGAACTTTCAATGGTATGAATTATGTTCTTTTTGCAAAGAATCACAGCACATTAAAATGTACCATAAAAGTGTGAAATATCCAACATACCTAGTAGAAGAATCTGGATTAAATCCTGAGCAAGAAAACTTATTTAAAGAGATTGGCAACATTCTGCGTGATACAATATCACGCCTTCTTTTGGACACAAATCTTAATACTCAAAGAAATAAACTGGTGTCTCAGTATTATTTTTATTTCATGAAACACAGGCATATTGTTGAAAAAAACAGCGGTTCTGTAGGTAGAAGTGGAATTTTTTTGGACAATTTAAAATTAATTAATGATATTATAGAATGTACACCTTGATAAATTGTTGTAATATTCCCAACTTATAAAGTAAGTAAATAAAAAATATTGTCAATATTATTTCAATATTATTTTCGTCTAATTATATGATAGCTGTCATGTGCCGGGAAATTTCCACTCATTAATTTTACGTCTACATGCTAATGTGGATGAAAAATTTTCAGAAAATTTGCTGGTTACCATAGTAACAATGTCGAAATGAAGCATCTGATTGGTTGAAAGTGACTGGTATAGAATTTTCAATATAATTTTCATGAGTTGATCTGACATTGTATTTCATAAACTGAATTAAAATACATACCAGAACTTTTCCGCAAAGCGATTACTTTTCTCTATCTACTGACGTATTTCACATTGGGTATGTGTTGTTACGCGACAGGGTGTTCCATTTAAAAATCGAGAATTGATGTCACTTCCGGCCAAATCGGATGTCCGAACAAGTCGCCAAAGACGTCAAAAAGTGTAATTTGATGTTAATGTTAACTGTGTCGCGTTTCATTTCGATATCTGGAAAAACGAAAGGGTAAAATAGGGGTGCTAGTGTCACCCATATACAGTGTGACCCAATTGAGACCGGAGCACCCTTATAAAATCTACATTTTCTGGCCGATTGAATTTTTTCGTTTTTCAGCAGGAAGAGTATCAGAGAATCTACGTTTGCACCAAATTTGCAGAATATAATTCCAAATTTCAGGGCATACTATGATTTTTTTTATGTTCTAAATTATTTATTATTTATGAATATTTCAGACAAATTCTGAGAAACGTCAACACTGTCAACACAAACGTAGAAGATCGTTGGGGTTTCCGGTATAAATTCATAACACAAATTGATCTCTATAACATCTAGAAAGGGGTACACATTTGGAATAAAGTAATGAAGTCGAAAAACAGCTTATCATAATCAGTTAATGAAAACAATTTATGAAAGATACTGTCAGAGTTTTTGGGTTCTGGTATTATCTCCTTGTACAGGCTATCCGACTTCTTTCGCAAAGTCATTTTGTTTTCTTCTTCGTTCGCTAGTGTCAAAAAAAAACTTGAGAGGTGTCAAGGGACACCCGGATGGAACGAAGTTCCTTTCGATTAATTAGTGAAGGAATTGTAATAATTTTTTTTTTAAGTTATATTAATATTTTATATATATATATATATATCTTTATGCACTCTGTCTGTCTATTCTTCCGTACACGTCATAGATGCGCGGGACTTTGTGAACACAACAGCGTATAGGTTAGAACACGCACGGCTTGCTAAATACATACGCATTGATATTGTAATATTAAAATAAAATTTGCTTTCAAATTTATCAAAGTTATGACGCGTTCACTTGCTAAACACACAATAATGGAGAGATTATAACGCGTATGACTTGGTTAGCACAATAGTGAAGAGAGGTTATGATGCGTACTTGCTAAAAATACATAAGCATTTTTTATTGTCTGTATAAAATCGCTATAATTTCGTGCTGATGCGAAACCGGTACGCACGCGATTGTGATTCTCTGGGTAAAAACGCTATTTGTGGTAGATGCACGATCCTTTTTAAAAAAAAAATTGTGTCAGTGCAAAACCTACAAGTGTCCGGTAAAACTGTTAGTTTCCATCCGCCAACTATTCATGTAGTTACGTTTCAACGAAAAGTTAAATAATTTTCCCTACAATTCCATCGTGACTTCTCGAATCCCTAGTGACAAAAAGCAGTATTTACTTTTTTGCGGCCTGTGTTTCTTTTATCTTTTTGTTCGCCCAAGCGAAGGTGTATCACCTCGTCGGCCTGGCTGAGGTATAGACCAGGAACTATTGTGTATTTTCGGAACATGGAGTCAAAAGACGGAAACAACGCCAAGGATGCTTCACTACAAATCATTCTCCAGCAGCTTAATGCTTTAACACAAAGCATGACCGAAATTCGAAATCTTTTGCTAGCCCAAAATGAAAAAATTGAATCGTGTCTGGCCCAGGTAACAGTCTTGAAAGATGAAACTGACACTTTGAAGTCGAAAGTACAGAATCTTGAAAGTAAAATGCAAGAGACCAACCTTGAGGAGACATACAATGAAATGAGAATGCGCTTTGAGCGTGAAAAAACCTAATTGTATTTGGTCTGGAAGAAAATGTTCCAGAGGACGAGGTGGCGAGGCTCATAAATGAGCATCTTGCCCACAATGTAGCATCAATCATATTACCGTCTGGGAAGGCCTAAAACTGACCATAATCCCTGGTCAAAGTAGAGGCTATCTTTGTGGCAAAGAGGTGGTTACTGTGCTAAGAAACACGTCAAAAATTCTCTCAGAAGCAAATATCCTCGTATCAGAATCAAGAGTGATAAAAAACCAAGACAAATGAAACAACTAGGCACTCTGTTCGATGATCTCAATGCCCAAAGCCAGTGGAGTTCCTAATTTGGCGATTAGATATGTGAATAACATCCGAAAATCGTCACTGTCTCAGATATCGCCAAGGAATCCAAAGCGAGCACGCGATGAAGAGTATCGCCCAGACAAAAAACCACCGAAAGTTAGCAGAGCGTTTAGCAGGAGGGCTACACAGATACTCCCCACAACATTCAAAACCGAGAGCGGGAGCTGGGACAAATCTAATATTCTGAACATGCAAGGATACAAAACATTGACAACTTTCTGCGGGATAATTCTGTTCATTTTGACGTTTTGTGCGTCTGTGAAACCTGGATGACTAGTGCGTTAGAGGTACCTTCAGGTTTTGTGCTCTGAGTTTAATATCGTTTCCCTCCAGCAACCAGGGAGAGGTCGAGAGGACCGCTAGCGGTGGAATAGCAATCATATACAGAAAATATTTTCAGTGCGTCTTCTCGAGTCATCTCCCTGGTGGCTCATTTACTTGTTTAAACAGCATTCCTGTGAATTCATTGTATGTTCGGTATATTTCAAGCCATCCTGTGACATTGGACAAATGCTCGAACTTTTTCGTATTTCACTAAACTACATTTTGGATACATATAGCAGTCATATAATATTTTTACTTGGTGACTTTAATTACCATGTTGGCGAGTTGAGTCATATTCCTGAACAAATTTTAGAAAATACTGTTTTTTTTTTCTAACATGGTCAGCAAGCATAGAGTATCTAACTTTAGAGGCCACTGCCTACGTTCGTTCATTATGAACGAATGACTGTGTAAATGTGGCTATTAGCTACAACGTAGAAATTTGTACAACTCTTTATTATACTTAGGATCCATGTGGAATTACGCTCGCTTATTAGCCGAGCTTTTGTGAATAAAAATAATTGTATTTTTTTTAACACAATAAACTTATCTATCTATCTATCTATCTATAAAATCTCTACTTACCTAACCCCATCAGTAATATCCGGAGCTTGTGCAGAGACACTGTCAGGATTCATTATTGTTATTATTTTTCATTATTCATTATGTACAAAAGACCTGTATACATTCAACAAAAATAATCGTCGCGACACCACACTGTTCAATGTGAAATAGAAAGACGAAACGAAAATAACTGGCTTGCTTTCTATGAGAGAGAGAGAGAGAGAGAGAGAGAGAAACACGCGCACGTCGCACGGATAGCAAAAGTGTCGTTGAAACTTTTGGTCTTAATTTATTCCGTCTAGCCCCCGTTCGCAACGCGCGATGAGGAACTACGTTCCAATATTATTATTGAATTGAAAATTTAAAAATGTATCTAATTCGAGAAAGTTGGGTAGTTATTTGAGTAAAACAATAGTAGGCCCTGACAATGACAGATTGAGTCTCATAATTCGAATGTGAGAAAAGGATTGATTAATATTCAATTACAATAGGACGATATTACGTTATGGCTTTACAATCGTCTTTGTAAGAACAAAATTGAAATTGTGCGTCTTTCTGGATACAATGATAGAAGTGAAAGAGAGGTATGCAAAATATTCAATGATCGACATTGCACAGAATAAATAAAAGTTTCAATGAAACAGGAGCTGTATTGAAGAATATTTTGAGAAATAATGTGAGAAGAAGGATTGGACACGAACAGGTTATATTGGATTACCTTAGGAATAATCCCAATGCCAGTTTGAGAGTGGCAAGCCTAGATTTGAATTCACCAAGGGAAAACATACGGAGATGCCTGAGAAAATACAAAATGAAACCATTCAAACCCAAGTTTTTGCATACACTGGAAGACGGAGATCAAGAAAAACGACTAGAATTTTGTTTGTGGAAACGAGGAGAATACCTGAGAAACAGACGTTTTTTAGAGTGTATTTTTCAGCGATCAAGCCACTTTCACGACCAACGGTGTTGTTTCATATCAAAACACTAGATTTTGGGCAACCTAAAACCCTAATTGGGTTAACACTGCAAAAGACAATTTTCGGAAAAAGTTAATGTATGGTGCGGAATATTGAATGAACGAATCATAGGCCCATCTTTTTTGAAGGAAATATAAATTCCATGAAATAACTAGAATTTTCCAGAACTATGGAATGCTATTTATGATCTTCCTATTGTTGAGCGAATAAACTTACATTTTCAATTAGATGGATGCTCTGTGCATAATGCTGGAATTATTAAACAATGGCTGAATGAACAGTTTTCTCATCACTGGATTGGTCGAGGATGTGAATTGATTGGATGGCCACCCAGGTCCCCCGATTTGACCCCACTTGACTTCTTCTTGTGGGGTCTTCTTGTACAAGAAGTTTACAAATCCCGTCCAAGAACTTGACAGGAGTTGTGTGAGAGAATACGTCAAGCTTGTAGAGAAATAACACCCGAAGGACTCAAAAATACTGTAAAAAATATTCCAAAGAGATATGAAAAATATATAGAATTGAATGGTGGTTCGGTGGAAGCAATAAAAATTTCAAATGTATCGATTAGGGCTCGATAATTATGGACCAAGATTACTCAATGTTGTTGTTGGGAAACGTCCCCTGTGCTATTCAGAAATAGCAGTATCCAGATTACGATTTACTATTGTTTAAATAGAAGTGACGGACTGTCAGATAATAAAAGAACTGTCTTTCAGGAAAGGAATTAAAAGTTGATTTATTTCCGAAAGTATTATTTATTATTACGATACAATCGTAACAGTTTGGCGACGAGAATAGTGGAAGTGAATTTCTGAATCTCTGAAGAAGTTCACCATGTCAGAACAATTTCAGAAAACTATACTGGAATTCATAAAATCACACAAATACAAGAACAGCAACAGAACTAAATGAAGAACCAAAGGAATTTTTACTCAACGACAAAATCTACACAGAAAACCTTCGACACAAAACAAGCGATGAACTGAATCACAGCAAATACAAGCGCAACAGCAACTGCTTGTATAAAGGTACGAGAGCTTGTTTACCGAGGATGCAAAAAACCTCTCAGATGCAGCCAAAGTCAGATTACTGTTGAGGAAATTAGATACATCTTGCCATCAACAGTATATAAATTTCATTTTGCCGAAGGAACCCAAGCAAATGGATTTCAAGGAAACCGTTCAAACATTACTTGACATGTTTGGAACGAAAACATCTATCTTCAATTTACGATATCAGTGCATGAAACTAAAGAAGAACAGTTCGGATGATTTCGTTGCATATGCTTCACAAGTCAACAAATCTTGTGAAGATTTCAAAATAAGGCAAATAACCCCAGATCAGTTCAAATGTCTCATTTTTGTTTGTGGTTTACAATCAGGTGAAGATGCAGACGTAAGAACAAAGTTGTTATCCAGAATTGATGGCAAAGAAGCTGAAACCATGAATGTGCAAGATTTGACTACTCAATGTCAACGAATATTGAATTTGAAGAAGGACACGTCCATGGTACAGGGTTCTTCACAGGTACACAAAATAAAACATGAAAACCCAACCAGACTCAGAAACCAATATCGCCTAGTCATCATCTAATCAGGATCATTCCGTGAACCAATTCCAAAAAGTCCATGCTGGTTTTGGACAGTTACATTTCTCAAAATATTGTTCGTACAAGAAACACAAATGTGAAAAATG
This sequence comes from Gonioctena quinquepunctata, assembly GCA_018342105.1. NCBI lineage: Eukaryota > Metazoa > Arthropoda > Insecta > Coleoptera > Chrysomelidae > Gonioctena > Gonioctena quinquepunctata. The sequence goes on along the minus strand of JAFIRS010001432.1, from coordinate 194,157 downwards.
TAGCAAAATGGGACACAAAGAAGGATATTGTTTCACAGGGAAAAAGAATTCGACAAGATTTTCACAGGCAAAAGGTGTTTTTCAAGTAAACCAAGTAAAAGGGCGAAAATACATTGAAGTTTTGATAAACGGTGTTCCAGTCCAATTCCAGATCGACACAGCGTCAGATTTAACGATAATTTCAGAAGAAATTTGGTCCAAAATTGGAAAACCAAAGTGTATTTCTACCAAAAATATTGCCAAAAACGCTTCAGGTGAAATGATGGATTTACATTCCGAGTTCACTTGCAGCATAGTTTTCAACAATGAGTCATACTCGGGGAAATGCTTCGTCACCAGTGTTCCGAATCTCAATTTGCTTGGTATTGATTGATAACGAAATTTGGATTATGGGACATTCCCTTGAATTCAATTTGTAGAAATGTACATCATCTTCTGAAAATGTCAACGGCTGAACAATTGAAACGTCAATTTCCTGACGTATTTGATGATAGTCTAGGACATTGTGGAAAAATAAAGGTTCAGTTGCATTTTGCCAGAAAGCAAGCCAATTTTCAGAGCAAAACGCCCGTTGCATATGCAGCAATGTCTCAAGTAGAGAAAGAACTCAACAGACTCGAGAAGCTGAACATAATCACATCAATTGAATATTCCGAGGGCTGCACCTATAGTGGTAACAAGAAAATCCAGTGGAGATGTTCGAATTTGTGGAGATTACTCCACAGGGTTGAATGATGTTCTTCAACCACACCAATATCCCTTTGACAAGCCCAGATGATATTTTCAGCAAACTTTCAAATTCAAGTATCTTCAGTGTGATCGATTTATCAGATGCCTTCCTACAAGTAGAAGTTCATGAAGATTCCCGGAAATATTTGACAATAAATACTCATCGAGGACTTTTCATGTACAATCGACTTCCATTTGGGATCAAGACGAGCACCAGGAATTTTTTCAACAAATTATGGACACTATGATATCAGGAGTTGATGGAGTAGCTGCCTATATAGATGATATAATAGTATCCGGTAAAAATAAAGAAACCATCAGAATAACTTGATGAAACTTCTTGAAAAAATCAGGAATTAAGGATTTCACCTAAATATTCACAAATGCAAGTTTTTGGGTCCAGAAATCAAATATCTTGGAAGCATAATAAATAAAGAAGGAATCAAGCCAGATCCCGCAAAAACAGAAGCCATAGTTAATATGCCTCCACCAAACGATTTGCCTTCACTGCGTTCGTATTTGGGAGCTATCAATTATTATGGAAAATTCATCAAGAATATTCATCAGCTACGTTATCCTCTGATAAATTGCTGAAAAAGAATTCCAAGTGGTTCTGGTCGAAAGAATGTCAACAGTCTTTGACAAATTCAAAACATTCTTCAGAGTGACATGATGTTGACTCATTATAATCCTTCAAATACAATCGTGGTAGCTGCGGATGCCTCAAATTCGGGTATAGGGGCTTGTATATATCACAGATATCAAGATGGAAAAATAAGAGTTATTCAGCATGCATCAAGAACCTTATTGAAATCAGAAAAAAGAAACAGCCAAATCGAAAAAGAAGCATCAGCTTTGATTTTCGCTGTCAAAAAGTTTCACAAAATGATTTATGGAAGAAGATTCGTTTTGCAAACAGACCATCAGCCTCTTTTGAAAATTTTTGGGTCGAAAAAGGGGATACCAGTATATACAGCCAATCGCCTTCAAAGATATGCTTTAATTCTACAAGGATACGATTTCAAGATCGAATATATCAAAACTGAAGAATTCGGTTATGCAGATATTCTTTCAAGGCTTATCAATCAAGATTCGAAACAGGATGAAGAGTACGTCATTTCATCAATTAAAATTGAATTAGAAGTATTGCAAGTTTTGGATACAGCAATTGAAACTCTTCCAGTATCATATAACATGATTTTTCGAGAAACTTCACGAGATCCGAATTTAAAAAAATTATGAATTATGTTGAAGAGAGCTGGCCACGAAGGAAGAAATTCCAGAAGATTCTTACACACATTTTTTGCTAGAAGAGAATCATTGTCCGTTGTCAAGGGATGTCTGATGTTTGGAACAAGGATTATCATACCACATGTTTTCCAAAGTCGTATTCTCCAACAACTTCATAAAGGTCATCCAGGGCAAGAACGAATGAAATCCTTTAGCAAGTTATGTCTATTGGCCAAATATCGATGAACATATTCGAGATTTCGTAAGGAAGTGTTCTTGTGTGCAGAGAATTCCAAGTCCCCAGTTAAAGTACCATTTTCACCATGGCCAACACCTCAAGCTCCTTGGCAAAGGATACATATTGATTATGCTGGTCCAGTGGATGGTTATTATTTCATCATAATTGTTGATGCTTATTCGAAATGGCCTGAAATTTTCGATACAAAAACAATAACATCATCGTATACTGTCAAGATATTGGAAGAAGTTTTTGGGAGATTTGGAATACCAGAAACTATTGTATCAGACAATGGAACACAGTTTACCAGTCACCAATTCCAGAACTTCTGTGAACAGAATGGAATTCAACACATAAAAACAGCCCCATATTGCCAGTCAAATGGTCAGGCAGAGAGGTTTGTGGACACTTTCAAAAGATCTTTAAGAAAATTGAGGGCAGGAGGACTACCTCTGACCAAACAAATTCTTTCCTGTCAACCTACCGGAGTACTCCTAACCGAAATGCACCGGAAGAAAATCTCCTGCTGAACTTTTATTAGGGAGGAAAATCCAGACAGTTTTTGACTTATTGAAACCCACTGATAACAGAACAAGATCATTTTCTATCGACATCAAGGCAAGATGTACTGTGTGATTTGAGAAATAGCACAAGAGAAAAACATTTTAAAACAGATGATTTTGTCTATTGCAAAATTTTCAAACATAACCATTCCACATGGGAACCTGGGAAAGTTATTGAGAAAGTGGGAAATGTTATGTATAACGTTCTTATGGAGAATCATAGGAGAACCAAACTCCTAAGATTCCATGTAAAAAATTGAAGTTGAGATATACGGGAAAAAGTCATCAGTAAGGAACGGAACTGCCTTTGGGACTTATTACTGATTCATTCGAAATTCTAGGAATCCTATTGTCCTTCCACCAAACTCAAATGAAGATACTTCCTCTTCTTCAGTTGAGGTATTTTAAGAAGATGGTGGTTCAACTGATATTTCCGAAGAGACCACTGCTGAGAATGAACCTAGTATTCCTCCATGTTTTAGACCTATCAGGACAAGAACTGCTCCTAGATACTTACAAGATTTCGTCTAAGAAAGGGAGGTGTTGGGAAACGTCCCCTGTGCTATTCAGAAATAGCAGTATCCAGATTACGATTTACTATTGTTTAAATAGAAGTGACGGACTGTCAGATAATAAAAGAACTGTCTTTCAGAAAAGGAATTAAAAGTTGATTTATTTCCGAAAGTATTATTTATTATTACGATACAATCGTAACAGTTGTATTATCGAAGTCATTTGTTAGCCATCGTAAAATTTGGAATTAAAATCAAAATAATAGCTATTAATATAACGAGATCCTTATGCGATTTATAATAGTCGAGGACATTGCTAGGTGACGAGGCGACAGCCGAGTCACCCGCAATGTCCGAGACGGTGTTAAATCGCTAATAATCGAGTTACATTCAAAGCTTTAGAAAAAAAAATGAGTTACGATTATCGTATCATTGAAAAACGGATGCGAAAATAAGAGCAACAAGGTATTATGTCATTTCATTTTGGGATTTCGGAAAGTCATCATTAAAATCATGTAAGATTTTGATATTCCTTACTATATATTAGGTTGAGGCAACACTATAAGGTTCAACTTGCTTCCGTACAAATCTAAAATCCATTATGAAGAAGAATATCGGCAGTTTTGTAACCTCTGATGATCGTGGAGCTAAGGAAAGGGTGTATCCATCAAATTTGAAAACTGTCAAAATATTGTTTTACATGTTCATGAAAACTAGTTTTAATATGATTTGGTATCTAACGTATTATGCTTTCGTAACTAACGTATTAAATGATGGTAACTAATGTATTATGAGTAACTAAGGTTTTATGTAGGTTTTGGTATGTTTATGATGTTAATAATTATTAATAAAGATTTCATATAAAAATGTCTTAATCTTCAATGATACGATAAAGTTTTTATTTCATTCGGAAAATGCTTGGTTGATACAATAATGGATATCATGAGGAGCCAGTTTCTCGACGTTATGGATATTAAATTTTTTCCAAAAATACCATTCTACAATATGTTATAAGTCGAGAACAATTTGTGTTATAAATTCGAATTTCTACCAGAAACCTCAAAGATTTCCTACGTTTGTGTTGACAGTATTGCCGGTTTTCAGAATTTATCTGAAATATTCATAAATAATGGTATGTTATCAAAATTAATATTGTTATAACTTTGTGGCCAATGAATATTTTTGAATGAAATTCGCAGATTACCTGAATGAAGGATGCTGAATCTAATTGAAGTCAAATTTCTCGAAAAAAATCGCTAATGAAATTTAGCAATTTAGAACATGAAAAAAATCATAGTATGCCCTGAAATTTGGAAATATATTTTGCAAATTTGGTGCAACCGTAGACTTTTCGAAACTCTTCTTGCTGAAAAAAGAAAGAATTCATTCAGTCGGAAAATGTAGATTTCATAAGGGTGCTCCGGTCACACTGTATTTGAAAAACAAACATAAAAACTCATATTGTTATGTTTTTTTTGTAGGATACATGTTTCCCAATTTTTTAGGTTGCCAGAACATTCCGATAAAAACTTGTTTTTAGTTTTCATGTTTGAATTCTTTCATCGCCAAAATAGTGCAACCCGTCAGCATATAAACATGACATCATTCGAAATATTCACCGTCTCATAATGAAATACTGACTAGCTCTAGGAAGGTAATGAGTGTACATATTTGCCCTGCATTGTTGCTCCTTGGAATATACTCGATCATCTACATCTTCGAGGTCGTTTCAAAACCAGATCAGAGTGTTTTTGTTGTCGTTCTCAACAAAGAACTTGTTTTCCTTTATTCCGGTATGAGCTGACTTCAGCCCGACGACAATCTATTTTCAATTGTTCGGAAAAGGCGACTACATAATCAACAGATAAGGTGTGCTAGTTCGGGAGCTGACAACAAAATACGGTAAAGTTTCAAGAATATAAACTAATCTTGATACTATATAATCGCTGCAATTCAGCACAATTTGCTCAACCCAACGTTTTTACAATCCGATAATATTTCCGGCAATACTAGATGAATCAATGCCTCTGTAGACATTTGAAAGTTTTATTAGATGACTAGGTATTCGTTTTTTTTTTTAGATGGGATTGAACAGGAAATTTTTTGTTGTGCAAATAAAATACAAATGAACTTCAATCAGCTTCAAATGTTTCTACTTCTAATATTTTGCCATGCAATGTTTTTAAAATACCATGATTTTTTATGGCCTTGCGTTTTTAAAATACCATGCTTCCGACCTCTGAGAAGGCATCGCATCACAACCGTGGCAACTGATTATCTGATTACCTCCGTTTAAATATCGCCTTCCTTTCCTACGCATGGTGAAATAAAGGAATATTTGGTCTTCAAAACATATTTCTGCCCTTGAGATGACTGTAGGGGTGGTGGCGAAACCTTCCCTTTAATTTTTTCTTGAGTCGCGTAAATTGTCTTTACTCAAGATTTCTAAAAATCTCGTACCTCCCTTCTACAAAAAAAAAGATTTTTGTAAACATGTTTGTCGATACTCGCTGGGGAGTCTTTTTCCCCCCCGATTTCGGTACCCGTACCCGGTTCAACTCTTTCAGAAAAAAATTGACTACTGTAATTGTCAAAAACAAGAAAGACCCCCAATTCCTCCAAAAGTGCCCGCCCTACCCCTCGATGAATGTAGTCCCTCCGAAAAACGAGACAGGTACATCGGGGAGATAAGGGGCCTATCCCGTTTTTGCCAATTACCAACTCTGATTATTATGGCAACCTATTTTTTTTAAATGGTTTTTTTATTATTGAAATGATCCCCACGCAATCTCTTTTTTGCGATTGCGAATTCGGAAAAAATAGGTGAAAATCGCTGGTAATGAACTTATACTCGTATCCGCGATCATCTAGTGAAAAATGGGGATACGAAAATTTAACTACACTGTCCTATCCCGTAAAGTTTCAGCTCTCGTTCTGAGAGAATTACATTTATCTGAGTTGATGCTTTTGAGAGTTGTGCGGAAACATCAGTGAAAATCAATGCAAATTGACTTATTTTCATATCAATTTTTTCACGGGAAATGAGAAGGGGATCTGTGATTTGATCTATACAGTCTCAATCAGTGGAGTTGCAGCCAAAAAATTTCATTTTCATATTAAAAAATTAAAAAAAGTGGAAATAACTGCAGAGTGACTTATTTTCGCATTCGCGATTTTTTACGGGTGAATGAGAAAAGGAACTGCAAATATATAGTCTTATTCAGTAATGCTTTATCTCGATTTCTGAAAAAAATTACATATCTGAGTTTGCAGATCATTTTATAGGGTTGAAAAGGCTGTCAGGCAATCCTGAAGCTATTTTGCTTCGCGTAGGGTATTCATTGAATTATTTTAACAAGGCTGAACTTTTGGAAGAACTGTTCATTACACTATTTGAGAAATGCAATGGAAGACTATATCCTTTTTCCTTTGATTTTCATGAACAAGGGATAGAAAAATAAAAATTTAAAAATACATTTTGATTTTGGTACAAGAACAAACTTCAGCAAACTGTTATTTGACAATTCTGTCATGGATATTAGAGTATTTCAATTATTGTTATTTGTGTTTCGATTATAGAATAATATCGGTTCATATTTAATTATAACTTTGAAATAATGAGTGTCATTAATTATTTTCAACCTGCCTAATAACGCCTTTATGGAGTTTGCGATGCAAAGACTTATTCACATGCAATCAGAAGATAGTAGTCGAATCTGACAAACGTCATGTCGCTCGTGGACAACTTTTTCACCGCTAGAGGCGCACGCAAGAATCTGAAAAATACTTTTTCCACGTGGCAATGCAGCATCTCTGCTTTTTTGTCGTGGCAATTGTCCTTGTGTGTGCTGCCAATATTGTTTACTCTTCGTGAGAATAAAAAAAACTCTTCTGTTCATTACAAATAATTTCTTGATAATTGCGGTTTGTTGAGTGCCCCAGAGTGTGCTGATTATTCCCCAGATAGCACGGAATATTCCTAGAATATTCTCTAAATATCCGAAGAGAGAAGAGTATATTCCGAATATACATGGAATATTCCTAGAATATTCACATGCCTCTAGCATATTCCAGGAATATTCCAATATGCATATTCCTGGAATATTCTCGGGAGAATGTACCACGAATATTCTCGTGAGAATATTCCTGTATCGATATTCAAAGAATATTCCTGTGTAAATATTCATGGAATAATCATGTATGAATATTCATAAAATAATCAGGATTTAATATTCTGTATTGTATATTCATGGAATATTGTTCCTTATTTATATGGAATGAACACCAATAACATTTTCGAGTTCAAAATATGGGAAAAGTATGAGAAAAAGTGCGAATAGATGTATTCGATTTGCTAACGGAGTTTTGTTCAGACAAGCTGACAAAAATACACTACTGTACTGACCAAATTATGATTGGTCGGAAAATATCGAAGTGCACTTTCACGACCAATCAAAACCACTCCATGCGCGTCAGCGTCTGTCGTTCATCCGGAAGTCGTAGCTCAACCCGATGGCAGAGCCAAAGAATAGAGGTTTTGGCAGAGCGGTAAAGTTGAAAGCATTTTAAATTGACATTTGACATCGTTTGTTTTTTTTACTGGTATCGGTAACTTTTGCATATTTGTATGTGAAACTACTGTTTGGAATTGTTTAACAAATATTGTTAATAATCGCCACAGTGTGGTAAGTCCACTTTCATGTTACCATTCATTTCATTCCATAAAACAATGTATTTTATAAAACACTGATCATCTTCATTCTTTAATCTTTTAAATAAAAATTTTCTTAAAAAGAATCAGAAACGGCTTGCGTATAAGGAAGTAACACCCAGGAAACCATTGAATGATATTTTATTCAAGTCTTTTTCACAAATCTTAACGTCACAGCATGCAAAAGGACAGTTAAGTAATCAAGTTGAAACTATTAGAGATAGAATGGATTCAAGTTTTTCTGATTCAGATAGCAGTAATTCGATCTTGCAATTCTTGTTTTTCAGAGATATCCCCGTAGTGACAGAAGAAACGGGTTAATAAAATATGTGTTATTATTATAATAACTATATAGAAATAGAATTGTTCAAATTCTTGTTGTTTTATTTCTTTGTAGAGAAGGGGTGCGCAGTCTGCGAGAATCAAATGTTTTTTTTCTGAGTGGAACCTGCAATTCCAATCCACAAATACTCTGAGGAAAACAATTACGTATTACACTACTACATAATTTTTAAATGAAGTTTCGTTTCTTGACGAATGTGAGCAAATACATTGCTTGAATTGTCAGGCATAATTGTAGAAGTTTATATTATTGATGTAAAAGTGCCATTCAAGATTTTATATTTGAGGATACTCATGTGGGGAAACAGTTGTATTTTTCTTTATTTTCTTAATTTCTGAAATTTCAGGAATGGTTATTCTGTTCTGAAAACCCTTCAGGATATTTAGGGAATATTACTATCATATTCCTGAATTACTTTGAATATTCTCGGAATATTCATAGAATATGTTCATGGAATATTCTAGGATTATCCTCTCTGGAATATTCATGGAATATTGTAGGTATATTCTGGATATACAAGGAATATTCCAGGAGTATTCTTTCTGGAAAATTTTCCCCGCACATTCTAGGAATATTTAAGAAAGATTATATATATATATATATATATATATATATATATATATATATATATATATATCCCTGGCACATTTAAGAATATTCCAATATCCCAAAAATAATATTCTATGAATATTCATGGAATATCTAGTGCTGTCTGGGTAGTTGTGACTTCATCTACCAGTTTCGTTATAACCTGGTTTTTTTGTTTTCATCAGTGTAAAATTGACGCAGTTTGAAAACGCCTGGCCGATGGCCTGTAACGAATGTTCATAAGGATTTTCAGACTCTCTCTTTACATTTCTCGAACAATCATTTCAAAATATCACAAATTTTAAGGTTTATTTCATCTGGAAATTGCCGGTTAAACTTGCCATTTTTTTTTATTTCTTTGAAAAATTTCTTTCAAATTTTGAACCACTGTGATTAATAATACCATCGTCATTCACTGGAGCGCAACAAGTAAGTTGAATAACAGTTCTGAACATCCCATATTTACATATATCATGCGTAGATGTTAGTCCAGCATGGAACATTTTCACTTGGAAAGATCTAACATTTGACAAACAATTCCTTCGGGGTAGGGGATGCGGACCCTAAACTTGGTTGCTAGCTGGATTATCTTTACGATTGTCATATTGCTTCTAGTAGCCGCAGGGTGATTTCCAGATTAGTTCTGCCTTTCGAATTCTCAGCGATATTGTCTCCTCACAATACTGGGTTCAGTCTAGTCGGAACTGACTGGCAACGTCAATAAATGAAACATTATCCTAAAAACATGCATATCAAAATCATCAATAGAGAAGAGAAACAAATATTTTCAAGGTTTTCCAATTGATTACTCTCAGTTTGTTTATCTCCATCGTTCAAAATAACCTGTTGGGAGGTATTCATGTTGAAAAAATGAACATTTTCAATTGGATATTGATTAGATAGATTTTTCTCTACCATAAATATGAAGAAATTCTCAAGAATATCTAACAAAAAACAACCACTTTCCTCGACTGAAGCCACTCTGGACATTGAACTACATCTCACAGATATTATGACAGCACAATATCTATCAGATTTAGTTCAATATTCTGCGTGGACATGAAAGTGGTAGTTTTCTGTACAAATAAATGATAGTTTGAAAAAACTAAAACAACGCTTTATAGAAAACCAGACAAAAAAATATAAAATAAGAAAAAAACTATTTTATTCAAAAAAAAAGCGTGGGGTGCATGGTATAGTCTCGGCCAACAATTACCTGTGATCTGAGACATTTCTCACTTCACTGCCCTAGGTGTGTAATGTATTATATAATTATTGATACCATGCACCCCACGCTTTTTGTAAAATAAAATAATTTTTTTTCCTATTTTCATTTTTTTAGTCTGGTTTTCTATAAAAGCGTGTGTCTAAGTTTTTTCAAACTATTATTTATTCCTACTTTTTAGTGTGGTTTATTCATAAAAGCGTGTTCTTTTAGTTTTTTTTAAACTTTTATTTTCATAATTTTTTTGCGAATTAAAGAAAATGGAATAATCTTATCAAATTAGGTAATCTTAATCTCTGACCCCAAAAACCCTCACATACCAATTTTGAATGAATCAGACCATAATCATAAAACTCGGCCGCCATTTTAAAGCCGCCATTTTGTATTTTTCAATTTTTACAAAAAATATTCGACCCCAAAAACTCCCACATACCAATTTTGAATAGAATCAGACCATAATCACAAAACTCGGCCGCCAATTTAAAGCCGCCATCTTGAATTTTCAATTTTCACAAAGAATCATCAATATTTGACCCCAAAAACCCGCACATACCAATTTTGAATAGAATCAGACCATAATCACAAAACTCGGCCGCCATTTTGAAGCCGCCATCTTGAATTTTCCAATTTTCACAAGAGAATCATAATTTACGACCCCAAAAACCCCCACATACCAATATGAATAGAATCGGACCATAATCACAAAACTCGGCCGCCATTTTGAAGCCCCATCTTGAATTTTCAATTTTTACAGGAGAATCCTAATATCCGAGCTCAAAAACCCCCACATACCAATTTTGAATGGAATGAGACCATAATCACAAAACTCGTCCACCATTTTGAAGCCGCCATTTCGAATTTTTCAATTTTGACGAAAGAACCATAATCTCCGACCACGAAAACTCGCAGATACCAATTTTGAAGCGAATCGGACCATAATCACAAAACTCGTACGCCATATTGGAGCCGCCATTCTGTTTTTTTCCACACAAAAATTGCTCAATGCATTGTCACCGGAATCATGTACACCTGCCAAATTTCAAATCATTCGGACGTCTGGAAGTGGGTCAAAATCGCGCCCGAAAGAGTCGGTTACAAAAAAACAAACAAACATACAAGTGAAGGTAATATAAAGCGTGTAAAAAATAACTAGATATTTATCGTAGATTTTTCGATTTCCAGAGAAATCAATTCAATATTTGATTGAGAATAGTTTCCTTTTCAATATCGATGATGCTTACAATAATTGCCGATCTGGTGAAACCCCCAAAGTTTCCCCAGAACAGCAAATCTTGCGTTAATATAAATGAAATTGTCTGCTCCATTTTAATTTATCAGCGTCAACTCATGAATTCTAACGTGTGTTAATACTACTATCACAAATTTACTTTTTTACATCTGTTCTACACAATTCATGAATTATTCAATATTTAACATGGAAACGAATCTCAACAAAAATGTTAGTTCAAATTCATTTAATTTTTTAGTATAGTCTTCCTGATGACGAGAAAAAAGATTCCCGAAAACTTTATAAAGTTTTATTTTTCATTGCTCCTTCATCTATATAATAAAAAATGAATATCGATTCTTTGTAAGCGCAAAACGTTAGAACGGCTGGACCGATTTGGCTATTTTTTTTAAGTTCGTAATTGCCCGAGAAGGGTTGATATATAAAAAAAATTGGGAAAGTTGCCCGGAAATCTGAAAATTCGGGTATGTAAGAGAATTGGCAAAGAAAAAGACTATCGAACCATTTATTACCAAAGAGGAATCAGCTAAGCTGTTACATTGTCGACTACCAAGCAGAAGGTCACAGGAACGAATCCCGGTCAGGGTAATTTTTTTTTATTCTATAAAAACAACGGCTTGACCGATTTGGTTTATTGTTTTTTCGAATGTTCGTGATACTCCGAATAAGGTTTTTAGGAAAAGACAGGATTTTTAGAAAAGTTATTGGAAATTTCTTTGTCTTGGAAAAGTTTCCAGGAATAATAATAAAAATGTCTGTTTGTGTTGGTAAGCTCATAAGTTGAGAATGGCTTGACCGATTTGGCAATAATTTTTTTGGGGAAAACGGACAACGAACGGGAAAACGGAATAACGTTGTAACGGAAAAAGGGGATAACGGGATGGGGGGGAAAGGGAAAACAGGAAAACGGGATAACGAAAAAAGGAAATAACGGGATAACTGGAAAATGGGATTACGTTGAATCAGAGTAACGGGAAAACGGGATAACTCGCTAACAGGACAACGAAAAAACGAGATAAAGCGGAAAAAGGAAACGGGAAAACGGAATAAGGGACAACGGGAAAACAGGAAAACGGGATGAAGTGAAAACGGGATACGGGAAGCGGCATAACCTAAATGAAAAAACAAAAAAATATAAGAAAAAAATTTTACGCGGACGAGAGTTTCAAGGAAAATAAATTTAGGGAATATAGAAATTTGGACAGGACAACGTCTGCCGGGTGAGCTAGTAGCTTTATCAATTCCACAACTTTCATTCGAAAAGTTGGTCTCTGAGATGTATACTCATACAGAAAATCGCTGTGAATTACCCTTCATGTTTTTCAATGAATTCATAATTTGTGTTTGCCCCTTATGCTCCTTTTATCTTCGAAGTATCCTTACGGCTGGCCAATTCTGTTCAATCGATTGCAATTTTTTAATAGAGGAATTGGCAACGATACTGACCGAGAAAGAAAGCGCTAGAAGATCTTGGCGCATTTCTATTCATATCGCAGCCCCACCAATAACATTAAAATTCTTCCTGCATTTGAATGCCAGGACTGGATAAAATATAGTTTTATAATTCAAACATGGCTTTTGCATCGATATATTTGAATGTTGGAAGTTTTACTGTTCAATGTTTCATATGAGGATTTGTCTTAATTTCAATTTTTTGTTTCTTTCCTCTTGAAACAAAAAAATGAGGACAAATTTATAAATTTGCTCAAATATACGGAGAATATTTCCAGTTTGTCATCATGATTTGCGTAAGTAATTTTATAATGAAAACAATATTTGAAATTATTAATAAATACAAAATATTCTTGTCTTTTCAAGAGGGGTCGTTTCTAACCACTCTTAAATATTCCATTGTGATTTCGATTCATAAAAAGGTTATAAACACATGATGTCTAATCCCCGCGGTGTATTACTTTTTTCGAAAATATTCGAGAAATGCTTGGGCGACTGAAATCGTTCTTAAATTGAGAAACATTCTTTAGCAGTCACCAATTTGGTTTCCGAAAGAGACAGTAGATAGAGCTGCAGGGATTCTGCGCCAATTTGGCACTTTTTCCCATGTAAATTCCCATAAGAAAATCCAAGGTCCAACGTGGTCATTTTGCGACCTTTTACCTGTTTCGATCTTTATGAGACCATCATCAGGTTCTCGACGTTTCGAATCTTCATCGGGTTCTCGCGTTTCGATTCTCTTCAGTTCAACCTTTATTTGACTCATCAGGTTCTCGACGTTTCGAATCTTCATCGGGTTCTCGAAGTTTCGATTCATCTTCAGTTCAACCTTTATTTGACTATCATCAGGTTCTCGACGTTTCGAATCTTCATCGGGTTCTCAACAAGAAGCTTGGAATCTTCATGCAATATCAAAATAAATGAATAGAGACTCTAACCTGACTTTTATTTCACAAACGGTGTACGTGACGTGAGCCACGTATACCATGTGTGGGTGTGAGATAGAGAGATACCTCTGACGGTTTCCCCTCTTTGTTTTTCATTTCGAACTTGGCTTTTTTCAACTTTTTTTCTCAATAATTTTTTTTCTCAAGTATTTTCACCTTTTTTTCTCAATTTTTTTTTCTCAACTTTTTTCTTAACTTTTCTCAACTTTATTTTTTTCAATTTTATTTATTTCAATTGGAACTCAACCCCCCGAAAGAGACAAAGGGAGAAAGGAGAGTTGGCGAAACGCTGAAATACACACATACATATTTATTTCCTAAAAAAACAATTCTAAAATAAACTTAATTCGGTAAGATATATGTACACAGCCATTGGTCGACAGACAAATTCGAGCCTACCCTGGACCACTGCCCCTACCACAACACCGGGAAGTTCATGTGTGCCCAGAGGAATACCCAATATCTTCACCAATGGCTGTGTACATATATCTTACCGAATTATGTTTATTTTAGAATTGTTTTTTTAGGAAATGAATATGTATGTGTGTATTTCAACGTTTCTGTCCAACTCTCCTTTCTCCCTTTGTCTCTTTCAGGTGGGGTTGAGTTCCCAATTAAAATTAATAAGATTGAAAAAAATAAAGTTGAGAAAAGTTGAGAAAAAAGTTGAGAAAAAAAAGTTGAGAAAAAAAGTTGAAAATACTTGAGAAAAAAATTTAAAAAAAAATTATTGAGAAAAAAAGTTGAAAAAAGCCAAGTTTGAAATGAAAAACAAAGAGGGGAAACCGTCAGAGGTATCTCTCTCTCTCACACCCACACATGGTATACGTGGCTCACGTCACGTACATCGTTTGTGAAATAAAAGTCAGGTTAGTGTCTCTATTCATTTATTTTGATATTGCATGAAGATTCCAAGCTTCTTGAGAACCCGATGAAGATTCGAAACGTCGAGAACCTGATGATGGTCTATAAAGGTTGAACTGAAGATGAATCGAAACTTCGAGAACCCGATGAAGATTCGAAACGTCGAGAACCTGATGATAGTCAAATAAAGGTTGAACTGAAGATGAATCGAAACTCGAGAACCCGATGAAGATTCGAAACGTCGAGAACCTGATGATAGTCAAATAAAGGTTGAACTGAAGATGAATCGAAACGTCGAGAACCCGATGAAGATTCGAAACGTCGAGAACCTGATGATGGTCTCATAAAGATCGAAACAGGTAAAAGGTCGCAAAATGACCACGTTGGACCTTGGATTTTCTTATGGGAATTTACATGGGAAAAAGGGCCAAATTGGCGCAGAATCCCTGCAGCTCTATCTACTAGAGACATTCTACCCAAGATGCCATAATATCTTTATATTCCCACCTTATCTCGAACTTTGAACTGAATAACAAGTTCTTGGCTCTCTTTTTTTATTTAAAAAAAGTGTTTGATGTCATAAACATTGACTAAATGTTGGAAAACTTTTACAGATGCGGTATGCGCGGTGTGGCATTCGCGTGGATTAAATCCTACCTTACCAATAGAGAACAAAAACCCAACTTAAAAACTGATGACATTTCGGTTCATTCAAGTTTTATTTCAATTACCAGTGGCGTCCCTCAGGAAAGCGAACTGGGATCCCTCTTATTTATTTTTTTTTTCATAGCCACATGCAGGAATTTTCTGATGATGCTGTTGTTAGTTTTCGACTTCTGAAGGCAGTATGGATATGCTTTCTGAAATGTCTTCTAGTGCGGTCAACCAAATGATAAACTTCTGCAAAGTTAAGGGACTTGTGTTAAATGAAGCCGAAAAAACCGAAATGATACTTTTTAGCCTCACTGACTTGAATGAAAGTCTATTTGTTGAACTCAATTACAGAACAATTGAACAAACCAGGGTCACGCAATATCTTGGTATTTTTATAGATGAGCATCTGACCTGGTCGTCTCAAGTTGATGCAGTATCAAAAAATCAATCTACCTTTCGCAACTGAATAGAGTAGACTCAAATCTCTTATTACTATATTATTTTGGATATGTTCAATCTTGCCTTTCTTATGCCATCCTATGCTGGGGCAACTTACCAGGGCCGATGAGGTCTTCAGAGCTCAAGAGAGAATAATTTAAACTAAATTATTTCATTTGTACAACTTTACTTGTAAATCATTATTTCCCGAATTAAACTTACTAACATCTTCTTACCTGTTCATGATTGCGACAATAATGCATGTCAAAGATCTGACATCCCTGTTTCTGGATCAATATGGTCTCAGAGTAAGCCTGGATTTGGCCTTTGCCTAAGCACAGACTGACCAAAGTAGCTATTGTGCTTCATATCAAATTATATAATAAACTCACAATCGAAAAAAAAAATCCGCATAACCTTAAATTTAAAAATATTCTCAAAGTTGAAAAGGGAAACATTCTCAATTGGATTTTTATAAAAATATTTTTCTGAGAATTGAAAAATCCACGATAAAAATTATTTTTTGTGAATGTCTAACAGGAAACATTCTCCTTTGCCTCATTCATCTTCATGAGTTCTTAATTGAGACTGGAATGAGAAAATCGAATAACTATCTGAATGAAAATAGAAACTTTCAATTTCAGATTTTTTCTTTTAGAGTTAGGGTCTTTTCAGAATATCTATCAGATGTAGTTCAATGTCCAGCGTGGCTTCAGCCGGGGAAGTAGTTGTTTTCTGTAAGACATTCACAAAAAATAACTTCTTTTTATGTGGATTTTTCAATTCACAGTTTTTTATCAATATCCAATTGAGAATGTTTCCATTTTCAACATGAATACTCCACAAGAGGTCATCTTGACCATGGAAGATAGTGACTAGAGTTTATCTTTCAGTCGCAGATGATTCCACATCTGATTTTGTGAACATCCTGTTCATATTTTCAACAAATCAAACCCTCAAAATTATTTTAATCAAAAACTTCTTTCATTCATTCAACGATTTTTTCAATTGCAGCATCTCTGACCTCGTACCTAATTCTTTATTATGATATCTTGACCACTTTTTGTTTGTTTGTTTGTAAAATTTCATTGTTTTCTACCAATCATGTATGTATACTGTGTATGAACTTTCTTGCAGTTCTGTTTTGTTAATTGAACCTATCTTGACATTATCCAATACTGTGATATCTATGGAAATAAATATTTGTATTTATACTATTCGGATGACGTTACGGCATCACTTCTACTCCCCTTCCCAAATCCAAGTTTAATCAAATGATCAGTTATCACCATTTGAATTTGACATTGATAATTATGAATATATGTACAGTGTTATTTGAAACATTGAAATCTTCAATTATTGCACAACAACACGGATTTTATTCCCATAGGTCAATAGAATCAAATCTTGTTCACTACACTGATTTCACACTCAACGCCAAGGACTTTCAAATTCAAGTCGATGCTGTATATACGGACTCTAGCAAAGCATTCGACGAAATTAATCAAAACATACTTATAACCAAACTAGCTGACATTGGCGTATTCAGTGACTTTCTAAATGGTTTTCTTCGTATCTTTTCAACCGGTCCCAGAGAGTCACCATTAACGGATTCGAATCAAAACCTCATCCAGTTACTTCGGGTGTCCCACAAAGATCTCATCTGGGACCTCTGTTGTTTATTATTCTCATCAATGACATAAGTCATTGATTTCAGTTCAGTGAATTTCTACTTTACGATGACGATATCAAACTTTTTGCTCCCATTAATAATGTATCTGACTGTTCACTGCTCCAAGAAGTCCTTAACAGATTTTATAAATATTGTATCGACAATAAATTGATTTTAAATTTCGAAAAAGGCTGTAGAGTATCATTTACAAAAAATCTCGAAATATATTCATATGACTACCACTTCAACAACAGTATTCTGAAATCTGCGGAAAAATTATTATAAGAAAAAATTCAGCCAAGCTTTTATACAAATGCACTAAAAAAAAAATTAATTTGTTCAATTGTACGATCTAGGTTATTCTGTGAATAGTAGATTTGAAAGTTTGCCGCGAATATAAAAAAGGTATTCTTGCACGGCAATATTTTGAATCTGCTACAAACAGAATAACCTAGCTCAAACAATTAGAGGAATTATTTTCTCCTTCCAGGTGCATTTGTAAGAGGGGCTTGTCTCAGAAAAAAATTTATCATTTTATTCAATTTTTGTAGACATTCATGAAATTTGTCATTGAAATCTTATTGAATTATGACAAAAATTGATAATCTCCGACCCCAAAAAATCCACATACCAAAGTTGAATAGAATCGGGCCATAATAACCAAACACGTCGCTTTATTGGAGCTGCCATCTTGAATTCATTAATTTTGAATAAAACATCATGATGTTCGATCCCAAAAACCCCCACACACCAATTTTGAATGGAATCCATAATAACCACAAAACTCCTCGCCATCTTGAATTCGTGGATTTTTGACATAAAAATCATTATTTCCGACCCTTAAAACCCCCCATACCAATATTAATTGAAATCGGGCTATAACCACAAAACTCGTCGCCACATTGTAGCCGTTATCTTGAATTTATGAATTTTGACAAAAAAATCGTGATCTCTGTCCCCGAAAACCCCCACACATCAATTTTAAATAGAATCGAACCATAATCATAGAACTCGTCCAACCACATTAGAGCAGCCATTTTGTTTTTTCTCTAGCAAAAAACCCATAATGTATTGTTACCGAAATTATGAACACCTGACAAATTTCACGCCAATCGGACAACTAGAAGTAGGTCACTTTGCAAGATTTGAACTAAACATACATACATACAAATGTGAATTTGAATAAACGCTTGTAGAACTGCAGGATACAAAAAAATTTTTAACAAAAAATTAAACCGACGGAATACGGAACTGAAAATTGAAAAATAAAATAAACCTTCCTAGTCTCAGTAGCTAAACTCCTAAACTAATGTAAGTAACTAATTTTGAGTCGGCGCCAAACAAACAAGCAAATTAATTAGGTAAGCCGTAAAATTATGGCATCGAGTTGCGCGGTGACATTCTGATAATTTTTTTGAAGTAATTCAATGATGTTCGTTGATTGTTCGTTTGGCACCGACTCAAAATTAGTTACTTACATTACTTTAGGAGCTTAGTTACTGAGACTAAGGTTTATTTTATTTTTTACTTTTCAGTTCCGTATTTCGTCGATTGAATTTTTATTAAAAAGTTTTTATCTTAAATTTTCTGTAGTTAAAATCTACTAATCGCCACCTACTTGTTTTTTGATTACTTCCAAAATACTTACTTACCCACCTTACTTCAATTATTACCAGTTAAATAATATGATTATCTACTTTTACTATTTGTTGTAATATGAATTATTTTTGTTGCTCTGCTTAGTTTATTTCATTATTTTGTATATCATTCCATCCTCTCATAGAATATAATGATTTTGACGGATATGGAACAAAAATAATGTCAGTAGCAATCTGTCATTGTCAACTACGTATGTGTGTGCCAATATTCACAAGTGAAAAATCAATTATCCCCTATTTTTCCACCCGTGAGGGTAGATAATTTCATCCGAAATTCAAATATGAGGTATACTCTATCTATTAAAAAAAGAATCATCCAAATCGAAGAATCCAGTACAAAGTTATGCCTGATAGGATCGGTTAACGGACCAGTATTCAGAGGGTGAGTAAAAAAAAAATTATTGTAAAATTGTTTTTAACCGCTTTCTTAGTTGTTTGACCAACCATCAGAAGTTAATGAAAACTTGTACGAGTTAAGATCACGGGGACCTTACCTTTTATCGTGGGATCCGAAACCACTCTTGGGACCTTGAAAAAATTTTTCACCAGCTGCGGGAATCGAACCCGCGCCAGGTGGAAACAGTTGACACAAGACCGACGCTCGTTCCACTGAGCCACAAGCCCCCTGAGTGATCAATATCCTTCATTTTGCTACCCTTGGGGGTGGATTCCATCTTTTGAATTCAGATGAAACCACCTTCGAAGTACACTCTATCCACTGTAGAAAGAATTATCGGAATCGGACGTCTCAGTAAAAAGTTATGCGTGATCATACATAAAAAAAAAATTGAATATACGCGTCGACTAGAGAACCTCCTCCTTTTTGGTTTTGTCGGTTGAAAAGGAATATACTCTCCTCACTTATTACCTTACTTAATTTCTTCATACCCCAAAAAAAAAAGAAATGTTGCTCTCTTTCTGCAACCTCCAATTCTAGGTAAAATTCTCTAATCCATAGAATGTACCAAATTTATAACAGCATGTTCATTGAAATCGATATTTTCAACTTATCCATGAGTCGCTACAAATCTGGTGTTCGGAGAATCCTAACATGAACTGTAACTATAATTATTTTCAAGAAGGCACATATGTTATGAATTCTCTCCACTGTTCGTAATGATTTTTCATTTTTTTGTTGTATTATATTGTGATAACAATTTTAACAATCACTTACAATTCGAATAAGTCTAAATTATATTTTTGTAAGCAGTGGGTGCAAATTTTGAGCCCTGCCTGCATGCATCCCATTTTACAAATGAATAAATAAAGAATGAAAATTTACTACTGGTGTTCACACGACAATTCCAAATCGAAAATTAAAATTCTGTATTTCGGGTAAAATTTTGTATATTTAAGCAAAGTGCTTTCGGCCTACGCCCATCTTCAGTGATTATCTAAAATGTTCGTAATATAATTATGATGTACAAATATGAAGAATTGTTCAGTACCTGTCATGAGAATAAAAAATCATCTTGAATGAGTTAAAGCTTGTGAGCATTCTCGCATGTGTTGTATGTTCCTGGTTCTCAAAATCACATTTATAATATTCAAAACAAGGAAAATTTCCTATCTTTGGACTATTTCGACATTGTTTAAACTTCTAAACATTGTTTTGGCCACCGACTAGACAGCCGTGGTAAGACAGCGTGCTGTCAAGTGTCACGTTGTGTGCGAAGTCGCCAGATTTACAAGTTTATGATGGGTAATGAAATCATTTAAAATTTGTAAATTTTAATATGGAAAATATAGAAGCAGTGTGGCTTGTATGGTTGAGAGAAATGTCGAGAGGAACTAGATAGTGAATTTCAAGTTTTAATGCCAATCAGGCGCGATAGTAGAATCATGAGAGGTTTGAAAGGCATACATATTTGACAAGTGTGATGTTGACAGATTGCAAAGCTGGGGTTGATGACGCGTTTCTACTTTCGCGCCATCAACCCCAGCTTTGCATCTTTCAACATCACAGTTAAATATGTATGCCTTTCAAATATGTATGCCTTTGTGTAATGAGGGATATGGGTCGATAGTGAATAATGTTGTTTACATCGCCTTATTTGAATTTGTTGCCGATTCTTTTAACTTTTTGTAAGAGACCAAGAATCTATGGAATCGTGTTGTTCTCGAAGGTCTTGATGTTCGTTGTACTTTATTGTATTGGCGATAATCTTGTCGTGATTCCGTAAACCCAGCTAAGTGAAAATAATTTAGTAAAGTGAGTGTTTTGTTTGCTTCAGTATGGATTTACATCAAGTATCGGCCGCATCAATTAAAAATTTAAAAAAGCTAATGTGCGATTTCATCACAAAACATTTAGTTTTTTGAAAATCCCATTCATTTGTCAGAACTAAATCATAAAATTTACCTGCGCCATCGTTGTTTTTATTTCCCGGATTTCATTCCCAAGTAGAACAGAGTCATAAAATTAAGATGACTTCTTATACCATCTTAAATTCCACCCATTTGTAATGTTTAAGAACAAAAAAGTTAATGTGCGTTCTATGAACTTAAGGCGTTGCAATGATGTCGTATAATATATATATTACGAGAAGACTGGCTGTGGTATCACACAATCAAAAAATTGCACAAGTAACCCCTTCACCACTCTTACTCACTTCACACCTATATGCGCATTTCGATAACTAAGTTATCATCATCAGTAGGTTAACTACACTGTGTAGACACTAGAAGGCGGCATCCATGTTCTTCGATTGATTATATGCAATATGTGGTAGCCATATTGGAACAAAAATATTTAAAATGAAGAATATGGTACCATGGGTGGTATATCAATTTTAAAATCTTTGGAGATAAGCTAATCAAGTATCTTTCGTAATATAGTTTATATATTTCAACGATTAATGAGAAAATGGATATTTTTTTGAATTGAAAAAAAAAATCTCTCTTCATTTTCGGAGCGCATGAATTTTAAGTGAGTAGAATTGGATTTTGATCGTGAAAAATGGGTTTGCTTGGTCACTAGGGTTTCAGAATAATTCTCAAAAACACAAATGAGAATCATTTTCATCTTGATAACTGTTACGGCCATTTGTTGTTGGTATATATAGTGATATAGGACATTACCACAGAGTATCATAAAAATGAAAAGGAATACTGAATTATATATTATACTAGCTGACCCGACAGACGTTGTCCTGTCCACATTTCTATGTTCCCTAAAATGTTTTTCCCGAAAACTCTCGTCCGCGTAGAATTTCTTTTTTTCCATGTTTTCCTTTATGTTGTTCCATCTAGACTATGCTTTTGACTCTTTTCGCTTCCTGTTGTCCCGTTATCGCGTTTTCCTGTTATCCCGTTTTTTCTTTATCCCGTTTTCCCGTTATCTCCTTATCATGTCATCCCATTATCCCGTTTTTTTGTTATCCCGCTATTCCCGTTATCCCGTTATCCCATTTTCCTGTTCCCGGTTTTTCTTTATCCCGTTATCCCGTTATGCCCTTATCCTGTCAACCCGTTTTCCCGCTTTTTCGTTATCCCGTTATTCCCGTTATCCCGTTTTCCTGTTATCCCTTTTTCTTCCCGTTATCCCGTTTTTCCCTTATTCCCTTATCCTTTCATCCTATTTTCCCGTTTTTCGTTATCACGTTATTCCCGTTATCCCGTTTTCCTGTTATCGCATTTTTTATTCGTCCCGTTATTCCGTTTTCCCGTTATTCCCTTATCCTGTCATCCTGTTATTCCATTTTCCCGTTTTTTCGTTATCCCGTTATTCCCGTTATCCCGTTGTCCTGTTATCCCGTTTTTTCTTCATCCCGTTATCCCGTTCTCAATGTATCGTACTACAATTATCATATTCGATTTTGCCATCTTGCAACCCTATTGCGGATCTGGGGATAAAATTAAAAAAAAAAAAAAATCGCTATGGAAAAACAGGGGTTGATCGTAGAAGGGTGAAAATTCAGGGTTGTATGTATTTTTGAATGCTGTATCATAAAAAATAAAAAAAAAAAGGTTTTTATCTGAAAAATAAAATAAAAATTAAGGGGTGGACCACCCTTAACATTTGGAGGATGAAAAATAGATGTCGTCCGATTCGCAGACTTAACCGATATGCACACAAAATTTCATGAGAATCGGTCGAGCCATTTCGGAGGACTTTAATTACAAACACCGTTTCACGAGAATTTTATACAGTGCTTCTCAAAAGTCCTCTCTCCCCCTCTTATTTTTGGAATGATTATACCTAAACAAGTGGAATTTGGTAACTGAATATTGAAGGTTGTAAACTTCCCTACTAGTGATGATAGATGACGAAATCGTCAAAGATGACGTCACAAGGCCATTGTAACCAATAATTTCAAATGGAACCCTACGGCAAGCGACACCTCTTTTAAAAAGAATCGGAAAAACCTTTTCAATGATACTAATTTTGTTTGTGTTTGTGGCAGTTTTAATGGCTCATTAGTAAACATTAAAATTTAAATTCTATTCAGTATGATATTAATTACAGATTTAAGAATCAGTATCTACTCAAAGAAATTGCTCGAAGTGACCTACATTCACTTCCTGACATTGAAATATCCTATTTTTAAATTCTTCTCGTACTTTTGCAAATGTGTCTGCGGAAACAGTCTCACATTCTGCAACAATACGTTGTTTTAAAACGTCAATATTGTCAGGTTCAGTGGCGTAAACCTTCGATTCAAGGTACTTCCACAGAAAAAAGTCCAAAGGTGTGGGGTCCGGTGATCGAGCTGGCCATTCCGTTGAACCTCATCGTCCAATCCATCTACCAAGATACTCCTCATCCAAATACCGTCTTACTGCACCGTAATAGTGTGGAGAAGCACCATCGTGTTGGAATAGTGGGGAAGTTTACAACCTTCAATATTCAGTTTCCAAATTTCACTTGTTCATGTATAATCGTTCCAAAAATAAGAGGGGGGAGCGGACTTTTGAGAAGCACTGTATATTAGAGATTAATATTATATATGATCTTTTGATATGGTTAACATATTGTAGTACTATATTAGAAAGTTCATGACCTTCATACATAATGCTGTGAGGACTACACCAAGACCACATACGACTTAAATAATAATATTCAATCCAACCCTTCTGCGACTGTATTAAGTCTATATTGGCAAGTCATTACCACTACTTTATAACGTCGATGTGACGTCGCAAGAGTGTGCCTTTTTGTCGTGTTGGCACACATCGGCGTCTGAGCATATTACAAGAAACATGTAACGGACTTTGTGAAAGGTCTTGTAGACCGAATTATGACATCTGTGTGTTACTTGAGTTACCCATAGACTTTGATCAAGCACTCGCATGTGGGTGATCGTTCACTGATCCGTTTTCTGACCAAGAGCACCAGCCTATGAGTCAATATTGAACTACTATTTCAGACTGCCCCATCCATAAAATCCGACCCTGCAGTCGAGAACTCGAAATTCGAACAAACAAAAGCATTTGTAGCGGACCCGTAGCAATTGACGATTATATCTGCCATCGGTATAACGGAATCGTTCACACACATCCCTCGGTGTAATTCTGAATTATTGGTGGTTCGTGCTGCTTTGGTGACATTCGTCGATCGTTTCCATATCCAGATAATACCCCATGCGAAGCACGAATGCTTTATCTATCACGCCAATTAATTCCTTCTTTTTCGGGAATCTGCGGAGAGACACCAGATGGCAGTGCAACATTGTTCGTTGGAAATCGTTTATTCAGTGAACGAAAAAACGTAATCGGATTTGTTTTCCATTCTATTCGTAGTTTGGCAATATAGACCTCATAATTGGGGGGTGAATTTCAGATAGCTCCATTCATTAATAATTCCGATATTGATGTTTTACTAAGGACTAGGAACAGATATAAGGGGGTTTCTAGTCATCGAAAGAATTTGCTGAAATTCTAGTATGTTACACCTGAGGTATATTAGATTTTAATCCTACGCGACCACGATATCGATTGCATTAGTTGATACATGGTGTGATAGAAACTTAAGAAGCTTTCTATATCTTATCATGTAATGAGCGATTTTAATATACTAACTTGTAATGATATTATCAAGTTCATAATGCAAAATTGCCCTCTATCAAGAAATGCCTTCGTGCCGCCATATTAAAAATTCCAATCCACCCCCATTTAGGGGTAGTTTGTACTTGTCATTTTTCTAATAACTCTACTGATTGGGGATTTCCAGCTAAGATATTGCACTGAAAAGCTGAAATGTGATTGCAGCAAACATATTTTTTGTGTCACCATAAAAAAAAAACAAATCAGTCGCCTCATAAGGGTAGTTTATATATCCAATTTTTCTAGAAACTTTGTTGACCGAGGTTCCGGTGAATATATTTCATTGAAACGATAGAAAATGATTGCATAAAACATATCATTTGTGCCATCATACGAAAATTCAAATCAGCCCTCTTATGGGGTGGTTTATCCTTGATATATTTGAAAGAACTTTGCTGAATATGAATATATTTTATTGAAACGCTGGAAAATGCTGGCACAAAACAACATATTATTTGTGCCACTATAAGGAAAATTCAGCTACCTTGTGAGGGTAGTTTACACTTAAACTGATGACCGAAAAAACAAATATAAGAAAATAAACCTTATAATTAACAATTCAGTCTCATGATTAATATACTTGAAAAATAAAAATAGAATTCGAATATATACTTCCAATAAACTAATTTCAGCATGATCCGTATAGAAAATAGAATATATATCAGAAATTACCGGTACAATTTCAATCTTACCAATATTAAAAGAATATATGAATGAAATGGAAGTTTGACAAACAATGGTGAATTTCGACGACGATAGGCACATTTATGAGGGGACTAATGCGAATTTTTTTCTATGGTGGCATAAATAATATGTTTCATGCAATCAGCAAAGTTCTTCAAAAAACCGTAAGTATGAACTAACCTTATGAGGGGGCTGATTTGTATTTTTCCTATGATAGCGCAAAAAATATGTACTGAAATAAATGAAATCATATCGACTATCGTCGTCGAGATTCACCATTGTTTGTTAAAGTTGCATTTCATTGATATATTTTTTCAATTCTGATATATACTTTATTTTCTATGCGGAGTATCCCAAAATAATGTAATTGGGTGTGTATATTCGATTTCTATTATTATTTTATTTTTTAAGTATATTATTCATAGGACTGAATTGTTTATTGAAAAGTTTATTTTCTAATATTTGTTTCCACGTTCAGGGGTTTTTCGAAAATTTTCAATTCTGATATATACTTTATTCTCTATGTGGCACGAATATACCGTTTTTGCCATCATATTCGCATTTCAATGAATAATCTTCATTGATACCGTCAAAGTTTTTTCCATATCAAGATATACCCAGAGGAACTGATTTATTTTTTATGTGGCACAAATAATATGTTTTATGCAATAACTTTCTACCGGTTCAATGAAATATATTCACCGAAAACCCTCTGACAACAAAGTTTCTCGAAAAATCGTAGGTATAAACTACCCTCATGATGGGACTGGTTTGAATTTTTCCATGGTGACACAAAAAATATGTTTTGTGCAATCTACATTTCAGCGTTTCAATGGAATATCTTATCTGAAAATCCCCGGTCCGCATTATTAGTCAGATTATTAGAAAAATCACAAATACAAACTACCCCTAAAGGGGGGTGGATTGGAATTTTTGATAAGGTGGGACGAAGGCATCCAATAATCGTATTACAAGTTATTATATTGAGATCGCTCATCACATGACAAGGAATAAAAAATTTCTTTTACACCCTATATTAACTAATGCAATCGCTATCATGGTCGCGAAGAATTTTTCTTATATATCTTAGGTGTAACATACTAAAATTTCAAGAAATTATATCGATGCCTAGAAACCCCCTATATCTTTGCCTATATACAGAGTGAGTCAGAATAAGACCGACAAACTCTGACTACAGATTCCTCACCTCATTTCGAGGTGAAAAGTTGCTATCAAGGTATGTCCTAAAATGCATCCCCTCTAAGATACAGGGTGTCGAAAGTAAAAAATAAATTAAGATTAAATTTGTTTTCTCCAAAATTCCTGAAGGAAAGTATTTGAAACTAATCAGCTTCATCAACGTGCTAGTTTGAAGTTATTTTTTTTTTCGTAAACCAGTGGCGTAGTCACGGTGGTATGTGGCCGTATCTTCCTTTGTATTTTCTTGGGACAGGTGAATGGACAAATGAGCAGTTTGGCTCATTAATACTCAACCTAAAAGTCATGACATTCCATGTGCCTGAAAGTGGAGGTTCCTGAGATAATTGAGAAAAACTAAACATATGTCCTTAGTAAAGACATAATTCCTCATGTGCAATAGTCGCATGAAGCTAATTTCTCACAACATATCGAAATATGTGTCAACCTTCAACGAATCGTTCGTCAATTTCATGATCAAACATTCCATGATCAGTGGATAGGTAGACGTGGTCCCATACATTGGCCTGCACGTTCTCCAGACTTAACTTCACTAGCCTTTTTTTTGTGGGGATACCTCAAATTCCAAGTGTATGGAAGATATAACGGCAAGAATTTCAGCAGCATGTACGTTGATACAGGATACACCAGAAATATTCCAAAGCGTGCAGTCGATGATACGGAGATGCCAAATTTTTTTTATGTTGGGAGAATCGGAAACATAGTACGGGTGAGTCAGAATGCGATCGATAACTCCATTTTTTCCATTCATCATATTATTTGATCGAATCGATGACGCGGATTCACTGATATGTCACCATAATTTCTTGCATATGATTGTTTTGACAGATCAACTGACAAACAAACCCAACCTCAAATTCATAATACTCCACTTAGATAAGATTTATGTCTGAAATAATGTTTGCGAAAAACTGAAGAAAAGTATTCTTAATATGTTGAAGTTTATGTTGGAGTATCATCATCAAAGCCATTTCTGATTGAATTATTGTTCGGTAGAAACACACTGATATATCGATACTTACGTTAGACATAATTGACAGTAACCCAAAACAGTTTGTAATATTGTCGAATCATCTGTCATCATTTCAGTGAGTGAACATCGTTCCAAAATGGATTATTCATTTGCAGAATAAACAGATATGCATTTCGTTTATAGTGAAACAGGAGGATATGCCAGAGGCGCTGCGGAATTATATCACCATATATATCCAAACAGACATCATCCACATTCCACTACTTTTATAGCTATGCGACGACGATTGGAGGAAACGGGGTCCTTCAAATTCAGTAAACACTATTGTGGTGCGAATAAAACAAGAAGAACAAATTTTCGAACGATCAGCAGTAGATCCTTCTACCAGCACTCGGGCTTTCCGTATAGGTTACAAGTGTCACAATCAACAGTAAGTCGGGTAGCACGTGAACAACTATTGTATCCATTTCGCCTACAGAAGGTGATAAGCCCTACGTGCTGGTGATTATGACCCTCGTAGATTTTTTTGTGAATGGTTTTTGAGGATTTATGAAGGAGCAACTTTCCCAGATATGTTCTAACCACGAGTGAGGCATGTTTCACAAGAGATGGTTATTTCAATAGTAGAAACAGCCATTCATGGGATGAACAGAATCCGCATGGAATGTCTCGAAAAGTCTAGCAAAAAAAGTTTTCAGTGAATATTTGGGAAGGAATTATCGAAAATCATACCGTTGGACCATATCTTCTTCCTCCCCGTTTGAATGGCCAGAACTACCGAGTGTTTCTTGAACATGTTTCACCTTGGTTACTTGAAGACGTATATCTATTGGTTCGTCAAAGAATGTGGTATCAATATGACGGAGCACCGTTCAATTTCCAACGAATCGTTCGTCAATTTCATGATCAAACATTCCATGATCGTGGTCCCATACATTGGCCTGCACGTACTCCAGATTCAACTTCACTAGCCTTTTTTTGTGGGGATACCCCAAATTCCTAGTGAAAGAAACACCTGTAGAATCTGTGGAAAATTTAACGGCAAGAATTTTAGCAGCATGTACGTTAATACAGTATACACCAGGAATATTCCAAAGCGTGCAGTCGAAGATACGAAGATGCCAATTGTGTATTGAACAAAAGGGTGGTCCATTTGAACATTTGCTTCAAAGTCTTGTTTGTTTCTATGTACTGTACCCACTAAACCGCTTCTATCATTTTAGTGGATATTAATACACAATGATTGTTTTTTTTCATCAAAAACATGTTGATTGGATAATATTTTCCTTGATAATTCAATCAGAAATAGCTTTGATGATGATACTCCAACATAAACTTCAACAAATTGAGAGTACCTACTTAGTTTTTCGCAAAAATTATTCCAGACCTTGACTTTTATCTAAGTGGAGTATTATGAATTTGAGGTTGGGTTTGTTTGTCAGTTGTACTGTCAAAACATTCATATGCAAGAAAGTATGGTAACATATCGGTGAATCCGCGACATCGATTCGATCAAATAATATGATGAATGAAAAAATGGAGTTATCGGTCTGATTCTGACTCACCCGTACTATGTTTCCGATTCTCCCAACATTAAAAAATGTTCAGGAGGTCGACACATGTTCCGATATGTTGTAAGAAATCAGCATTAATGAATATGGGAAATTATGTCTCTGCTTCAGTTTTTCTCAATTATCTCAGAAACCTCCACTTTTAGGCACATGGAATGTCATGACTTTTTAGGTCGTGTAACGATGAGCCGAACTGATGTCGAACGCTCATTTGTCCATTCACTTGTTCCAAGAAAATATGAAGGAACATATGACCACATACCATCAAAACTACGCCACTGGTTTACGGAAATGAAAGATTATAACTTCAAATTAGCACGTTGATAAACTTTGATTAGTGTACCAAGTTTAAATTTTCAGGGGGGGTGCATTTTAGGATATACCTCGATAGCAACTTTTCACCTCGAAATGAGGTGAGGAATTTGTAGTCGGAGTTTGTAAGTTTATTCTCTCACTATATATATATATATATATATATATATATATATATATATATATATATATATATATATATATATAATATATATATATATTATATTATATTATATATATATATATATATATATATATATATGTATATATTAGTAGTATGTGTGTTCTGTGGGAAGGTACTACTACTAATGTAGCCCCTATCTACCCTAACAGTCCCAATACTACTCAACCTAAACCAACACAAAGCATACCAAACAACATTGATATAAAACAAAATCCCCCAATCGTGTCACTGATCCATCACGGATCAGTCTATTATTTTGAAACAAGAAAACACTGTCCATGACACCTAGAGCTGTATTCACTAATATTACTCCTCACAAACAACAAAACGAAGGCCGTTCGAAAGTTGATAAAACAATAAAAGGATATGAAACCCCTTATTAACAAGTGCAATGTTCACCAAGGTATGTAACTTTCATACCTATAATGAAACCCTAACCCCAACATTACCCCCATAAAAATCTTTCAATAATTCTACTCCCCTTTTTCAGCACCAAACATCATACTTTACATATAAACAATGAAAATAAAGGAAAAAATACTGAAGAAGCCCCTCGCCAGGGGCGAAACGTCTAACTGATTCCCTCATTTTAATTTATGAATCTAAATCCCAAGAACCTCCAAACTAAATATACACACCAGGATTCAAGAATATTATATATATATATATATATATATATATATATATATATATATATATATATATATATATATATATATATATACATTCCTAGATTCAAATTTTCATGACGAATCCATTGATGGTTTTCTAATCGAAAATCGGATGGATAAGAATCCTAATACAATAATCATTCGTCAAAAAATTTATATAAAATAAAAAACGTCAATTTTCACATAACAAGTGTTCGACAAAAAAACTACCCATAATACCAGGATAAGTAGAAGGGAAATTAAATGTTCGAAGTGCATTCCGTCAACTTCCAGATATTTTCTGGCTCTATCAATTGTGTTTCGCATCACATTTCGAATTGATGGTAGCAAACACTTCACGAATGCGATTTTGTAGAATTTCAAGTGCTTGAGGCGGTGTATGAAACATTCCTTCTTTCACATAACCCCACACATAATACTTTTTTAATATTGACATCAGGTGATCGGGTAGGCCAACGTACAGGACTTCTTGTTGCAACTACTCGCTCATCAAATTGGTTCATGGAATAGATCCATGATTTCGATGGTATTATGGGGCGGAGCCCCATCTTGTTGAAAATAAATCACTTTCAGAAACAGCAAATGGTAAGTGCATTAACGATTCTGCAATATCATTCTGAAGTAATTCTAAATACCTCACCCCTGTTAACTGTCCCTAAAATAAAATTGGTCCAATTATTTTACTTCCGATTACACCAGCCCATACGTTTACTCCGAATCTTTCCTGAAAATTACTTTCCTTCATTGAATGCTGATTTTGTTAAGCCTAATATCTGCATTTTTTTTCTGTTTACATTGTTCGCGAGTCTTGACTTGTCGGAAAACAATATCGAAGTCGGGATTGGCAGTATTGTTCTAAAGTAATCAATCACAATAAACTAATCTACGATTTCTATCATTTTCATACAAATACTTATGCACTTGATACTTGAACGACCTTCATCTATGCTTCTTCAAAAACTTTCCTGCTGATTTATGACTAATTTGTAACTCATGATTAATTTCCCTAGTAGAAGCGGTAGAATTGACTTCTAGAAATGCTAAATTTCCATCACCTCATCAATGGTAAAAGTTTCATGGTGGGAGTTTCTTGTCTGAATTGTTTCTCCACAACGGGAAAATATTGAAAACATGGATGATGTCTATTGGGATACATACCTTTCAGCATACAAAGTTGCTGCGTTCCTCGAATTTTCCTTGGATTCGCCATAAATTAATAGCATGTCCACTTTTTCATATCTTGTATACATGTTTGTTGAAAAATTCGATGACCTAATGCACATTAGGTATACGTACTCATCAGGTAATTGATGAACACTGATTTCTCACTTCATTTTTGTTTCTACACTTTGGATAATTTACCAAACAATGGGAATTCCGTGATGAGAATGGGAATAAATCTGAAAAATTGAGTGAACCACTTTTCTTTTCCGAAACTGTGTAGACCTACTTGGAGATGTTTGCGGAATCGGAAAATCTATGATTATACAGAGCGTTTCATCAAGAATTTCGAAGTTTGTTTCAGTTCCGAGTGAAGGTGCCTTCGAAATATTCAACTCATTTAAAAATTGATTTATTCGCAAAATTGAAGTTATGAATCTGGTTTCCTTCAATTTTGTATCCACAGCATACTTGATGAGCATTTTAACCCAATTTCCTCATATTTGTTAACGAATAATTAGTGTTGAAAAGGAAACAGCCATGTGAAGAAAATAAAATAAAAT
This sequence comes from Gonioctena quinquepunctata, assembly GCA_018342105.1. Taxonomy (NCBI): domain Eukaryota; kingdom Metazoa; phylum Arthropoda; class Insecta; order Coleoptera; family Chrysomelidae; genus Gonioctena; species Gonioctena quinquepunctata. The sequence goes on along the minus strand of JAFIRS010001432.1, from coordinate 161,702 downwards.
GAGAAGTAGTAGGTGCACAAAGTCATCTTCACAAAAGATTGGTAGACCATAGGCGAAAAACAACTACTTTTCTATCGGATACCATGCAGAAAATTGAATTATATGGGCCAAAATGCCTGAAACCGGTAAGCGGATTGTTAGGCGGACCCGACATAAATTAAACACAAGCGAGCTTATCAGAAAGAAATATTTGCAATCTTTTCCCATTTATATGGAAGTTTGCATGGATTTTCAGGTGAATACAATTCAATATTCTGCGTGGTATTTGCTAGAAAAGTAGTTGTTTTTCGCCTGTGGTATACCAATTTTTTCAATTTATATTGAATCTTTTGTGAAGATGATTTTGTGCACCTACTACTTCTCATTCTATTTTATTTCCTTCACATGGCTGTTTCCTTTTGAACATATACGCTAGTCGAGCAACTCAGCCGCTCCTGCTGAGAAGGAATCTTCATTTAGAATCCTATCGAGGCAGAAGGAATGTATGGAGTGTTTCTTTCTGTCACTAGGTACCGCCGGTTGAAAGTCATTGTTTCCGGCGTACCTACAGATGTTATAGGCTTGATGGTGAATTTGTTCATGTTGTGTCTCGCTTCGGCCAGAGCTCTTCGGATCTCTGGCTGGTGACAACTCCGTACTGATTAGGGCCAAAAAGCGTGAAACCGGTATGCGGATTGTTAGGCGGACCCGACATAAATTGAACACAATCGAGCTTAACAGAAAAAAACATTTGCAATCTTTTTCCATTTATATGAAAGTTTGCATTGATTTTCAGGTGAATATCATTCAATGTTCTGCGTGGTATCTGCTAGAAAAGTAGTTGTTTTTCGCCTGTGGTCTACCAAATTTTTCCAATTTGTATTGAGTCTTCTGTGAAGATGACTTTGTGCACCTACTACTTCTTATTTTAAATAATTAGTGTATGAGGATTATTATCCATATGATTTTCGATTCGAAACATCAATATATTTGTCGTGAAAATTGGAATCTAGGGAATGTGTGCTGAAAGTTGTCATTTGAAAAAAATATTTTTTTCACATTTAGTGTTTTTGAAATATCAACTAGCCGGAGAAAACTGTCATATAATATTTCATACTCATCATTCATTTCCATCAAATTGGTTGTAGTGGATCCAACGCACTCTAGATGCAAAAATAAAGATTCTTCTGAAAAATCAAATGTACCAATTTTTCGTCTCAAAACTATGTGATCGTTCTCAGAATGGTCCCTAGAATCCAAAAAAGGAAAAATATAATAAATTCTCAAGTTGGGGTCGTTTTCGGTGAAACCAAAACTGATGGAATATTATATTAGGCCATATACATTCTCCGATTTGTCATTCATAGCCAAGAATTTTCCTCAACCTAACTTTGTTCATAATTCTTTGTTATCAGTGGAAAGTAGAACGAAAATATTTGGAAAAAGTTTTGCTGAAATACTCTTCATTTAGTTCTTTTCCGTTGTATTTGGTATTTTTCAGTATAAGTTATTCCGTTTACCTCAAGAAGCCTACAGACGTACCAATTTATTGGACCCGATACCGGGAGGCCGACGCACAGTGGTCCGATGTTCATTCTGACTGGACAAAAGTGAAAAAACGAAAGTGCGCAAAATACATTAATACTTCAGCAATATAATCATAAATATAAATCCTTCATTCAGTCCATTTACTAATTTATATTTTCAAGTCATTGCACTGGTTACAATGAGAACGATATATAGCATGCTTTTAGGTTAATATAGATTAATTTTAAAAAATAAAAATATATATACAACACATATACACATACACAGCTACTTCACCTATTTGCACACCATACATCTATACGCCCATACAAATTCTAAAAAATATTCAATGAATACACAATAGTAGGTATATTATGCAACGATCATGTGATGATGGTTATTAATACACGAGCAATATACGAAACGAAACGAGGCGAGTTTCGTATGGTTTATGCGAGTGTATTAATACCCATTACATGACAGTTGCATACGCTATTTTCTCTTCACCCTTAAAAAATTGAACACAATAACAGTAATTACTCGTATTTCTATAAAAAATTCTACAAAATTGTAATTAATATTATTACCTCGGGTATAACCATGGATATAGGAAAACTATAAACATTCTATCTATATTTATATTGAACAAAATGAGTGTAATTAATCTGATTTCTTAAAAATATCAAGATTATTTATTGTGCAGTTTGAAAAGTTTATTCCAGGTCCCACTGATCTGGAGGTGGAAGGAATATTCACATTTATTTCATTATTGTCTCAATGGAGTTCAATATTGTATTGGAAAAGCTGATTTTATTCTGAATCGAATTTTCAATGTAGCCTTTCCCCACTGAATTGTATTTCCAGCCACCATGACGTTTTAATGCAGTAATATCACCACCGGCATCAACTAATACGGTTGCAGATGTCCTTCGAAAACAATGCCCTGTGTATAAATTCGGATCAGGCAGATTTAAATATGTTGCTATTTGCTTTCCTAAATTACTAAATCTATTAATACCAATGTTTTGAATTGTGCATTTTCCACTTAAATAATTAACGAATAAATAAGGGGTGGGGCAAAATTTCGGCCGAGTTCATATATTTTTTACTAATTTCGTAGTATTTGCCGGTAATTGTAAATGTTCGTTGTACTTTCGTTTTAGTTTCTACCACAATAACAATCAAGATTCCATTCATATCTTTGACATTTTCACATTTCAGGTCATGTAGTTCATGCCTTCGACATGCTCCCATTATTCCAAAAATCATTGCTACCTAAAACAAAAAGATAAATTGAAAAAATACAACAATAAGAAATGAAAGAAAGAAAAAAAAGAAAAAATGAAATAAAAAGCAGAATGACCTAGGACCAGGATGACGCGGGTTCGAAGACCCGCGTCTCATACTGTAGTCTATAGTTCAAATCTAGCTCCTTAGCCCGCTTCGCCACGAGTTAACTTATCAATTTTCTCGACATTAATGAAATATATCATGCATGAGTCGAATGGAAAATGTAATCATAACAAAAATTCTGAAAATGCAATGTTAGGTAGATACTTACTTTCATAAATAAAAACTTTTCATCGGGTGCTTCGTCGATAAACGTTTGTATTTGTTCAGGTGAAAATATTTTTTTTTTTTTCAACATATCCTTCGGACTTTCACTTTAATAAGCTTGTGGCTTCTTATATTCAGAAATGTCTATATTATGGTTGATATTTACCAACGATTTTATTATTGAATAATGTGTCCATGTACTAGATGATTTCATAGTTTCCATCAATTCTTGAAAATAAGCAATCAAAACATTTTCGGAGAATGTCGAAATATTATTTGTATTTCTCCAGTCCATAAACCGTTGATAAAGTTTTTCGTACACTTTCTTAGATTTTTGGGGTAAAATATTTTGTACTGCATTTTCTGCTTTCTCCGATATGTGTGAGGAGTCGATGGTAATTCTTCTATATCGCTGATATCAGACATTTTGATTATATAATTATCGAAGTTTAGCTATATTCTACGAAAATTTAATACCCACTGATTTTGACGAATGAAACAATTAGATAGGAATCTAGGACAAACGTCAAATGCATGCTTGATTGAAAAATTATGGGTTTCTATTGATTAAAAATCTGTATCGTTATGAAAAATCTGTATCATAATGAATCTCATTATGAAACGTGATGGGCATATAAGTGTATTATTATAATACGGGTGTAGACAAAATACTTAAACATACTAAACATACTGTCCTAACTGAATATCAACTCGAAACAAACGAAATGAACATATTATGAACAGAAATACTATAGAAGACAGTGATGAACTTACAAGTGCACAAGTATATGAGAAATCTTCAGAATTTTGCAGAAAAATTAAAGAAAGATGTAGAAAATGTCATTACTTTTTGGGGCATTATTTGGACTGAAATTTCGATTGGTTGAATGGTCATAAAATTATTACAGAAACCCATAGAAGGAATATTTCAAGTTGACCAAGAGGGAAAGAAGAAATGGGCTACAATAAATATAATTTGAGATTATTATTTTTAAAATAATATGAATTTGGATTTGAAAGTAATTTTGAATAATTCAATGAATATAGCGGTAAATCACGAAAGAGGAAACTGAAGCCCTTGCTCGAAAGTAATACACTTGATGGGATTGTTCTTGCGGCTGAAGTTCTTAATAATCCAGTAAAAAATATAACCTACCGAAACTTCGCTGATTCGCGGTTCCCAAAATTTGGATGAATTTGACGATAATAGCTATTTGTGTATTTAGAGCACAAAGTGATGGATTGCCGCTCGACGAAGAGAGTAATCTTTCGAGAGCGGCAATTACACTTTCTGCTCGAATCACACATAATATTTTTTCGACAAACGCAGATCTCAGATACAGAAAAAACAAAATCGTAAACATCCGAATAAAATTGAATGCATAATAGTAAAAACTGCTTAACAAACTACTCTAGAGAGTATAAAATATATGTGAAATGTACTTTTTTGAGGAGATAATATTCATCTGGGGCTTCTTGTGAAAATGTTACTGAATACTTATTCACCTTCTTCGATTGGCACCAAGTTATGAACTTATTGTATTGTTATTCATATTTTTGCCTCGATTTTTCTGGAAGGAGATTTAAAGTCACATTTTTCGCACTTTCTGCCACATCAGGAGGTGTGTTAGATAATTCACTATCACTATTTTTCATGAATACTTATATATATATATATATATATATATATATATATATATACAGGGTACTTCAACAAACATATTCTGATATGAATCGTCCAAATAAATACATGTATGGAAACTCTTCGTTTCCGAAATACAGGATGTTGAAGTTTTTTTTTATTTTAGTTTTTTTCAAATAACTTTCGGAATACCGACGTTAAGTAAACGAAAATCGGTATTGGGAGGTTTTTTGAGGTGTCAAATTCGAACCTGATGTTACTATTGCTCTCACTCGTAGGGGGCGCCACCTACAAGTCTTTGTCTTTTTTGAAGATTCATAACTTTTTTAGCGTACTTCTAGAACATTTTTCAGTGGAAAAATCAAGTCGATTATTCTGAATTTTTCACAAGAATGCTAAGGAAATGAATTTGACGTTTAAGTAAGTAGTTTTGGTAATTACATATTATGTGACAGTTAAACGTTTTATTGTTTTGTTAAAATATCTGAAAGTTTCAAAACACTAATTTTGAAAAAATGGATTATTTAAACAATAATGCTCATCTAGTCGATATGCATTTCGTTTATGGCCTTGCGGATGGCAATGCACGCGAAGCAAGACGTATTTACTAGGAGCGATTTCCTAATCGAGTACTGCCTTCAGCTCCAAAATTCACCAGTCTCCACCGTCGTTTGACAGAAACAGGTAGCTTTGAGAGGGCAGCTGATATTATTGGAAGACCACGAGCAGTCCGAACCCCAGAATTGGAAGAAGCTGTTTTGAACGCTCTCGAGGAGAATCCAGAAACAAGTACAAGAATAATTGCTGAAGCTCTCAATTCTACTCAGTCCACAGTTTGGAGAATTATCCACGATCAAGAATTCCATCCATACCATATTCAAATAGTGAAAGCTCTTTTGCCACGAGACTTTTCCCAACGCATTACTATGTGTCAGTTGTTTTTGAGAAAAATGGCTGGAAATCCTCAATTTTTAAGATATGTGCTCTTAACGGACGGAGGCAAACTTCTCTCGAAATGCTATGACAAACTTTCATAACAACCATGTTTGGGCTCTGGGCACGTAGTTAGTTAAAGACATTATCAGTATCAATTTTCTGTAATTGTATGGGCGGCAATAATTGATAATTACTTGATAGGTCCTTTCTTTCTTCCGTTCCGACTGAATGGCGCAACTTAAAGAGACTTTTTGGAAAATAAATTGCCGGGACTACTTCAGAATATACCATTAGAAACTCGTATCCGCATGTGGTTTATGCATGATGGGGCTCCGGCCCATTTTAGCGTTGTAGCCAAGGAATTCCTTAACACTGTCTATCCAAATCGATGGATCGGTGGGGGTGTAGAAGAACCTAACCAGGCGTGGGCACCAAGGTCTCCAGATCTAAACCCGCTAGATTTTTATTTTTGGGAACATTTGAGGTCACTAGTTTATGAAACTCCAGTAGCGAACGAGGAAGATCTATGGAACCGAATAGTAGACGCCTGTGAAACAATAAGAAACACACCAATAATTTTCGAACGGGTACGAGATGCAATGCCTGTATGAAAACAAATACGGATTTCGCACCCTTGATACAAAAATAAATATTTCAAACGAGTAAAAATAAATAGAATAGGTGGCGCCCCCTACAAAAAGCCAAAATTACTTACTTAAACGTCAAAATTCATTTCCTAAGCATTCCTGTGGAAAATGCAAAATGATGGTAATAACTTCAACACGCATCGATTATCAAATAATCGACTTGAAATTTCCAAGTACAAATATCTAGAAAACGGTTGCTTCTTGCGACTTGTTACAAGGGTAGCTTTTTTACGTAGATATGCTAAGGGAATTGGTTTTTTTCTGAAAAATTTACGCTTGAAAAAGTTATGAATCTTCAAAAAAGAAAAAGACGTGTAGGTGGCGCCTCCCACGAGTAAGAGCAATAATAACATCAGTTTCAAATTCGTCACCTCAAAAAACCTCTCATTACCAATTTTCGTTCAATTAAGGTCAGTTTTTTGAAAGTTATTCAGTAAAAACGAAAATAAAAATAAAACTTTAACACCCTGTATATATATATATATATATATATATATATATATATATAGGGTGATTCAAAAGTATATATATATATAAATATATATATATATATATATATCTATATATATATATAAAATTTATATATATGGAGTTCACATTATCAGTCTGTGATATGAAAGTTGTTTTCTGACAGAGAAATGTCAGATTTTGTTTTTCTTTCAAATGAGACTTCGTGCTGCATATTTGTATAGATACAAGTTCAGCGTAATGATACAAATTTGCCCCCAGAAATAATTTGAACTGAACATTCATCAAATCTGACCGGTTACCAATTTCCATAAGAAAAGTGACATGTCCATTTGAAATTCCTATAATACAAGGGTGTGCAGTATTTTGTGAATACATATCATTATGATTCTGATACAAATTAATTCAAGCCGATACTGCCATATATTTGCACAAATATTCAGAGAAATAATTTTGTTCCCTCATATCGACTATCGGAACCACTGTGCGACGTCGGGATTGTACACACATTCCGATTTCAATCTTCGCGATCAAGTGCTATCATTAACAAGTTATACGTGAACCGGCAAGGATGGCTCCTGCTTTGTCGAAAAACAAATGAGATTGCTCTAACAGCGATTGGGCCCCAAAGGCACTTATGTTATTTTCAATATTCAATTGATGCAATCATTGCACTATTATCATTTATTGAGCTCAAACACGTTTCTTAAATTTCATTAATTTCCATGTCTTCAGTTCATCAACTCAAACAGTTGCATAAAAAACGAGAAGAAATAAGTAAAGTGAAATGAAGAGGGAGAGAAAATCGTGTCCCGACTGTTCCGATCCAACGTACCAACCAACAGCAAGAAAAGGTGGGAGATCGGGCCGATCTACTTAGTGTGGTGTGGTGGTCGTGTGTGGTGTGGTCGTGTGGTCCGGGCCACCCGACATCGGAAACGCAATTATTTAGTCGACCGACGAGCATACACACTCCGATTTCGAGTCCCGACGTCGGCCCCCGATATCTGGTCCCGATAAATTGATACGTCTGTAGGCTTCTTTATAGGACCCGATCGGAGAGCTGACGTCGGGACTCGAAATCATGAAGTATGTAGGCTAGTCGGCCGACTAATAATTGTGTTCCCGATATCGGGAGGCCCGGACCTCACGCCAATTAGATCGGCCCGATCCCCCACCTTTTCCCCCTTTTGGTTGGCACGTGTGTAGCACGATCGGACCTGTCGGGACATGATTTCCTTTCCCTTTTCTTTTCATTCAACTTATTTCCTCTCGTTTTTGGTGCAACTGTTTGTGTTATTGAACTAAGGACACTAAACTGAACTAAGGACACTGAAATTAATGACGTTAAAGAATATAAGTTCATGTAACCAGCAAAATGAGGTTTCAGTGGACGAATGGCAAAGTCCACTGAATCTATTTGCGTACGTGTTGAATACAAATTTTTTTTGTATGAGCTTTCCAAGTAAATAGAACAGAAAATTCACACATATTTTCTAGCCATCCTTAAAGCTTTTCCGGCTACACTAGTCGTGAAATATTAGAAAATGATAGAAACATTTTGGAAAATATTTTTTTTTGTGTTTTTTCCATCGAATTTTTCTTGGAAAATTGAGTTATGACGCATTTTCCTGAATATTATTTGAGACCACGTCTATAGACATGTTGATAAAGATATTTGGCAGAAATTTAAAAAAATATGTTCATCAACTTTATTTCAGTTTTGAACACACAAAAATGGGACGAAGGTTCTGGAAAATTCGTCGGAAAAAAACTGTGTACCAAATTTTTATTGGCTTAGGTGCACATTCTTGCAAACATCGGACAGATACATGCACGCATAAATCCATATTTTTATTTTCATAATTACTATTCCACAATCGCTGGTAATTCAAAAAAAACTTTCGCATCATGATACACATCTTCAATTGCCATTCATACGGTAATGTAAGGAAGCTATGTAAAAATGTAGCCAGCGATTGTTTATCAATGACACATTTGTCAAATACTTGAAGAATCAGTGTTTATTGATATGAGTATTCCACAAGAATGTTTTGAGGAAAACTTGTGCTATCACTACACAATTTCAAGAATCTATTGTTTATTGCGACTCATGAAACGTTCTAAGGATTTCAAATAGGTTTTCTAAGTGAACAAAAAGAGTCGATCCACCGAAGTGTTGCCATGACGACTTCAAGTACCAGTCCACAAAGTGGCATTTTGCGTCTGTCGATGCATTAGCTAGGGAAGTAGTTATTTTTTCATGGATATTTGTAGTCAGCTGTCTTGAGAAATGAGAAGTTTTTCATTTTTAATGAAATAAAAGCTGACTACCGATTTGTTACGACTTCTGTCTTGTATTTTAAATATCTCAAAGTGAGTATGCATTCTTCAGCGGTCACTGCTGTTATGGTGTATGTTTCCGTTTTTTCAATGTATGATCTGATCATGCCAAGGAGCTCATTGAATATTTGTGGTGTCATCCCTGGAAAAATAGAATTTCATCGCATTCCAGAACACCCAGCCCAAGTAGCATTTTGAGTGGACGGAACGTAGCGGCCACGATTCTGGAAATTTTGGAAAGTGTTTGACCACAACCACTGCCACTTGATATGAACTGTTCTATCGCGCGGCGGCTACCAAAATGGGAAACACTTTTTTGGTGGCTGCTACGTTCTGATCTACGTTCCTGGATCTCAGATAGCCACATCCCAACCACGTTGTGGTCACCTGGCAAAAACGTGGATATGTAGTGGCCGACACGTTGAACAACTGACTGCGTTTGTGTAAATAATATGTAGCTCGATCTCTGTTCAGCAACATATTTTTGTGATAAATGTTCCTCATTCTTCCATTTTGCCTGATTCATTTCTAACACTCGATCAACTATGAGAATATATAATATATAAACTTTTAAACGCGTGAGTAAGTGTATTGAATTCGGATACTTCTGATCGGGATAAAATTAAAACGATTGAAAGTTTTATGTGAAATATGGGTGTTGTAGCTCGATTGTGAGCACGCGCCATCTGAATACACTTTATTGGAGGGAAACATTATAATTTTGGAAATAATTCTCCTCTGAAATTATGGACTTAAATACCTCAGACATTGTTTTGTCAATCTTGGTTAGTTGAAACAAATATTTACGTAGGAAATCACTACGTTCGATGCAGTGCTGATGACGAATAAATCTTCATTGAATATTTCAATCATTTCTCTAATAATGGCGACCCAGCATATTCCTGTGAATATGGCGGCTTTTGGATAATATAACTTTGAAGTGGCAGAAATTGTAAATATACCACTCTGAAACTCCTGCCATCATAAAGAGCCCAGTGGAACTAAATTATCAATTTTTCTACCACTGGAAAGTGGTCGCAGGCCCATGACCCACCATTTCAAAGTTATAACCTGAAAATTACAATAGGTCTCATACCCTTGAAAAGGGTCGGGCTATTATAACCTGCCACTTCGAAGTTATAATATCAAAATTGAGGGTACATGTTCATTAATTGTAAAAAAAGGATATGTAGCAATAATAGTGGATTTATGCAGCTCCAATCAACAATTATCAAGTAACAGTTAACAAGTAATGAAAATGATGGCATTTATGCAAACAGAATCAACAATTGAAGTATAAATATCAAGCAGGTGCACAAATCTATTTAAATTAACCTTTTTATACAAAACCAAGAAAAATTGTCTATTGAAAACGCATAACCAATTTCATTTTGAATGAATATCATTCACATTTCACGTAATATGTAAAACGAACTTTTTGTAAGCCACAATAAAATTGAGAAAAGTTAAGGGAAGTTTTCGTCATCGCGCCAGGAAAATTAAGGGGTTTATTGAAACGCATAACCAATTTCATATTGAATGAATATCATTCACGTTTCATTAACAGATAAAACGAACTTTTTGTAAGCCACAATAAAATAATTTGAAAAAGGTTAGTTTTTGTCATCGCTAGGACCAATCCACGGTCACTTCTAAATCAAGGAAAATTGTCTATTGGAAACGCATAATCCATTTCATTTTGAATAAATATAAGTCATGTTTCACGTAACAGGTTAAACAAACTTTTTGTAAGCCACAATACAATAATTTGACAAAACTTAGGTTAGCTTTCGTCATCGCGCGGAATGGTGAATTTTGAAGGTAATTGTAATTTGTAGTGACTTTTATCAAATGTGAACTGTGGATATCACTTATGGAAAAAGCAAAAACGTGGCAACCATCACCACATATCACAATCAAGTGCCTGCCACATTGAAGGTTTTATGGAAGTTACCAAAACGTCACCGAAACTATCATACCCTCTTGAAAGTATCTGTGACCTCTAAGTGATATTTAAGTGGTACAGGATGGTTACCGCAACGGTTATTTCCCACCTTTAAGTTTGAAATCTTTTAAAGTGATTTGTCTAGAGGCCATAATATTCCAGACACTTCAAATGACACTAATATGTTATAGAACTGTGGAGTGGCTACCATAGATGAGAATTATGTGACTACAACCATACACATATACAATTTCAGTTATTCTTAGTGTATAGTGGTGGATTCAGTGGTGATTACGTGATAACCAACGAGTCGAAGTTGCAGTATCAGTTTCCGTCACTATAATGCTGCTTGGAAGTAGCTGCATTTGGGGAACGCTCCAAGTACAATTGTGTTGGCCATTCCCTTTTCCGGAAGGGCAGGAGCATCCTTGTCGGTTCACGTATAACTAGTAACTATGATAGCACTTGATTGGAGAATTTGGAATCAGAACGTATGTACAGTCGAGCCAATCATATCCGACATCGCCCCCCCGATATCGGGTTCCATAAATCGTAACGTCTGTAGGGGCCTTTATCAAATAGTTGTTTTGGGTTAGATTAGTTTCGCCAGATATATTTTTGATAGTAGATATACGTATGCTGCTTTATCAAATTAATTGAATGATTTCTATACTTTTCATACTGAGTCTTCAAGTTCTGATTCTCCTGTTTTCGTTTCACTTATTCAAAAAGACTTTTTTTAATTCTATTGATTCAATCTTGGAGACGAAAATATCCCAACAACAAGACTAGTTCTTGAAATCTAGACAAATGAATGAATTGCTACTTGGTAATATTTGTATATTCGTCAATTTTCAAGTCGATACATTTTCAAAATCTTATAACTCATTGATTTTTATCAACGAACGCAGGTTGCTATAACATTTGCACTACTTAGTGATTTTTATATGTGACAGAGTTTTTTCGATAACCAAATTCCATCTTCCATACAAAATGGAGAAGCTAGATATACAATTTGGTTTTATTCCAATGTAATATGTGAAGACTCAACTTCCCAAGTAGCATCTTTAGGGGACGGAACGTAGCAGCCACAATTCTGGGAAATTTTGAGGTGTTTGACCAAAACCACTGCCACGTAATATACACGGTTCTATCACGCGGCGGCTACCAAAATGGGAAACACGTTTTTGGTGGCTGCTACGTTCCGATCTAAGTTCCTGGATCTCAGATAGCCACATTCCAACCACGTTGTGGTCACCTGGCAGAAACGTGGATATGTAGTGGCCGACACTGGACACGTTAAACAACTGACTGCGTTTGTGTAAATAATATGTAGCTCGATCTCTGTTCAGCAACATATTTTTATGATGAATGTTCCTCATTCTTCCATTTTGCCTGATTCATTTCAAATACTCGATCAACTATAAAAATATATGAGATATAAACAGACAAACGCGTAAGTAAGTTTATTGAATTTGGATACTTCTGATCGGGATGAAATTAAAACGATTGCAAGTTTTATGTGAAATATGGGTGTTGTAGCTCGATTGTGAGCACGCGCTATCTGAATACTCTTTATTCAAGGTAAACATTATAATTTTGAAAATAACTCGCCCCTGGAATTATGTACTTGAATCCCTCAAACATTGTCTTGGTTAGTTGAAACAAATACTACGTAATAAATTACTACGTTCGATGCAGTGCTGACGACAAATGAATCTTTATTTAATATTCCGATCATTCTTCTAATGATGGCGACCCAGCATATTCCTTTAAATATGGCGGCTTTTGGAGAATATAACTTTGGAGTGTCAGAAAGTATAAATATACCACTCAATAGCTCCTGCCATCATAAAGTGCCCAGTAGAACTATTTTCTCCACTGGAAAGTGGCACTCACGTCGCAGGCCCATGACGCACCACTTCAAAGTTATATCCTTAAAATTACAATAGGTCTCATACCTTCGAAAGGGGCGAACATGTCAGGCTATTATGACCTGCCACTTCAAAGTTATAACCTTGAAATTGCGGGTACCTGTTTATTAATTGTTAAAAAAGGACATGTAGCAAGTATAGTGGATTCATGCAGCTCCAATCAATAATTATCAAGTATCAATTATCAATGAACAAGTAATGAAACTGATGGCATTTATGCAAACAGAATTAACAATCAGAGTATAAATATTAAACAGGAGCATGAGTCAGAGATCCGATCTACTCATAACCCATTTCATTTTGAATGAATATCATTCACGTAACAGAAAAACCAAAAAAAATTTGAGAAAAGTTAGATTAGTTTTCGTCATCGCACGGACCAATCCACGGTCACTTCAAAATAAAGGAAAAATGTCTACTGAAAACGCATAACCCATTTCATATTGAATGAATATCATTCATGTTCCACGTAACAGGTTAAACTGACTTTTTGTAAGACACAATAAAATAATTTGAGAAAACTTAGGTTAGCTTTCGTCATCGCGCGGAATGGGTAATTTTGAAGGTTATTGTAATTTTTTGTGACTTTTATTGAATGTGTACTGTGGCTATCAATTATGGAGATAGCAAGAACGTGGCAACCATCACCACATATCACAATCAACTGCCTGCCACATTGAAGGTTTCATGGAAGTTAACAAAACGTCATCAAAACTATCATACTCTCTTGAAAGTGACTGTGACTTCAAAGTGATATTTAAGTGGTACAGGATGGTTACTGCAACGATTATTTTCCACTTTTAAGTTTAAAAACCCTCAAAGTAATTTGCTCAGTGGCCATAATGTTTCAGACACCTCAAATGACACTAATAAGTTATAGAACTGTGGAGTGGCTACCGTAGAAGGAATTACGTGACTACAACCATACAAATATGAAATTTCACTTACTTACTTATTCTTACTGTATAGTGGTAGATTTAGTGGTGATTACGTGATAACCATCGAGTCGAAGTTGCAGTATCAGTTTCCGTCACTATAATGCTGCTTGGGTTTCTTATGAATCATCAGTCTTTCATATATTTCGTCCATGGAATTTTTTAAAGCAACTCGTTGCTACTTCCGTTATTTTTTTTTAATGAAACCTTACGTGAAACACGAATGCTTCATCTATCACGCCAATTTTTTGTATGACTCTTGATGATAATGCAACACTGTTGATTTCATAATGATTGAGTGAATGAAAAAACGTAATAGGATTCGTGTTTCATCAGAATAGGGGGTTGGTGCTACATACATCAATATCGAATGTTCCAAATGTGAAAGCACCAAAATAACGTGAGGCAGACCGATGTTATCCCTGGAATATCGTGTTGACCCCATTAATTTGAAACCTTCCTACCATACTAGAATTTGTTAATGAATGCAAATTGTAATGACGTCATCACAAAACCTCTGCACAACGTTCTGCTTTGATAACCGTTATCGATCATTTTCATTTCCAGAAAATAACCCACAAGAAACATCAATGTACGAAGGCGTAGAATGCCCACAAGCATTTTCTTTGAAATCCCGACTCTAATCTCTGGCTCCCGACTTCAATCTCGGGGGTCCTACTGTTTTCTTGGGATTTTCCCAATAATCTTGTAGGTCAACGAGTAGTTGTCAAGCGTTTGATTGAGGGAGTATACAGACGTGTACTGTACTATATTGTTGAAGTTAGGAAAAAAATAGTAATACTCTACAAGTGAGTAAAACTAACAATATTTTCAAAAGTTTCCAATTCATCCTTCATCGGAGAAAGTAGTCGTGGCATCGCTATCTACCACGCCATTTTTTTTTCTTGACGCCAGATGATACAATATTTCCCATTTTGAATCGTTTATCGAGTGAGCGGAACACGTAATGGGATTTGTTTTCGGCAAAACGACATTAGATTGATGTATGCGACCAGCCTCTGGCAAATTTGTTTTATACAACTTCTTCAGTGTTCCTGACGCTGATATATGACTTGTCGGTGGTCAGCCAAATTCTTTATTGGACTTCTGGCATGAAAAGAACCTATGAACTAAAAAAAATCTATGAGTTACTCAACTCAAACTATGAACCAAATCTGAAAAAAGTGATCAGAGTTGTATTTGAAATCCATTTCCTTCCCTGATGATTCATTGTCGTGTATAGTAGGAAATGTGACACTTTCTTGGAAAATAGCTATAAAAGAAGCAAGTATTCGTATGGCTTATTTCTGTATCCTAAAAACTTTGGATGACAGACTATAGTTTCCTTATAGTCGTATGCCACTAAACCGAAAAAAAAAAAATGTTGAATCAAATGAAGTTTATTTGAATCAAACAAATAAAAGTGACGTTTATGCACGACAAAATATAATCACAAAATGAGTAATATTATTTCTTGGTATTGGATCAAATTTTAAGTTTCAATCAAGTGAAACTAATTTGCATGAACCAAATATCTTATTCGACCACCTCTATTCAAAATTTGCGGATTGCTTCAACAAAAATATTCATTCAAACAAGTATTTATGTCGGATTGATGAATTCAATAAAATGTCAATTCAACGAAATGAGCTGATCTCTTCAATAAAAATATGTATTCAAATGAGTAATCCATTTTGTTAATACACTGAATTGACAACCGAGCATAAGAGCCTACACTAGACATTTAAGTCCAGACGTCGCAACGATGATAAGTTGGCTCTGCTATTTGGTAACACTATCTGAGGCAGGGTCAGTCGTGCGGAAGCTGCGCCATCTAACGCATATAAATCTAACAATATAATATTCTTTAATCTATCCTCGTTATTTGATTAAAATAAATATTATATCAAACAAATGTTCGTTCAATATGAGTTGGAGATTGTTTCAATATATGAACAAATATTCAAATCAAAGAAATGTTAGCATTGCATTAAGAAATCAATTTTGTTACCGCAATATAATAATTCAATCAATCGAATACACCTGTGTTTTATGATTAATTTTATTCAGTCGGGTCAAGCCAATAATAGTGACCAAATAAATTTGGTTGAATCAACAAATCCTTTTTTCCGTGTAGTAGTGTGGGAATGTAATAGTGAGAAGTATATGAATGCTTCAATATTGATTCCTATTTTCAGTTGTCTCAAGAGTTCTGATTAGTGGCACTTTCATTTTGAAGTAGATTCCAGAGCAAAAGCCATAATGAATGAAAGATTTTCGTATAAAGTGTATATTTTTCTTATGTTTGCAAAGCGCTTTCGACTTTCGTCATCTTCATTGCTTCCTGAAAGTGAATACTCTGATTGTCTCGTGTGAAAGACTTTAAATTTGAATTTGAATTTTTAAGTTAGGAATTTTTTTTGAATTTTGTGAAAGTTTTTGAGTACTTACATGTCAGGTGCAGGAAGTAAAACAATAGATGGGTACATTGTTGATCAAATTATCATAAATTGGCTTAGAATCTAACGTATCACGTATTAGAATTCAAAGGCCATGTCAATGTCTTAATGACAATTGGTTTGATTCTGAATGTCAACTGTCAATGGGAGGAATAGGTAGTGCCAACTTAATGAAATAAAAATTGAGAAAGAAGTTGCCAGTTCTGTGAAAAAGTTTTAATAGAGAATGGGGGGAGTTATGGAAGTATTTTGGAATTTGATTTCAATTATTAATCCTTTTATGAAGGGAGTAGAAATCTCTGTTCAAATTTACTTGTGTGTTCAGACAATAGTCATTATTGGAAAGTTTTTTTGAAATCTCCAGTTCTTCGAACAAGTCCAATCTCAAATAATTCTTTTTATCTATGTAATGTAAGAGTTTTGAATTTTTGTTGGGGCTGAAATAATGATTATTGAATTTTAAGTGGAATCCGAAAGTTGATTTGTCGAGTTTTCTCAAATGTTCGTTGATTCTAGTTAGTAGTGGTCTACAAGTGCGACCGATATATGAGGCAGGGCAATCAGAACAGTCCAGTTTATAAACACCACTTTTGTTGAGTTTTTCGATTTTATCTTTAGAGTTAACCAGAGTTTTGTTCAAATTGTTGACTGATTTGAATATTTTCATATCTGGAAGAAGATCTTGAATGAAATTGGAAATCTCATTACAAATGTTGTTTTGAAAGAAAGGTAAAGCGAAATATTTTACTGGTGAAGTACTGCCAGAGTGGCTTGAGTTGAAAGCTAGGTTTCTGTCCATACGAGATTTGAATTCGTGGATCAATTCATCTATGGTATACGGTTGGTAACCATTGTTGACAGCAATCTGTTTGATTATGTTGACTTCTTCAATATAATTGGTTCGGCTTAAAGGAACGTTCAAAAGTCTGTTTATATAAGAACTGAAAGCATCCATTTTATGTTGCATAGGGTGATAAGAGTTGAATGGAATGACATGATCAGTCTTGGTGGGTTTTCTGTTAATGGAAAAATCTAATTTGTTTGAAGTTTTTGTGATGGTTAAAACAAAAAAATTTAATTTGTTATTCATTTCGATTTTAAGGGTGATTTTTATTTTAGGATGAATATTTTTTAGTGAGTTCAAAATATTTTGTGCATCGTTGTTACCTTCGATGAATACCAGACAATCATCTACATACCGAAACCATTTTAAAATGTTTCCAATTTTGTTAATGATAAATGAGTTTTCTAGGTGCTCCATAAAAATGTCAGCTAGAAAAGGTGAGGGGTGGTTTCCCATTGTTGAACCTTCAGGTTGGCTATAGAATTTGTCATTGAAGATCTGTTTTTGATGATTGAAAGCAAATTGGCTACTAGTGGTAACGTTTCCAATTTTGGAATTGAAGTTAACAGGTTGCTGAATCGGAGGAAATCATGAGAGTATTTGAATCCAATTGGAAGTTTTTGATTTTGTTTATTAATTCAAAAGTGTTACTTACCGAATTGGCCGGTTTGTAATTTGTGATGTTTTTTATTACTTGTAGTACAAACGTTGATGAGGTTGAGACTGGGGTGTTGCAAAAACTTACTACTGGTCTGATTGGAATACCTTTTTTATGAATCTTCGGAAGGCCATATAGTCTCGGCATTTGTGGATTGCTAGGAATCAAATTGTAAGATTTATTGAATTCAATAAATATGTTGTTGCAATTTTTGATGTGTTTTTTGTTTTGTTTTATCAATGAATTTATGAGTGGATCTGAATGGATAAGAATAAAATTGTTTGCATTTGAAAATTCTTCAACTTTTGTAAATAGACTGTTTGGTCAAGGATGACCAGACAATTGCCTTCATCAGCCTTGGTTACAATGAGATAATCGTTGGAGATTTTTTTCTTTAATTTTTGTAAAAATTTGTTCAAATTGTTGTGACTGGACTTCCTTAAAAAACTGGGAATAGCTTTCAGATTCCTTTGATATTTTGAAATAGTAAATTGACAGAAATTTCTGATTGATTGTTTGACTGTATTGTTTTTGGATAGGTTGTCGATAAGAACATCTAGTTCAATGGCAAAAGAAGTTAGGTCTTTCTCAAAATGGTCTGAATTTGAAGAAAATTTCAGGCCCAGAGATAGCAGGACAATCTCGTCATCGTCATCGTCATCGTCATCGAAAGAAGAACTTGACAAATTTTTTATGCGTTCGTGGAACTTAAATTCAGAAAATTTGTCAACTGAAGGTTGAGTGTTTTGTTGATTTTTCTTTTGAATTAAATCTTGCAATTTCTTACTTACTTTTTTTAATTTCGAATTATTTTGATATACCACCTTATCTTCAATATCATTGAAGAAATGTTGAAGTAAATGTGAAGGATAACTAAAAATTAATTTATCATAGCAAATTTCCAAGTCCACATTGGTATGGTCCAGTTTGGCATAGTGTTTGCAAACTTCTATCTTGATGATTTCATTCTCTGTAGTGTGTTTCAAGTGAGGGGATGTATTGGTTGGCATTGTGGTACTTGCAAATTTAGGAATGACGCTTCTCTCAAGCAATTGTTTAGAAACCATATATCAATAATTAACAAACTTCTTCTGATTGATAACTTCCTGTGAAGGTCAGCTAGGGCTACCATATTGTATTTCTAATTAAATGTGGGAAGCTGAATACTCTTGTGTAGAATAAATGAAAGATTTTCGCATAAAGTGTATATTTTCCATAAGTTTGCAAAGCGCTTTCGACTTTCGTCATCTTCAGTGCTTTCTGAAAGTAAATACTCTGATTGTCTGGTGTAAAAGACTTTAAATTTGAATACAAATTTTTAGGTTAGGAAATTTTTTTGAATTCTGTAAAAGTTTTTAAGTCCTCAAATTTAAAAACCTAGAAAAAAAATTTAATTCAAATTTGAAGTCTTTCACACCAGACAATCAGAGTATTTACTTTCAGGAAGCACTGAAGATGACGAAAGTCGAAAGCGCTTTGCAAACTTAAGAAAAATATACACTTTATACGAAAATCTTTCATTTATTCTACACGAGTGTATTCAGCTTCCCCATTGTTGAAATACAATATCTTAGCCTAGCTGACCTCTACGAAGTTATCACTCAGAAAAGTTTGTTAAATATTGATATATGGTTTCTAAACAATTACTGAGAAAGACGTCATTCTAAATTTGCAAGAACACAATGCCAACCAATACATCCCTGCTAAACACATTACAGAAGGAAAATATACAGATAAGTTTGCAATCACTATGCCAAACTGAACTCATCAATGAACTTGAAATTCTATGATAAATTAATTTTAGTTATCCTTACATTACTTCAGAATTTTCAATGATATCGAAGATCAGTGGTATATCAAATAATTTGAAATTCAAAATGGTAAAAGTTGCAAGATCCAAATCAGAAGAAAATCAGCAAAACTCTCAACCTACGTTGACAAGTTTTCTGAATTTAAGTTCCACGAACGCATAACAAATTCCTCTTTCGATGATGACGAGATAGCCCTGCTATCTCTAGGCCTGACATTTTCTTTAAATTCAGACCATTCTAAGTAAGACCTCACTTCTTTTGCCATTGAACTAGATGTTCATAGCGACAACTTATCCAAAAACAATACAATCAAACAAAAAATCAGAAATTTCTGTCAATTTACTATTTCAAAATATCAAAGGAATCTAAAAGCTATTCCCAGTTTTTTGAGGAAGTCCAGTCACAACAAATTGAACAAATCTTTACCAAAATTAAAGAAAAAAATCTCCAACTATAACTCATCTTAACCAAGGCTGATAAAGGCAATTGTCTGGTCATCCTTGACCAAACAATCCATTAACAAAGTTGCAGAATTTTCAAATGCAAACAATTCTATTCTTATCCATTCAGATCCACAATAAATTCATTAATAAATGAAAAACCACATTAAAAATTGCAACAACCTATTCATTTAATTCAATAAATCTTACAATTTGATTCCTAGCAATCCACAAATGCCAAGACTATACGGCCTTCCGAAGATTCACAAAAAAGTTATTCCAATCAGACCAGTAGTAAGTTTTTGCAACACCCCAGTCTCAACCTCATCAACGTTTGTACTACAAGTAATGAAAAACATCATAAATTACAAACCGGCCAAATCGGTAAGTAACACTTTTGAATTAATAAACAAAATCAAAAACTTCCAATTGGATCAAATACTCTCATGATTTCCTTTGATGTCAGCAACCTATTCACTTCAATTCCAAAATTGGAAACGTTACCACTAGTAGCCAATTTGCTTTCAACACATTCAATTTCAGAATCATCAAAAACAGATATTTTGACTTTACTTAAATTTTGCATTTCCCAGGATTTTTTCAGCTTCAATGACAAATTCTATAGCCAACCTGAAGGTTTAACAATGGGTAACCCCCTCTCACCTTTTCTAGCTGACATTTTCATGGAACACCTAGAAAAGTCATTTATCATTAACAAAATTGGAAACATTTTGGAATGGTTTCGGTATGTAGATGATTGTCTGGTATTCATCGAAGGTAACAACAACGATGCACAAAATATTTCAGACTCACTAAACAATATTCATCATAAAATAAAATTCACCCTTGAAATTATTGATTATGTATGTTCAAATGTTGACAAAAGTAACTGTTCAATTGTAAACTCTGGTTTATCTGATCATGAGGCCATATTCTGTAATCTAATAATTGATAGAAAATGATTAAAAAAAGCTCTACACGACGTGGTAGAATATTCAGTAAATTCAATTATAATAGGTTTTCACAACTTTGTACAGATACAAATTGGTATAACGTCATTGAAAAGGAAGATCCCTTGAATGAATTTCAAAAATTAGTTTCGAATAATTTTAACAATGCATTCCCCGTTAGAGACATAAATAACAAAAAAAGGAAACCTTGGCAAAAAATATGCGCTCTCTCCACCAGATGAGAAAACATCTTGGCTGTAACAATCCCCATTTAATTCAATACTACAACAAATATAGAAATACTTACCGGAAAGTAATAAAAACACCAAAAAACATATATTACTCAAACAGAATAGCACTAGGTGACAACAATCAGAAGGAAACATGGGCAATTATCAATGAGCTGAGAGGAAAAAGAAACAAGGTTGATTCAGTGAAAACTGAGTTGAGCTCCGACGAACTTAATACATTATATTCCTTGATAGCAGCTGAACTTGCTGAAAAAATTACGACCAGAACGGATCCAATGGAATATCTGAAAGCGACTTCCATTCAAGAAAACTTTTTTTTCATACCAACTGACATATATGAAATGAAAGAAATCTTCAGAGAAATACGGAAAAAAACTTCCTCTGGATGGGATGACATTTCTCTGAAACTCTTTGGAAAATTGCCGGATATTGCTTTGAATGTCTTGGCAGAGGCTATTAATACATCGTTTTCCCGAGGATCCTTTCCATCATGTTCAAAAATCGCCATAATTATCCCAATACATAAAGGGAGAGACGATAACACTCCTGCAAACTTCAGACCGATTTCCTTGCTACCGATCCTCTCAAAAATGATAGAAAAACGTGAAAAAAGAGTAACTTCCCTTTCATAAGAAATTCAATATACTGAGTTCACAACAGTTTGGATTTCAAAACTCAAAAAGTACCCAGGATGCCATCTCTGCATTCCTAGAAAACCTTTACCTCAAACTAAACGAAAGACAGGCGGCTGCGGCAGTGTTCTGCGATCTCTCCAAGGCTTTTGATTGTGTGAGTTACGAAATACTGCTGCAGAAGCTTGAAGTTCATGGATTCAGAGGTTCGACACTTTCTTGGTTCAAATCATACCCATCAGAACGTAGCCATAGTGTCTTACTCAATAGGGTGGAATCCAAAAAATGTGAAATCAACTGTGGTGTCCCACAAGGCTCAGTTCTAGGACCTGTCTTATTCCTGTTATATGTCAATGACTTGGCCAAAGTGGATATCCAGGGCCAATTCACTATTTTTGCGGATGACACCACAATCCTCTGGCAAAACAAAAGTATCACGGATCTGCATGACCAGATCAGTGTGGACCTTAACAAGGTAAAGAAGTGGTGTGATGCCAATCTCCTTTCGTTCAATATAAGCAAAACGAACATTGTCTCATTCAAATGTGATATCAATGAAATCCCATTGGAGAATGGAACAATTAGGGTTGAATATTGATGAAAAATTAAGATTTGAAAGCCATATCAATAAATTGTGCAGACGGTTGGCGGCAGGCTGCTTTGCTGTACGAGTTGTCTCTAACGAGCTAGATATTGCCAATGCTAGAAAGGTCTACTACTCATTGATTGAGGAACACCTTAGATATGGTATCTCCTTTTTGGGGCTGTGTTCACAATATCTCTTTGATAGGGTCTTTATTTTGCAGAAAAGTGCGATCAGGTATTCATGCAAAGCCAATTATCGCGATTCGTGTCGTATAGTATTTTTGGAGCAGAGAATTTTAACCCTGGCATGTCTTTTCATTCTAGAGACACTATGTCTCATACACAAAAAGTATAAAGATATAGCAAAATCTACCTAAACATATAAAACACGATTATCACTCCATGTCTCACTTCCAACGCCTATATCCTCCCTAATACAAAATTTACTAATATTTAAAAGCAGAAAATTATTCAATCATCTTCCTAGCACCATAAAAGAAATACAAAACGGTATTCACTTCAGAACAAAAGTAAAAAATCTCTTGGTTACAAAAGCCTATTATACGTTGGATGAATTCTACCAGGACTCACTCACCTGATCTTAAACTATATTTATAAATAAATAACCCTTTATCATATTTGATCACTGGGAACTCTCTAATAGTTTTTTTGTTATATGCAAGGGGTAATTTTTATTCGCTAACAGAACGTTTTTATACATATATACATAAACTTATTTATTCATTTGTAATGTTGAATTGACTCGGCCGTTGCTGTAATTTAAGTCCTTGTCTAGTATTAATGTTAAATCTTATAACTTAATTTTATTTTATCTTATTTTATATTGTATACATTTTAAATTACCTATTGTAGTTGTATCCTTAAGCTTTGTCAACGAGAATTGTATTCTTTCGATATTAAAGCATATTTTGATTGATTGATTGATTGAAATCGAAATGAATAACACATTAAATTTTTTAGATTCAACCATCACAAAAACTAAAAACAAATTAGATTCTTCCATTTACAGAAAACCCACCCAGACTGATCATGTCATTCCATTCAACTCTAATCACCCTATGAGACATAAAATGTCTGCTTTTAATTCTTATATGAACAGACTTTTGAACGTTCCTTTAAGCCGAACCAATTATATTGATGAAGTCAACATAATCAAACAGATTGCTGTCAACAATGGTTACCAACCGTAAACCATAGATAAATTGATAGACAAATTCAAATCTCATATGGACAAAAACCCAGCTTCCAACTCAAGCCACTCTGGCAGTACTTTACCAGTCAAATATTTCGCTTTACCTTTCTTTCAAAACAACATTTGTAATGGGATTTCCAATTGCATTCAAGATCTTCTTCCAGATATGAAAATATCATTCAAATCAGTCAACAACTTGAACAAAACTCTGGGTAACTCTAAAGATGAAATCGATAAACTCAACAAAAGTGGTGTTTATAAACTGGACTGTTCTGATTGCCCTGCCTCATATATCGGTCGCACTTGTAGACCACTGCTAACTAGAATCAACGAACATTTGAAAAAACCTGACAAATCGACTTCCGGATTTCACTCAAGATTCAATAATCATAATTTAAGCCCCAACAAACATTCAAAACTCTCACATTACATAGATAAAAAGGATTATTTGAGATTGGACTTGTTCGAAGAACTGGAGATTTCAAAAGAACTTTCCAATAATGACTATTGTCTGAACACACAAGTAAATTTGAACAGAGATTTCTACCCCCTTCATAAAAGGATTAATAATTAAAATCAAATTCCAAAATACTTCATAACTCCCCCCATTTTCTATTGAAACTTTTTCACAGAACTGGCAACTTCTTTCTAAATTTTTATTTCATTTAGTTGGCACTACCTATTCCTCTCATTGACAGTTGACATTTAGAATCAAACCAATTGTCATTAAGACATTGACATATCCTCCTGGCCTCTGAATTCCAACATGGGATACGTTGGATTCTAAGCCAATCCATAATCAGTTGATTAACAATGTACTCATCTATTGTTTTACTTTCTGCACCTGACATGTAAGTACTCAAGAACTTCAACAAAATTCAAAAAAAATTACTAACCTAAAAATTTAAATTTGAAGTCTTTCACACCAATCAGAGTATTTACTTTCAGGAAGCACTGAAGATGACGAAAGTCGAAAGCGCTTGGCAAACTTAGGAAAAATATACACTTTATACGAAAATCTTTCATTTATTCTACACAAGTATATTCAGCTTCCCACATTCAAAAGCCACAAGATTCACCTTACTATCAGAATTATTATGAGGGCTTGTTGAAAATCGAATTATTTGTGTTATTGGGGTTCTGTTTGAATTTATTTGTTGAAAAACATTATTCTCCTCTTTGCTCAGCTGATTCTATTAAGTAGGGAGAGAATTACTCCACCTGCCTTCCACTATATCTCCCACATTTGATAAGAGAATCTAATATAGTTATTTAGTTAGTTATGGAAAATAATATAGACATTATTATTAAATTAAAATACGAAAATAATGACATCATGTAAAACGCCTTGATCAAATCATTATTTCTTCTTGTTCCTGTAATCTATGCAATTGGAAATCAGAAAAATCCTTTTCCAATTCCTCGATACCAATGGCTTGGAATAAATCACGGTATGTCTTGTCTGACACATATCGAGTATTGGGATTTATATTTCCGTTCTGGCCAACTCAAGCATGAATTCACGTTTCAATTCATATCAACTCTAGCGTGTGGAAATATGTTTCGAAAGGAAATGTCTTATGCCACTGATTTAAAATTATCAATGTTATCACTCATGGAGTAAGTGGCAGCTCATTGAGGGAAAGGAACCTTCGAAGAACTCAGACATCTAGATGAGGAGAGAATATGTTTGGTAAGTCAAACTACGCGTAGAAACTATGGCTAAATGTGTAAAATATTGGGAATAAATGATCGATAGAAGAGGTGTTATTCCATAATAGTGGATTTGGGGTGATTTATAAAGATGAGGGTGGTTCAAAATGTTAACGCAAAGTCAGTCTGTTTGGATTTTCAGGTCACGATAGACGAACTCACAAACAAGTCATGAAATAATCGCCATGATTCAGTCACAAAAAAACACATCTCGAGATTTAGAAAAACATTGGATTTACAGTGTAATACCTGAACGAGAGAGCAAGATAGATCATTGCTTGAGTATGAGTAAATTATGAATGAAGGATAAAAACACAGGCAGATTAGATGTGGAGGGTATAAATGAAGAAATTGAAGTGTCTCTGGTTAGGAAATCCGTTTGATATGGTTTTGATTAGAGTTTGATTGAAGAGTCAGTTCCAATGATTGGACTCGTCCAACGAAACATCAGGACTTCTCCAAATATTAACTGAAAGATCTACATGAGACGTTGATATATCATAGAACCATAGAAAACTGTATGAAGAATTGCAAGATAATGGAATGCTCAAGTATCTTGACCCAACTTTAGGATCACGGATCATTGTGGGCCAACCCAAACCTACACAGAAAGGTAACCGTTGTGGAGTTTGCTCTATTATGTTCGAAGCCTGGGACTCTCTGTTTTCGATTTCAGAAATGGCCAGTCATTAAGACCATCATATCGGTCATGAGAAACGAACCTCTTTGAAGTTTATAGGCAGGAGTGCATGAAATCGTAATTAATCTACTGAAAATCTTAATAAGTAATTCATTTGAAAAACAATTCGCTGAAAAATACGAGAGATATAAATATGTTTATATATATATATATATATATATATATATATAAACATATATATATATATAAACGTTGATTTGTCATTTTCTTCCAAGTGTTGTTCATCCTTGCACTTCTCCACCGTACTGATGAGGGCCGAGAGCCCGAAACACGTATCTACGGTTAGCACTTTTCTCTGAGGGCTATGTCCATCAAATTCATTTCATTTTGTTTCTAACAGTCCCCTCGATATTACTCTCTTTCATATTTATATTCCTGGACTCGGATGTCACGCAGGTAGCTATAGCTGCCTCCGTGGTGACGTTGGTTGTTGCCCTGGAATTCAGGGTCTGCTGACCGAAATCACAAATGAGCGGCTGGCTTCTGTTTGTTGACTCCGTTGATTTGTCGTTTTCTTCCAAGTGTTGTTCATCCTTGCACTTCTCCACCGTATTGATGAGGGCCGAGAGCCCGAAACACGTGTCTACGGTTAGCACTTTTCTCTGAGGGCTATGTCCATTAAATTCATTTCATTTTGTTTTTAACAGTCCCCTCGATATTACTCTCTTTCTAAATATATATATATATATATATATATATATATATATATTTGTTATGTTATGTTATGCCAGTTGTTAATTTTAAAAGACAAAAAAGCCACAAAAATAATAAATAATAAATAATTATCAATTTCAAGAGTTTGTTTGTGAATAACTTTTGAAACACCATGTATATTATGAGCCTAGGTATGATATGGATAGAGAAAAATGTCAGAGTACTATAAAACAGTCAATTATATACACTATCAAAATTATTATAACTCATAATTGCTCAAAAGACAACTAAAATTCAAGATTTATAAAATTATCTTGAATAAAAAGTAATCAACACATTTATAAACTTGAAACACTCTGTACATGAAATTGTGGCAGACTAAAAGTAGCCAATGAGAGAACAGCAAACGTCTTGATGGAAGATAGCCAATCAGAGAAGAGATGATCAGATGAAAAGTTGGAAATTGTGAGAGAATGACAAAAAGAAGGTATCATAAGCAATTATCATTAAAACTTGTATATAATGATAAGAATGGGAATTTAATTGTGTGTATAAATTGTGCAACATTAATATAAACAGTGCAAAGTGACAATTTGGTGCGCAAATTCGAAATTTCAAATGAAACAACAACAAGGGCAAGATGTTGCGAAGCGACGAGAAAAACAAAGCTTCGAGGAGATCGAAAATATTTTCCAAAGCGGAAGCACGCACAAAATTTCACTAAAAGAAAAATGGAATAATTCCATCATTTGCTTAACAAAACAAGATTACCTTGATGATATCGTATATCCACGATTCCAAAAGCTGAGTCCCGCATCGATACGTTCCTGACACATAGTTTTGCAGTCCAACGGAGGCTGGAGAGAGGAGACTTCCTGTTTTTATGGTATAGTTGTGAGCA
Source organism: Gonioctena quinquepunctata (assembly GCA_018342105.1). NCBI lineage: Eukaryota > Metazoa > Arthropoda > Insecta > Coleoptera > Chrysomelidae > Gonioctena > Gonioctena quinquepunctata. The sequence continues at coordinate 133,978 of JAFIRS010001432.1, read as the reverse complement.
CCAACAGTTCCAACCAGGTATAAAACCTTTAATAGTGCTTTCCCGGTCCTGAACTATTTCACAAATAACATTTTTCACATTCGATGAACTCTAGGTCACTTTTTTATGAACAATAACAGAAAATTACTCTCACAGAAAAAGTGAGGTTCTGTTTATCTATCCATGATATGCAATTTTATTATTATTCGTGAATAATTGTTTGATTCACTCTAGCATAAGTTATTTCCCGTAGGCCAGGTATTTTAAGTCTTCCTGAATAAAGGAGATAATTGTTTTTGATATTTGGTTTGTTTATTTTCTCACAATGATCAACTAACATAACTAAGATCATTCAATAAACTGAAGTTAGCCACCAGTGGCCAAATTCCTTGAACCGACTATATGAGATAAGGGCGTACCAACTGTTGTTAGCTGTGGCGAAAAAAATAATAATTGTTGGTAGCGTAACAATAGAACAGTGACGTTCGCTGACAATTATTATTACAGGGTCAGAAATATCTATTTCACATCATAACAATTTGGCTCTCAAAGAATTACCAAAATAATTAGCTATCAATATACAAAAACAATTTAAATATATTTCAAATATCATAACATAACAATTGGCACCCAAAAGTAGGGCAAAATGAAAACAAATATATTTTTCAATTCATCAAACCATATCAATTGGCGTCCCAACGTATGGGCGAGTAAGGAAAATATAATATTTCAAAATATTTATTGAGGAAAAGGGCGAGAAAAGGCAAAATAGGCAAGTAAAGGAAATTATAATCATTTCATAATATTTATTGAGAAAAAGGTGGAAAAGGCAAGTAAGGGAAAATAACATTTCTTAGTATTTATTGAAACGCTGGGTGAATATTAGCAATTGGCATTTCAACGTGTAAGGCTAAATATTTGTGAATAAAAAATGGATTTGAGAGATGGTAAGAAAGTTGGTTTGGAAGAAGTTGCAGAAGGTAGAGATAGGGGTGATCAGGAAGAAGGAGAGAGTAGTAATGTGAGAGAGATAGAAATAAAAAGTGAAAGTACAGGAATGGAGAGTTATAAATTGATAGGGAAAATGTTAGAAAAAATGGAAAAAAGAATGAAAGAAGATTTAGCGAATATGAGAAATGATATGAATGAAAATTCAGTGAAAATGAATGAAAATATGGCAAGTATAAAAATGAAATAAAAGATATGGAAGAAGATTCAATCAGGATGAATGAAAAAATGGATAAAAATTCAGCAAGTATGAAAAATGAAATAAAAGAAAGATGAAAGAGAATTAAAAGAAAATTCAGCATGGATGGAAGAGAAAATAGAAAGAATGAAAGATGAAATGATAGAAAGTATGGGAAAATGTTTCAAAGAAAATACAGAAGGAATAAGTAAACCATTAGAAACAGATAATGAGCAAAATAAAATTCAGGAATTAGTTATACAAAATGTTAGTAACAATTTATTAGGAAAATATGATAAACAAATGCAAAATATAAAAAGAATTTCGATCTCCAACATAATGAACTTACGCATAATATGAATGTGAAAAATAAAAGGTTTTATTGCAAAAGGGAAAAATAAATAATAAAGTAAAAATAATGAAAATATATGACAGGAACGTGGTAAAGATGAATATTGAACTGCAAAAAGGAAACATAAATAAAAAAATAATAGTAATGCATATAAAATATATATACAGGGCGAATAGAATTTTTGAAATGAAAGGAAGTAATATAAACAATGAAATAATAATAATGGATAATAAAATGTTAAAAAGAAAAATAGGAAAGAATTTGAATAAATTTTACTTTCAAATACAAGAAAAAGGTAAAATTATGAGAATGCAAATAGTTGAAAGAATTAATATAAAATTTCAATTGAAAATTTGTAAAATGAAAAATAAGCTTGTAGTTACAGGACAAGCAAAATTCCATAGAAGGAGAGACAAATAATAAAAATGAAAATTTAGGAATTAATAAATTGTAGTAACAAATTTGATAGGCAAGTTAAGGAATAAGAAAATGGAAAAAAGTTAATAAAATAATTTGATAGAGAGTAAAAAAAAAAATCAAAGAAAATTAAGAAAACATAAAAAATAAATATTTCAAGAAAGGAAAAATATTGAATAACAATCATAATACTGAGAAACAGAAAAGTTGATAAAATTTATTGGTACAGGTTAGTTATATAAAGTGAAGTGAAAAACAATATAGAAATAAAGAAGGAAAAATATAGAAATGGATAATAAATAATGTGAATTTTGAAGAAAAATGAAAAGAAATGAAGATAAAAATATTTTGTGTATAAAATGAAAGTATGTGAGAAATGAAAGTGGATATGATAATAATAATAATACTAAAGAAGTATATTATAATAAATATGATGATGATGATGATGATAAGGTATAATGATAAATACAATGAAGGTATATTAATGAATAATATGAAGGTATATTAATGAATTATAAATGAATATAAATGTTAATTATGTATGAATAATAAAAAGCAAAAAAAAAAAAAAAATATGAGAGATTAGATAAATGAAATATCCAATTAATATGAATATAAAGAACAACTGAAGGAAGAGATAGGAAAAATAATAAAACAGAGTATAATTGAAAGAAGTACCAATAATGATAAAAATATAATTGACAATAGGAAATAATATCAGTATAAAATATAAAATGAAAGTAAGATAATAATAAAATATAAAGAGTCATATATGATAATATCTTTGAAAAGTTTTCTCTTTTGATCTGAAAAGAAGTACAAGTCAAGTTTTTCTGAAACAAAATAATATAAAACTTAATATTAGTAGTTGTAAATAATAGTTATTGTTGTAGAACTTGTTTTTCTGGAAGTCCATCACAAGTAGTTTTCTGAAAGTAGAAATTAGTATGAGTTAAAGTAAAATTAAATTAAAAATATAAATAAAGAAATTGATATTCAAAATTTTCTAACTAGTAGAAAATTATTGAATATAAATTTAGGAATGTTGTTATGCCAGTTGTGAATTTTAAAAGACAAAAAAGCCACAAAAAGAATAAATAATAAATAATTATCAATTTCAAGAGTTTGTTTGTGAATAACTTTTGAAACACCATGTATATTATGAGCCTAGGTATGATATGGATGGAGAAAAATATCAGAGTACTATAAAACAGTCAATTATATACACTATCAAAATTATTATAACTCATAATTGCTCAAAAGACAACTAAAAGTCAGGATTTATAAAATTATCATGAATAAAAAGTAATCAACACATTTATAAACTTTAAACACTATGTACATGAAATTGTAGCAAACTAAAAGTAGCCAATGAGAGAACAGCAAACGTCTTGATGAAAGATAGCCAATCAGAGAAGAGATGATCAGATGAAAAGTTGGAAATTGTGAGAGAATGACAAAAAGAAGGTATCATAAGCAATTATCATCAAAACTTGTATATAATGAGATAAGAATGGGAATTTAATTGTGTGTATAAATTGTGCAACATTAATATAAACAGTGCAAAGTGACAATTTGGTACGCGAATTCGAAATTTCAAATGAAACAACAACAAGGGCAAGATGTTGCGAAGCGACGAGAAAAACAAAGCTTCGAGGAGATCGAAAATATTTTCCAAAGCGGAAGCACGCACAAAATTTCACTAAAAGAAAAATGGAATGATTCCATCATTTGCTTAACAGAACAAGATTACCTTGATGATATCGTATATCCACGATTCCAAAAGCTGAGTCCCGCATCGATACGTTCCTGACACATAGTTTTGCAGTCCAACGGAGGCTGGAGAGAGGAGACTGCCTGTTTCTATGGTATAGTTGTGAACATCAACAGTTCCAACCAGGTATAAAACCTTTAATAGTGCTTTCCCGGTCCTGAACTATTTCACAAATAACATTTTTCACATTCGATGAACTCTAGGTCACTTTTTTATGAACAATAACAGAAAATTACTCTCACAGAAAAAGTGAGGTTCTGTTTATCTATCCATGATATGCAATTTTATTATTATTCGTGAATAATTGTTTGATTCACTCTAGCATAAGTTATTTCTCGTAGGCCAGGTATTTTAAGTCTTCCTGAATAAATGAGATAATTGTTTTTGATATTTGGTTTGTTTATTTTCTCACAATGATCAACTAACATAACTAAGATCATTCAATGAACTGAAGTTAGCCACCAGTGGCCAAATTCCTTGAACCGACTATATGAGATAAGGGCGTACCAACTGTTGTTAGCTGTGGCGAAGAAAATAATAATTGTTGGTAGCGTGACAATAGAACAGTGACGTTCGCTGACAATTATTATTACAGGGTCAGAAATATCTATTTACATCATAACAATTTGGCTCTCAAAGAATTACCAAAATAATTAGCTATCAATATACAAAAACAATTTAAATATATTTCAAATATCATAACATAACAATTGACACCCAAAAGTAGGGCGAAATAAAAACAAATATATTTTTCAATTCATCAAACTATATCAATATATATATATATATATATATTTATATTTTTTTTGATACTATGAACCAGAGACGTTTGCTTGGTATATTGAAAAAAAGTTGAGGCAATGTCCTGAAACTTTGTGGAAGTTATCTCCCATAATCGCATTCGCCGAAGATACTGTCCTAGTTTAGGTAGGGAAAACATGGAATGGGGTGACGAAAACTGCCATCAATGACCTGAAAACCATTGCACATTGATTCAATGAAAATAAAACAACAATTGATCATTCCAAAACCAAAATTATACCGTTCACTTCCTACGAAAAATACTTACTCGCATATGAGACTAGGGAAATCAATAATACTCTTATTCAGCTCAATATCCTGGAATTGTTATTGTAATTGACTCACTTCCACATCCAAAATGTTTCTTATCTTTAAAAAATGTGTCTTATCTTTAAGTTTGAACAATTAGGTTTCTTGCACTCGATACATTTGAAGACATTGTTTTATTCTTATATGAAGTTATAAAAAAACGCATACTGAGAATTATTCGCAAAAAATCACAAAAATAATGTTCTGATCCTTCGTTCAGTGATGCTCAAATTCTTAACCTGAGAAAACTTCATTGTCAAAACATTTTATAATTAACATATAATAGGCCTTATTTAATTCTACATAAATATCAAACTCGGAGGAAAGCACCAGGCAATGAAATATTACCAAGGTCACATGAGTCAATAGGCAGAATATATTCCATTTATATTGCTCTAAGGTTAAAAAAGTTCATTACTTGGCTCACTGAAAATTATAATCTTAGGAATCCATATAAAAAAATGTAAAAGCTTGGATTTTGTATATGAACAGGAGAGGTTTTCATAATCTCATCGATTCTGATATTCCATTTTATTATATTTTCATATATTTAAAAAAAATTATTGTATTTTTACCGCATTTACTGTTTTTATATTTGTATATTTTCATAATATATATATTAAGTTTTGAAATATTTCTATTAAGTTGTTCACTTGTATATATAATGTTTTACCAGAACAAATGTTTAACATCGATATTATCTACCTTGAGACTTATAAACGCGTTATTCATCCCTACACCACTCGATAGTTATCTTCATGGAATACGAAGTCTTCACTGAAATGCTCCCAGAGAGCTTTTTCGGGTGAAAATACCTCTATTATTTTGACAAAGTGTCTTCTCAATGTTGAATAGTATGTGATATGAGATGATTTGTTATGATTTGGTAAATATAGTTATTATTATCATAGTAAATCTGAACCCTTGTTTGAATCATTTAATTACAAAGGAGTGGCTAGATGAACACCACTGATAATACTACAGAAATCATTTGTGGCTATGATATGGTGGTGGAAGCACATATACAGTGCTTCTCAAAAGTCCTCTCCCCCTTATTTTAGGAACGTTATACATGAACAATGAAATTTGGAAACTAATTAAAGGTTGTAAATTTTCCTACTAGTGATGATAGATGACGAAATCGTCGAAGATGACGTCACAAGGCCATTGTGACCATTTATTTTAAATGGAACCCTACGGCAAGCGTCACCTCTTAAAAGGTATCAAAAAAACCTATTCAATGATACTAATTTTGTTTGTGTTTATGGCAGTTTTAATGGCTCATTAGTAAACATTAAAATTTAAATTCCATTCAGTATGATATTAATTACAGATTTAAGAATCAGTATGATATTAATTACAGATTTAAGAATCAGTATCAACTTGAAGATATTGCTCGAAGTGACCTCCATTTACTTCCTGACAGTGAGATATCCTATTTTTGAACTCTTCTCGTACTTTTAAAATGTGTCTGCGGAAACAGCCTCACATTCTGCAACAATACGTTGTTTTAAAACGTCAATATTCTCAGGTTCAGTAGCGTCAACCTTCGATTCAAGGTACGCCCACAGAAAAAATTCCAAAGGTGTGAGGTCCGGTGATCGAGCTGGCCATTACGTTGAACCTCGTCGTCCAATACCACGATAATCCTCATCCAAATACCGTCTCACTGCACCGTTATAGTGTGAAGAAGCACCATCCTGTTGAAATGTTATTCCCAAATTGCCGAATTCATCTGGATTATCTTCCAAAATTTCAAGGATTAACGGTTCTATTGCGTTTTGCAACAGCTCCAGATAAACCTCGCCAGTTGAATTAGTATTTAAAAAAAGAGGCCCAACGATGTGGTTTCCCAGGATACCTACCCAAGCATTCACGTTCTGGGGAAATTGGGTATGTGTTTCACGAAACAGGTGAGGATTTGCATCACTCCAATACCTCACATTCTGTGTATTTACATTTCCATTTAGATAGAAAGTACTTTCGTCACTGAAACAAATTGTTTTGACATAGTCTGGCTGTTGGTTAATTTTAGTTTCCATATTTTCACAAAATTCTAGTCTTCGGTCTGGGTCGACGTCTGAGAGTTGATGAACTATTTTTAATTTGTATGGATGAAATTTGTTTTTTTTCAACACCCTGTGTACTGTACTCCGAATGACTCCACAGGTAGATGCAACGTGAGTTGTTGAAGAAGTAGGATAAACTATTACTTCTGCCAGTATATCAATTTTTTTCTCATCAGAAATTTGTGGTCTGCCAGATCGTTTCGCATTATCAATACTACTCGTTGTTTCAAACTCACGAAGAATCTCCCTCAAATAAGTCCTCAAAACGGGGCGATCGGGAAACCACTCATTAAAAATGCGTTCTGCTGCATGAATATTTTGTCCAGTTCCACCAAGAATTAGAATCGCTGCTACATTATCACCTAAAGCACGTACCATTTCGCTTCTTGAAGCACTTAAACGTTCGGCTCAAAACAGTTTAACATATTATTAAAATGTACAAAAATGTTAGAGGTACCAAAAGCTGCAAAAACAGTTTAACGTTCGATCAACAATACACAAATTATTGAATGAACAAAAACTTGGACAATTACAAGAACGTCGAATTAGGGAGACTTACAAAAACATCAGCTTATTTGACAACTATCCAGAGGCGGTGCTTGAATTTGGAATTTTAGTATTAACTGATTTAATTCATCACAGCTTTGCGTTTTTCAAAAGCGAGTTGCCAAAACTGCCATAAACACAAACAAAATTAGTATCATTGAATAGGTTTTTTCGATACCTTTAAAAAGAGGTGTCACTTGCCGTGGGGTTTCATTTGAAATTATTGGTCACAATGGCCTTGTGACGTCATCTTTGACGATTTCGTCATCTATCATCACTAGTAGGTAAGTTAACAACCTTTAATATTCAGTTTCCAAATTTCACTTGTTTATGTATGATCGTTCCGAAAATAAGAGGGGGGGAGGGGACTTTTGAGAAGCATATATATATATATATATATATATATATATAAAGTTTTCCAGAATTGTGGCCGCTACGTTCCGTCCACTAAAAATGCTACTTGGGTGCAGTGGCAGAGTTCATATGTTCAATGTCGAAATGTGTATTTAATTGTGTATCATCGGCATATGCTTGATCTTTACAAAGGAAAACAGAGTTGAATATATCTGAAGTATATATAATGAAGAGTAATGGTCTGAAAATTGAGTCTGTGGTACTCCAGACAAAATAATAATGCTGAAAGAGTATTTTCCATGCATTAGAACTTTCTGAAGCCGTCTGCGAATGTAGGAAACAATTGTGTGTATGAAGATTCGTTGAAGCCATAATATTCAAGTGCAGCAACAAGAAGGAAATGATCACTAGTATCGCTTTCGAAAAATCCAACACTAGTAGCACACTTATCAGACCTGCATCATTAGCGTCAATTATATTATTTGTTACGGCTGTCAAAGCAGTAGCTGTGCTGAAGCCTTCCCTGAAACAACATTGGTTATCAGATAAAATATTATTATTTTTCATATATTCAAAGATTCAATTATACAACACTGGTTAAAAAAAATTAGATATAGAAGGTGGTATATTTATTATTCTCAAATCACCATATCCTTTGCCATCACGTTTTTGAGAAAGAGGCTGGCCGATGGCAACTTTCCACAAATGAGGAAAATAATTCTGCTCAACGCAACTGTTAACAATATTAACTATTACTTGATCTATGAATTGGCTACAATATTTCAACATATATACATTTATGTTATCAACGCCAAAATAATTTGTTTTTATGCTATGCAGAATGTAGTTAACTTCCCCAACAGAGGTCATAGAAAACGAGAATGTTATGTTCGGCCCATATTAATTGTTGTCATAAAAATTTATTCTATCAAAAGCTCCATTGGTTACATTTTGTAGGCATGAAGAAACATAGTTATTTATTCCTTCTGGATTGGAAATATTCGTCGGAATTGACCAACAACGTCATCTCGTTGTTTCACCAAAATTCTTAGAAATACCATCATCGTTCCAGTCCTATGGACGGAGCTCAGGTGTTTTGTTATAATTCTAGAACTAGAGAACAGACTGAACTGGAGATCATTGGTGAGGAAATAGCTACAAAGAATAAAGGTAGATTTCGTTCAGTCGACAAGATCAAGGCCTTCTGGGCTTCGCAAAGCAAAATACCCATCGACTATTAGGGAGAGAGAGGAACTATCATAGGTGCACACTATTGTAGAGGGGTTTCTCCCCCTATTATCAAACTTTGGCGCTTTTCACTATTTTCGGTTTTCCTCGGGCGCCACCTTTTGGTTTATAGTGGAAAAGGCCACTTTTTCTCCGGGCAGTCTCAGTGAATAAAAACACTCCAGGGGTCAGTATAGTCGTGACAATGTGACGGGGCCATCAAGACAGGCTTTAATTGCCTTTAACTGGGTTTCGAACCTGGGTGGCGACTGCGCACTAGATGTTAAAATTCTACTCAAGCTAGTTAATGAAAGAATACTCTAAAAACAGGATTAACAGGTATATTAATAATAATGGAAATACAGTCAGGGCGGCTGATGTCAGCCTCAAGTTATTACAACGAAAATACGACTGGTAAGCACTAGCTATAGACACAAAGCGGGGAGGGTGTGTTTACGTAGGCGGAGTACACGTAGTAACCAAAAGCTCTTGTGGAAGGGGGGGTCGTACGGATTCGTATGCAAGCTCAAAAACGGGTGCAAGGCAACAGCGGGTATCAAATGCAAGTTTTTACTATTACTATTATTTTTAACTTCTACTTACAACACGCCGGAGCGCAGGAAGCTGAGACGTGAGAAATGTCTACCCCTTCTATGCGACCTCCAACCGTATTTACTCTAATATTTTATTCCCCTGAGAAACCGACACGCCGGAGCGCAGGAAGCTGAGACGTGAGAAATGTCTACCCCTTCTATGCGACCTCCAACCATGTTCACAAATCCCTTAAAACCGACACGCTAGAGCGCAGGAAGTTGAGACGTGAGAAATATCTACCTCTTCAATGCGGCCTCTACCCGTGCTCCCTATCTCTGTCTACAAAGTCACGCCGGAGCGCAGGAAGTTGAGACGCAAGAAATGTCTACCTCTTCTGTGCGACCTCCACCCGTGCTTTTAATTTAGCCAAACGTATCACATTACTAAACTGCTCTTGTTGTAAAGGAAACTAAATGACTCACCGGATCTGATTTACTGGGCTGACGGTCACGGGCTATCACTCGGCGTACGTGGTGGTTCGTATCAGCTCTCAAACACGACTAAAATTATTAGCGCCGCAATAAGGTGAACATGGGCCTCTGATGGCTACGGTTTGATCATGCGCAAAATCACACCTGGGCACTTATGAAATATTTCTGATATACAATACCCAAACTCCGATCTCACTCCTTCGGCAAAGCTCGGGACGGTCGTGGACTGCTTCGGGCTGTGGCTCACACTCTGGATACTAGTCGGACGCGTGACTGCTTCTACTAGGCTCGGCAAGCTACTAAATCTTTGAAATATGTCGAAACGGAACTACAGCCGGCTTCCCCCTCTTTTCCGAATAATTACCCAGCTTGTAAAATCATTCGTGCTGTGACGTCAGCTTGCGGCGTGCGTCTCTGTCTCGACTCAACTGTACTCTCGGGCTCCTGGCGGAAAACTGTTCCGCTTACTGCTTGTGAAATTCTCCTAAGTGGGAATCCTCGTGATGTGACGTCAGCTCGGTAGCGTGTGCTTTTGGCTCGGCTGGACTGCTGTCTGGGGCCTCTAACGGATGACTGAATTCTCTCGTCGGCGTTTGAACATAGCCCAGATTGCTCGTTGAAAATGTTTTCTCGAGAGTCGATAGCCGGCGCAGGTTATACTCGTGCGTGCTATTTAGCTACGTCTCGCGGTATTAGCGTGATTTCCGGAAGGCGTTTAGTCTGTTTATTAGGATATATGTAATCCACGGATGTATCACGAACACGAATGGTATTTCTAGACCTATTATTACTGTCAAGAGGATTTTAATTCCTTACAGGGAGCTTTTGGCTGATAATATAGCGGGAAAATAGTAACTTCGTTACACTATATATCATTTTTGTAGAAAATAAATAGATGAAAATGCCCAGTATATTCTGTCAATTCCAACATCTTTCTTGAAGTCACCAACATATTTGAAATTGAAAATTATAAATATTAAAATGGTGCCCAGAAACAATTGCGAATATAAATGAAGTAAAAATTGTTGCCCATGTTTTAATTCTGAAAGTTGGCGGTGATTTATTTGCTATGACGAACATGACAAAAATGAAATTGACTAAAGATTATCTGTCAAATGTGAGAAGGAGAATTATTGTAACTGTTGAAAAAGGGGGATTTTTCCGATGAAACCGGCTATATTTTGTGCGAAATGTGCCGAAAGTAGTGTTTTTCTTCCGGATTCGTGTTCAGGAAGCAAAAATACTCAAGAAAAGTCAAAGAGCTATTTTCGGGGAGCAGGAGTGCTCTTATTGAATATTCACCCAAAAAAGATTTTTTCTTCCAAAAAAGTATTCCCCAGAGGTCCCGAGTGAGTATCATTTTCAAGTTTGCTAAACTGATTTTTAATTTAACTATTACTCACCCTTCAGGATATATGCAGCAAATCGGGAAAGAACCCCGCACCAAATACATGGAAAAATGGCTCTCAGCCAATTTTGGGATATTGTGATACAAGTCACAAGAAAGTACATGTTCAAGTTTGAATTCGTTTCTAGGTCTAGTTTCGTGGATATGCATTTTTTTAAATCATAAAAATGCCTGTTTTACTAAAACATATTAAAGTTCACTTATCCAAAAGGACCAAAAGTATTACTTTTTAGATGATTAGCAACTAAATAATACCATTGCTGGTTTAAAGGAAGTCGAATGACATGTCTGTCAGTCGGTCGTTAAGAAAAAAGGAGCAATCGCCTATTATATAGGGTGGGTCCAAAATAGCGACAATTCGCCTATCATTATCATTGGTCCCATTAGAGGGACTGAGGAATTTTTCATTGAGAATATCTTTATTGGGAGTCTTTTCTTATGACAAGAATATTTTTTTCAGAAGTTTCAACTTTCTTCCAAGACACTTATTGTTTTGAGAAATGTTTCTTTTTTATACTTCATGTTTTTAACATTAGTCCCTTAAAACAGCCTTTTTGAGACAATAAATCCGCTTTGAGGCCAAAACTACTTGCACCTAATATATATGTTTGTTAATTATTCTTGAATGAACCTGTCAATTTGAATCATATTTCTCTGTTATACTTCAAAAGTAACTCACCCTACACTCGTGTGAGTTCAATCAATTTCCTATGTCTGGTTTTCCATATATAAATATTGAAAATTGGTTTTCTATAGAAAATATTATCCAATCTTATTCCTTGATGAAATGAATATGATCTTGCGGCGCAAAAAAGCAGACATAGGAAATCACATTTACTTTGAAGTATAACAGAAAAATATGATTCAAATTGACAGATCCATTCAAGAATAATTAACCAAGATATATTGAATGCAAAACCTATTTCAACTTATATTTGTAAACACCTCCCGTATGGAATGTGATTGTAGCTTTTTGTAGCTAATCATATTAGGCAATTACTATAAGTCTTCCTCTAGTAGTTTTGGCTCCAAATCGGATTTATTGTCTCAAAAAGCCTGTTTTAAGAGACTAGTGTTAAAAACATAAAGTATAAAAAACAAACATTTTTCAAAACAATTTGTGTTTTGGAATTTTTTTTTAACTTTTGAAGAAAATATTCTTGTCATAAGAAACGACTCCCAATAATAACATTTCCAATGAAAAATGCTCAGTTTTACTAATGGGACCAATGATAAAGATTGACGAAATATACTAAATTGTCGCTATTTTTGACCCACCCTCTATAATGAGCGGCTTCTTTCGTGTTAACGACCAACTGACTGACATGTTATTTGATTTCCTTCAAACCAGCAATGCTATCATTTTGTTATTAATCATCGCAAAAGTAATACTGCTGGATAAGTGAACCGTATTATGTTTTAGTAAAACATCAATTTTTTTGATTTTCAAAAATTCATTTTTCCGAAACTAGACGAAGAAACTAATTCAAACTTTTCCCATGTATTTGGTGCGGGGTTATTTGTATTGAAATAGGCCATGTGATCGTGTAATGTTTCCGTAATCAAACATTTGTGAAATTGTTATGTTATGCATTTCTGTTGAATAAACTATGTTTCTGAATTGCAGTTAGCAACACGCAAACAACACACACAACACTGTCAACTATTGTCATACTGTCGCAACCACACAGCAAGTTGCTAGTGCCTTTTCAACAAAACTAACACTGCCAACCATGAAGAATGTTGATGAGTTTTCCTGTATTCTTTCTAGTTGACACTATTGAAAACGGACACTGTGGTTATGTTTGCTTGCCGTCTAATCATTTAGAATGAAACTAGTTAAAGAGTTTTTCGCTTGTTGCAGCGAATTTTATCATAAAGAGCTGTTAAATTTTTTCTGTTAATTTTTGCAATTAATTTTGAGACCATAGCTGCATGTATAAAGAGAATGAGGAGACTTTTCAAATGAGTTATCACAAGCCCCTACTGATAATATGGAGTTGCAACTGTAATTCGAAGGGGGTTGAAGTTTGATTAGGTAAATGAAAGAAACCTTCACAATGGATCATCATCGTTATTCAAACAACAAGAGGATGGTTTTCCTGGAAGGCACTCTTGCTTTTGATATATCAAACCCTCAGAACAATTAGCCTTCCATGAAACTCTCCGTCACCTCTGAGTCTGATTCATTTTTCCAAACGACTATTCCAACCGCATTATCTCGGGAGTTTCCATGCACATAGCTCTGAATAATCCAGTAGATCAAGTGTAATTTCCTGCAGTTGGTTTTTTCCACATTATGGCACTACTCGCCGAGTGAAAGGGTGGACATTTGCATCTGGGATGTGAAATATTTCCAACATTGTAGCTTTTTCAATGGTGTCAGTGACGTGCAACTTTTGTGAGTTATTTACAATTCCTTGCACACTGCCGCCTTGCTTATGATGCTACAGCTGGTTCGGCTTGATTTTCGGTTCGTTTATAAAACGTTAAATGAAAAAATAATATAATATTGTAAGGTAAAAGTTGGAATAATATTTATTCGTTAGTTTAAGTTGTGCTGAACACGAAATGGCGATTCTGGCCGTGGCTTTGCGGTCGTTATGGCGTCGCAACGCTTAGCGTCTTGTAAGGTAAACAATGATGTTGAGGTTATTTTTTTAAAAGCTAATACTTATTTTCATCTTTTTTCTACTATTATAAGTATTTTAAAACAATTCTGGCAGGTTATAACCGGTCGCAAATCAATCTGGCAAATTTTTAAAATTGTAAAAAAAAATTGATTTTTGAAGTTATTTTTCAAAATTGATGTTGATATTAACATCAATAAATATTATTTAATCAGTCTGGCATCTATTTGTAGGTATTAACATTGGCAAGTTAATCAAGGTCCGCGCGTCATTAGCACTTATTTTTCAATAGCTGATACTTTTTTATATAAAAATTAAAATATAAATAATTATTTCAAAATCAATCTGGCAGTTATTCACCGGTCCCAATGTTGTCTGGCTGAGTTATACAAAAAATCGCTTGAAATTACCGCATGTTATACGATGAATACATTATTTGTGTTTGCCCTGTATGATCCTTTCATTTGAGGTTCTTTTGCTCGGGTCAATCAGTAATATATCTGGTTAGAATGTCATTGCATTTTAACATTTGTCGAAGTTGAATCATAAAAATAATAATGAGTAATATTTCTTCGAAGTGATTCGAAGTTCTGCCTTTATATTTGGGTGATTTTGTTCGAAGTGAACTTGTGTTTTGGATGAGAATTTACAACCTCAATATATAATATAGTTGAATCCTTCGTTATTTGATTCCAGTCAGACTGTCAGGAGAATAAGACGGATCAATGATGCCGAGCACGTCCTTGAACAAACTTCGCCAGAAGAAATCATGGACATCATCCGAAACCTTGTTACCCGCAAAGCTCCCGGACCAGACCAAATTGCGAATAGAGCCTCAAAGGCTCTACCATGAAAAGGAATTGCTGCCTTGACCAACATCGTCAATGCAGTGCTCAGGCTCAGACACTTTCCACGGCCATGGAAAGGAGCCACGGTTATCATGATCCCCAGACCCAACAAGAACCATGTGATACCGCAAAACCACCGACCCATCAGCCTCACACCCTCGATGAGCAAGTTGGTAGAGCGAGTCATCCAGAGAAGATTGGAACCAGTCACGGAAGAACTCAACGTCCTACCAGACGAGCAGTTCGGCTTCCGACAAGGACACTATCCGGAAATGCAGGTCCTGAGGATAGTGGACTTTGCCGTAACAGGCTTCAACCTGGGCAGAGGACAGCACACAGGAACCTTATTCCTAGACGTTTCCAAGGCCTTCGACAGGGTCTGGCACGATGGCTTAATCACCAAAATGACAGACCCCGGATACCCCACTCCCATAGTGAAGCTGATAGACTCTTTCCTGCGGGGACCGCGGTGCCAATGTAAAGTTGGCAGCGAGTTCTCAGCAGTGAGAACCCTAGAAGCAGGAGTACCGCAAGGTGCAGTCTTATCTCCACACCTGTTCTCCATCTACACGGCGGACATCCCAAAGCCTGCTGACAACTTCAACAAGCTAGCGCTGTACGCGGACGACACAACACTAGTGGCCAGATCGGTAAACGCAACGCAAGTAACCCGATACCTGCAAGATCAAGCAGACAAGCTTGAGGACTGGTTCAACCTATTGAGGATCGAGATCAACGGGTAAAGAGCCGAGCAATACTTTTCACCAGAAGGCAAACAACACCGTCAGGACATGTCCATCATGAATGAACAACGAATCCCATGGGCAAACGAGGCCAAATACCTTGGAGTCACCCTGGACAGAAGATTGACATTCAGGCAACTCGTAGATTGGAGGCTCGGACTAGCGAAAGCAGCCCGAAAAAACCTCTACCCCCTCATAGGACGCAGTAGTAACATGGACCTCCAGTTGAAGCTGCTCCTTATCAGGACCATCCTCCTTCCCATCATCCTGTATGCATCCGCCGCATGGGGTCAATGCGCACAAACATACTGGACCAAATCCAGCTATTCTTGAACGTGAGCCTAAGAATAGCAGTGAACGCTCCCAGATACGTCCCGAATAGATTTATCTACGGGGACCTGAATGTCAATCCGAACTTCATTGACGACCATCTTCGGAACCACGCCACCACTAAGTTCCTGAAGACACCCACACGAACCCGGTGATCCAAGACATCCACGCGAACCTGAACCTGGACGATCCAAGGTTTAGAGGAAGGGAAAAGTATATGCGACCAGTCTACCAGAACGACCGTCCACCACCGAGAGTAGCACTCCGGCGCGTCCGGTGAGTAACAACTCAATACAAAACACGTAAGATCAACACACCCACATCACACCATACACTTACACACCCATCAGGTACATCACCACCATGCACATGCACAAGTCAGGTAATTATACAATGATCAGATAACAAGGGGTTCAAAGCACTCAGAGGCTGACTTCATACCACAGGAGGTACGATTTCAATCTCGCAAACGTGCCATTCGCGAGTTGAGGACCGCTCTAAGGAGGAGCGGGAAGGAAGGAAGCGGACAGTTAATCTCGTTCACACCGCTCAACCTTAAGGGGGGCATGGTGTGCGTTATTTGATTCTGAGTCAGGATGGCGAATGAGTAGGTCATGCTGTCACATCGGTTCTGCTGAATTACTATTTCATTGCAGTTTGTGAAGTGATAAGTCAGTTATAGCCTTTCGTGACATTGAGTGAAAAGAAAGAAACATTTCTATAATATCCAAATCGCTTTTTTGCTACATCCACCTGCTTCGTATAAAAAGTGCGAATAAAAATGGGTCTCATAAGCAGGGATCTCGATCGAATAGCCACGATTGTCGAAACAAAAACCATAGAACCACCGGAGAATATCTACATCTACAAAATTGTCAAAAAAATTAATGATAAATATGACCAAATAATATCAAATCTCAAAAATGATCTGGATGCTCTGAAAAGGGAGAACAGTGAATTGAAAATTGCAATGGATAACATGGAACAAACAACGAGAAACAAAAATGTGCGTTTTTTTGATATTTAAGAAAATACTGGCGAAGATTCAGTTAGTGTTATTCTGTCAAACAATGAAAGTGAAAAACTTTACGAAAAAGAGTATATCCAAATGTCATCGGGTACCAAACAAAAACACAAACACCAATAATCCGAGTCCTCCGGCAGCACTGGTACAATTTGTTGACGCAGCAGTGCGTAAAAAAGTCTTGAGTACCCGAAAAAATCTTAAATTAACAGGAATATCCATACAAGAAGATTTATTGAAAATGAGGCTAGCCCTAATGAAAAGTACAATAGACAAATTTACGGAGAAACATGTCTGGTTTCGCAACGGCAACATTTTCGTGAAATATAATGAGTATGTGCATCGAATACACAGGATAGTGACCTTCTACGTATCAAATAGGTACAATTCATCTTCTTTTCTAGGATGCTTTTGAACAATGCACTTGGACTATTTCGCAATGCCTTTTGGTTTCTTTCTTATTTTAACATAAAAACTGAAATACAAATCATCTTACTTTTTCTTATGTTGATTTTTGGATTCCATGTTTAATTTAAAATGTGATCCAAAAATAATATTTCTGCACTGCTATAATTATTGTATTTAGATTCAAGTTTCGTTATAGAGTATTTTATTTCATTTTTCTCCTCAAAAAAAAACTCCATACATTCATATATAAATGCAATCATTTTTTTTGTACGCGATAGTCTGTAACTTTTTTTTTTATTTTGCTTTTCAATAAGGGGTATACATTAGATGTCAATATTTGGGTGCTTTTTCTCCAAGTCATTACTTTCTTCACAAGAAATATACTTGAATGATTCGGGGCTGATACTTGAATGATTTATGTTGATTTTTTGCTTGTATACTCAAGTTAAGTTAGTTCAAGTATCCAGTATATAATACATCTTCTTCATTATCCTCATTTCATTTCTTCTTACTTCCAAGTCTTCTCAACTAGTAAAAAACGGCACTCGCGTATTCCGGGTATAATGAAATTTGATGATGGAGTATTTGATAACCCCGTGGACATTGTCAACGGATTTGCAGAGTATTTTAGAAGTGTATGTTCTGATGAGAACATGCTCCGTGAAAACTCTGATGATACTGACTTAGATATGTTAGACATAGGTGTTTTTTCCGAAACTGATATAACTACTGCTTCAAATAAACTAAAAAACAAACTCACTGCGGGAGTCGATAATGTTCCTAGTTTTGTAGTAAAAGATTATATTGACATACTATCTATACCTCTCATGGGCATATTCATCCTAATTTTATCGACCAGTGCCTTCCCTGAACTGTAGAAGACAGCTCGAATATGTCCGATTTGAAAAAAAAGGCGACTCAAGTCACATCACAAACTATAGAGCAATTTCTATTTTATGTGATTTTTCCAAACTCTTTGAAATATGAATGCGAAAGGTCATTTACTCTCATGTTCAGAAAGTTATTTTCCTCACCCAGCACGTCTTTGTACAACAAATATCGTGTACAACAAACCTTTCGGTTCAAACCAATATATCTGTACTCATTTTGACAAGCATAATCAAGTCGATGTTATTTACTTAGACTTCCAAAAGACATTTGATCAAATAGACCACTATTTCTCCTTAGCAAATTAATAAAATTGGGACTATCCAGACATCTGCTCACTCTACTTGAGTCATACCTAGTTGACAAAAACAGTTTGTTGAATACGAGTCTTTCGAATCTGCTTTATACGTAGTTATGTCTGGAGTGCCACAAGGTTCTAATCTAGGGCCACTCTTGTTCTTAATTTTCATCAATGATTCGACAACCTCTTTGAAAATTCCCAGCCTCCTATTTGCAGATGACCTTGAATTATACTATAAAATCGATAAAATTACTGATTGTCACTGTGTACAGTCTGAGTTAGATTTAATTGTACTTTGGTGTAATGATAATCGTCTACAACTAAATGTATCCAAATGCAATATTATATCGTTTACAAGAAAATCTTAAATACTAATGTATGATTATACTTTCTACAATAACACGATCAACCGGGTACATGAGATAAAGGACCTTGGTATAACATACGACAGCTAATACACGTTCACTACACATATTAGAATAAATAATAGTTTGAAAAAACTTTTTAACAAAAAATTAAACCGACGAAAAAATCAACTGAAACGCAAAGTCTAAATGATAATTGAGCTCCTAAACTAATGTAAGTAATTGATTTTGAGTCGGCGCCAAACAAACAATTATCTATGAAAGAAGTCATTAAAACGCAGCCGTGCATCTCGCTGCCATCATTTTACACTTCACCTAATTCAATTGCTAGTTTTTTTGGCGCCGACTCAAAATCAGTTACCTACATTAGTTTAGGAGCTCAATGATCATTTAGACAAGAAGGTTTATTTTATTTTTTGCTTTTCAGTTGATTTTTTCGTCGGTTTAATTTTTTGTTAAAAAGTTTTTATTTTTTACTTTTCAGTTCCGTATTTCGTCGATTAAATTTTTTGTTAAAAAGTTTTTATTTTTCAATTTTTTGTGGCTAAAATCTACCAATTACCACCTACTTGTTTTTTGATTACTTCCAAAATACTTACTTTCCCACCTTACTTCAACTATTACCAGTTAAATAATATGATTATCTACTTTAACTATTTGTTGTAATATAAATTATTTTCGTTGTTCTGGTTAGTTCATTTCATTACTTTGTATATCATTCCAGCCCCTCATAAAATATACTGATTTTGACGGAACAAGAATAATATCAGTAGCGATCTGTCATTGTCAACTACGTATGTTTGTGCCAATGTTCACTAGTGAAAAATCAATCATCCCCTATTTTTCCACCCGTAGGGGTGGCTAATATTTTTCGAAATCTAAATATAAGGTATACCCTATCTATTAAAAGAAGAATCATCCAAATCGAAGAACCCAGTACAAAGTTATGCCTGATAGAATCGGTTAACGGACCAGAATTCAGAGGGTGGTGATCAATATCCTTCAATTCGCTACCCTTAGGGGTGGATTTCATCTTTTAAATTCAAATGACACCAAATTCGAAGTACATTCTATCCACTGAAGAAAGAATTATCGGAATCGGACGCCTCAGTAGAAAGTTATGCGTGATCATATATAAACAAATATTATGGAAAAACATAAAATAAACGGGTCGAATAGAGAACCTCCTCCTTTTTGATTTCGTCGGTTAAAAACTAAAGAACACGCCTGAATAGAAAACCAAACTAAAAAGTAGAAAATAATTTTAAATGAGTTTGAAATAAGAATACAGTGATCAACAACAAATTTATTCATCGTAAAAAAGCGTGGGATGCTTGATGTCAATTGTTGTTAATATTTCATGGCCAGATAATGGTAAAGTAGAATAATTATGAAAATATCTTAAAAAGCACCCCACGCTTTTTTACGATGAAATAAATTTGTTGTTAATCACTGTATTCTTATTTCAAACTCATTTAAAATTATTTTCTACTTTTTATTTTAGTTTTCTATTGAAGCGTGTTCTTTAGTTTTTAAATTATTATTCATTTTCAACTTTTTAGTTTTGTTTTCGATTAAAGCGTGTTCTTCAGTTTTTCAAACTATTATTATTATTCAATTTTTTTAACTATTATTCTCCAATTTTGAATAGAATCAGACCATAATCACGAAACCCGTCCGCCATTTTGGAGCCGCCATTTCGATTCCTTCAATTTTGACAAAATAATCATAATTCCCTACTCCAAAAACCCCCATTCTCCAATTTTGAATAGAATCAGACCATAATCACGAAACTCGTCCGCCATTTTGGAGCCGCCATCTGGAATTTTTCAATTTTTACGAAAGAATCATAATATTGGACCCCAAAAACCCCCACATACCAATTTTGAATAGAATCGGACCATAATCACAAAACTCGTCCACCATTTTGGAGCCGTCATCCTGAATTTTTCAGTTTTGACAAATGAATTATAATCTCTGACCACGAATATCCTCAGGTACCAATTTTGAAGCGAATCAGACCATAATTACAAAACTCGTCCGCCATATTGGAGCCGCCATTTTGTTTTTTCCCCAAACAAAAATTTCTAAATGCATTGTCACCGGAAATATGTACACCTGCCAAATTTCAAATCATTCGTACGTCTGGAAGTGAGTCAAAATCGCGCCCAAAGGACTCGGTTACAAACAAACAAACATTCAAGTGAAGCTAATATAAAGCGTGTAAAAATGGTTGCGGATGCAAATAGGATGCTTGGCTTCATTAACAGAAATAGCAAAAACATCGAAAACCTTGCCACCATAAAATTGCTATATTTTTGCCTCTGCCAGATCTAAGTTGGAGTATGGCTCTTTGATATGGAATCCATCCTACGATCACTAAAAAATATCAATCAAAAGTGTACAGAGAAAATTTTTGACATGTTTATGCTTGAAAGTTGATGGACAATATGCTGTGAGGGACATCGATCATGAAATTTTATTGTCACGTTTCGAAATGACATCTTTGGAAATACGGAGAATTATTCTTGGTATGAAATTTTTGTATAAATTAATCAATAACAATATTGATTGTGCTGCTGTTTTGAACGGAATTAATTTCCTAGTACCTAGAATCGGAGGTCGGCACAATGCCAAGTTTTATTCCGAAGCATCGCGAACAAACGTTATGCTTCGATCACCGTTGAATTTCATGTGCGGTAGCCACTACAGCAACCTTACTCTACTTTGGTGTTATGTATTCTTTTGTTTTCTTGTTTATTTGTTTACTCAAACGTTTCTCTTGAACTTTAGAATTTAATTCTATGTTAAATATTATACATTTTCTCATTAGCATTTACTTCCATATATATATATATATATATATATATATATATATATTTAGCTTTATATATATATATATATATATATATATATATATATATATATATATAAAGCCCCCAATTATAGATAGTGACACCTATAACCTGTGCGGCGAAGCTTAGACCTGATATCGTGGAATTTTAATGACACGTAATTTCGTGCACATTAATAGGTCACCGACAGATGCCAGCCTAGGCCAACCCACGACACCAATAGTCGTACTCCTGGTGCGTTCAGAGTAACGCAAAACAAATAACTAGATAAAGAGAAATTTGTTACGAATCCAAGAGAGTCCACCATCCGCCCATGCTGGTATCTATCGGTGACCTATTGATGTTAACGAAATTTCGTGTCATTAAAATTCCACGATAGTAGGTCTAAGCTTCGCCGCACAGATTGTAGTCACTAGCTATAATTTGATGCATTTCACATTTTCATACTTGCCGGTAGGTATTAACACTGCAAGATATTTGATACGGATTTGAAAGAGGCCACAAGCGGTCCTGATGATTGGGAAACTATGAAACAGCTGTTGGCGGATGGTGGACTCTCTTGGATTCGTAACAGATTTCTCTTCATCTAGTCATTTGTTTTGCATTACTCTTACGCACTAGGAGTACGACGATTGCTGTCGTGGGTTGGCCTATGCTGGCATCTGTCGGTGACCTATTGATGTGCACGAAATTTCGTGCCATTAAAATTCCACGATATCAGGTCTGAGCTTCGCCGCACAGATTATAGGTGTCACTATCTATAATTCGATGCTTTTCACATTTTCATATTCGCCGGTAGGTATTAACACTGCGATATATTTGATACGAATTTAAAAGAGATCACAAGCCGTCCTGATGATTGGGAAACAATGAAACAGCTTTTGGCGGATGGTGGACTCTCTTGGATTCGTAAAAAATTTCTCTTCATCTAGTTATTTGTTTTGCGTAACTGTAAACGCACTAGGAGTACGACTATTAGTGTCGTGGGTTGGCCTATGCTGGCATCTATCGGTGACCTAATAATGTGCACGAAATTTCGTGTCATTAAAATTCCACGATATTAGGTCTAAGCTTCGCCGCACAGATTAGAGGTGTCACCATCTATAACTTGATGCTTCTCACATTTTCATACTTGCCGGTAGGTATTAACACTGCGATATATTTGAAACGAATTTGAAAGAGACCACAAGCTGTCCTGATGATTGGGAAACCATGAAACAGCTTTTGGCGGATGGTGGACTCTTTTGGATTCGTAACAAATTTATCTTTATCTAGTTAGTTGTTTTGCGTTACTCTGAACGCAATAGGAGTACGACTATTGGTGTCGTGGGTTGGCCTATGCTGGCATCTATCGGTGACCTATTAATGTGCACGAAATTTCGTGAAAATAAAATTCCACGATATTAGGTCCAAGCTTCGCCGCACATATTATAGGTGTCACTATCTATAATTTGATGCTTTTCACATTCTCATACTTACCGGTAGGTATTAACACTGCGAGATATTTGATACGAATTTGAAAGAGACCACAAACCGTCCTGATGATTTGGAAACCATGTAACAGCTGTTGGCGGATGGTGGACTCTCTTGGATTCGTAGCAAATTTCTATTTATCTAGTAATTCCTTTTGCGTTACTCTGAACGCACTAGGAGTACGACTATTGGTGTCGTGGGTTGGCCTATGCTGGCATCTGTCGGTGACCTATTAATGTGCACGAAATTTGTGCATTAAAATTCCACGATATTAGGTCTAAGCTTCGCTGCACAGATTATAGGTGTCACTATCGATAATTTGATGCTTTTCTCATTTCCATACTTGCCGGTAGGTATTAACACTGCGAGATATTTGATACGGATTTGAAAGAGACCACAAGCCGTCCTGATGATTAAGAAACCATGAAACAGCTGTTGGCGGATGGTGGACCCTCTTGAATTCTTAACAAATTTATCTCTATCTATATATATATATATATATATATAAATATATATAATATATATATATATATATATATATAAATATAAATTGCTGCAAGTGAAAGGGTTTAACCTCACTTTCGTGAGTAAACACATGCCTATTTGGTTTTCAAATCTAATAATGTTCAATTTCAATTCATTGTAGAGTTCCTGATGAGAGACAATAAATGACTAGAAAGCTTGAATAGAAAATGGAGTTCACTTTAATTTCCATACCCTTGTTGACTGCATATCCGAATTTAAAAAGGATTCTTCTTTAACTTAGACAGTCGTCTAATCTTCACACCTTCTATATATATATATATATATATATATATATATATATATTTTGTATATCTAATTGATTGTTATAATAACATTTTCTGTAACTGGGTACCCCTGTTGGAAATGAACTGCTTTTTTAACCGACGAAACCACGACCATAACTTTTCACAGAAGAATCCGATTCCGATGATTCTTCCTTCATTGGATAGGGTCGGAATTGGTCCCATTTAATTTTAACAAAAAAATCCATCCCGAAGGGTGGCAAAATGGAGAATATTGATCGTTCACCTCCTGAATTTTGGTCCGTTAACCGATTCTATCAGGCATAACTTTGTAGTGGGTTCTCCGATTTGGATAATTCTTTCTTTATTGGATAGGGCATACCTCATAGTTGATTATATTCTGATTTGGAATGGAATAATTCACTTCTATGGGTAGAAAAATAGGGGATGATTGATTTTTTACTTGTGAACATTGGCACACATATGTAGTTGACATTGACAGATCCTCCCACATCCGTCACAATAATTACATTCCATGAAAAGATGGAATTATATACGAAGTGATTGAATCGACTAACCATAACTTTCGAAAATAATTTATATTATATAACAATAAATAGTTGGAGTAGATAATCATATTATTTAACAGCTAATAGTTGAAGTAAGCTAGGTAAGTAAGTATTTTGGAAGTACCCAATCAAAAATTAAGTGAGTAGTAATTAGTAGATTTCAACCCCAAAAAATTCAAAAATAAAAACTTTTTAACAAAAAATCAAACCGACGAAAAAATCAACTGAAAAGCAAAAAATAAAATAAACCTTCTCAGTCTTAATGATAATTGAGCTCCTAAACTAATGTGAGTAACTAATTTTGAGTCGGCGCCAAACAAACTAGCAATTGAATAAGGTTAAGCGTGAAATGATGGCAGGGAGATGCATAGTGGCGTTTTGATTACTTCTCCAAAGTAATATAATGATCTTCGATAATTGTTTGTTTGTCGCCGAATCAAAATTAGTTACTCACATTAGTTTAGGAGCTCAATTATCATTAAGACAAAGAAGGTTCATTTTACTTTCTGGTTTTCAGTTGATTTTTTCGTCGGTTTGCTTTTTTATTAATTTTGCAATAAGTAACAACTGGAACAGAAATGAAACTGAAAATATCTCATTTCAATACGAGATCACTGTTGGAAAACTTTCAAAAATGAAGTTATTGATGCAGATTGTGATATTGTAGGGGTATCCGAAACGTGGCTGCACTCAGGCATTTCGAGTAATACTGTTAATTTCGACCACTACACCTTCATTCATCAAAATCGTCCTACCTGGAGCGGAGGTGTGGGCTCATATATCAGAAATAACTTGAAATTTGAATCTCTCTTTGGTGAATGTAATGACTATATAGAATATATATGAGTCAAAATCATCATAGATAAATTCACGATAGCTATGGGAAATGTTCATAGACCTCCAAATTCTAGTACCGTCGAATTTATGGACCGCATTGAGGATATATTTTCGAATATATTGTCAAATTACAAAAATGTCATATGTGTCGGTGATTCCAATATGAATATGTTGGATATGACTCCTAATGTAACACAACAGTTCAGCTCTGTCCTGGAGTCATTCAGCGTTTCTCAAGTTATCAATGAACCTACTAGAATGATTAGTTCATCTGTAACTCGATATGATCATCACAAAGTTCAGCTCTGATGAATATCACTCTTGGGTAGAAAACAGCCAAGTATCAGACCATAACAGTGTATATTGTGAATTCTATTTAAATAACCAATTTCGAGATGTTGAGAAAAAGATTACGTATAGAGACTTGAGTTACAATAAAAAAAACTTTCACAGAGATTTCCTGGTCCTCCTCTGGTACTTTATATTTGAAACTGATGACATTGATATCAAAGTGGATATACTCAGTAACATTATTACTGATCTTATCAATATTCCTGCTTCCAAAAAAAAACTTTCACTCCTAGAAACAAAAAACATGCACCTTGGATAACTGATACTATCAGAACCATGCAGAAAATTACCAATAAAGCCCTTCATAAATTCCAAAAGAGTAACTGCCTCACCACTGGTCTTATTATAAACAAATAAGGAATTATAGAACGAATGCAATCAAGCTGAAAAAAAAAGCATATCTTACCCAATGTTTAGCAATTGTTCAGCTAAAAAAAAAATGGCATGGACTCACAAAATTGAATGTCACAAAAATGTATACTATGAAATTCCGGATTTTTCGAAAAATGTCGAGAACAATCATAAATATTTTATTGAGTCTACGAAAAATGGCATACGAAGAAACAGTGAACTGACCAATTATTATAATCATAATATCAAAACTGGAATTGAAGCAATTTTGCTTCCAAACAAGCCTCATAATAAACTGATATAATAGTAAATATAAAATCGCAAGCATTTGGCAATGATGATATGAATATAACAATCATTCAACTTTGTTGTCCTCTTATAATACCCATTATCAGCCATATAATTAATCAATGTATCTCGAAATACTTTTTTGCCAGCACATGGAAGTTTGCTAAACTCACCCTTCACCAAAAATAAGTCAACCAAAAGAATACAATGATCTTCGTTCAATCAGTATTCTGCTCGAAAATTGTCGAAAAAATAATGGAAACACAAATACGTCACTTTTTGACAATCAGTATCCTACCACCCAAACAATCTGGATTCAGAAAAGGGTATAGCTATGCAACAGCCCTTTCAGATATGTTGGACGACATCTTAGAGGCGACTGATAAAAATCAAATGGGCATATGAATTCTACTTGACTATTCGAAGGCACGCTCTCTAATCTGCATAATAGATCACATATAGGAAAAATAAATGATGAGAAATCCACACCCATGAAACTGCCTTGTGGAGTATCTCAGAGAAGTATCCCCCTCTCTTATTTACATTTTATATTTGGAATTACATTAACGTTTTGAAACACTGTTACTATAATTTTCACGCTGATGATACTCAATTATCTTTCCCATTCAAATTCTCGGATCTGGCAATAGCCGTAGATTGTATTAATACCGATCATGATTCCTTACTATACTATAATTAATCCAAAAAACCGTGGCTATGATATTTGGTAAACAAATTATCTCAGACTTACCGAATGATCAAGTCACCTTGAAAATAGGAGAAACGGAAATACCTATTGAATATTCACAAAAAAAGGCTCGATAGTAGATCAAACACTACTTACTGTTTCTAAACATACTAAAGAAATATATAGATGTTCTTTCTCCTACAATGTCGCAATTTGTATCAATAATATTTTCAAACCAGACAGTACATTTCTAGAATTACCTCGAAAAGCATTCCGTTTCAAATTCAAACAATATTTACTTAATGCCCACTGAACTCATGACTAGATCATAAATAAAGATATTTCTCTTTCTTTTCTCTCCCTTCTTGTTTTTTTCTTCCTATTCTTTCATTCTCTTCTATTTTTATCTCTCTTTTGAAATAACTATGAACATTGAGATCAGATTAGTCATTACGCTGTTAAATCATATTTCTTTATCTCTTATTTTGACACTGATGGAAGAACAGAAACAGTATCAGATGTTATTTGAATTAATGTGCCTTTTACTCACTGTATCTCTTGCTCTGATATATGTGTGTCGGTAATCGATGTTTTTCGTGTTAATTATTACTAGTATAATTTATATATACACATTTGATTGATTTACTGTTACTGTGTGTAATAAAACTATTATTATTTTAGAAAGGTGATTTTGGGCAAAATCGTATATTTCGAAGAAAAACTGAATATCGGAAACTTCCTGCATAATAGCATTTTAATGTAATTTCTTCCGTAGGATTTCATTAAAAAAATGTATATATTTTCTGTAAATCCGCCCTAACAAGCTCAACCTTCCATTTGGGACAACAGATTCCATCTCCTATTAGAAAAATCCCTCTAAAAGGAAGCGAATGAAATAGGAAGTCTCGTACAGCCGTAATTCTCCGCGGATAAGGAAGCGCATCGGCTTGAATAAGACAATATGGCGGAACAAATTGAAGTGAAGTTTCAGCCTGCAACAATCTTCATTTCCGATTGATCCTTCATTTATGTATGGGTAACAGAGTGTAGAGATGAAGAACTAAAAGTTAACAAGTTTGAATAGTTTTAGGGTAGTGTCACAATATGTTGTTCTGAAACGAAACGTTGAACAGATCATCAGCCTTTCAGGAACTCACCTTATACATCATAATTCTGACGAATCAATTCTCTCTCTACGATTCCTGAAGTAATTTTGGTATATCACCTTCCACAATCCGAGAATTGGAATAATCATTACAGAAGTTGGGAAATATGAGCAGGGCATTAATAAAATCAGATGTAGAATGGTTATCAACGTCAGCGTGGCTTTAGCCGGGGCAGTAGTAGTTTTCTGTTAGATATTACAAAAAATAACTTCATTTCTGTCGAAGTTTCGCAATTTTTAGAAAAATCTTTATATTCAATATTCAATTGAGAATGTTTGCCTCTTTAGCATCTATTCTCCGCATCGACGAGTTCTTGCATTTATCATTTCATATCGTTCCTACAATTTTTTACACGAAAAAATATTCAAATGCTCAGTAATTCTCTTCTTCTTCATTTTCTTTCAACAAATATGTATCTTGAATATACATTTAATGATATTTATTCTATTATTGCATTGCAAATGCTCAGTAATTCTCTTCTTCTTCATTTTCTTTCAACAAATATGTATCTTGAATATACATTTAATGATATTTATTCTATTATTGCATAGCCCTTGGGCGGTCCATTCCAAAAAATCACGCAGATGAACAGTTTTGAACACTTTTACCGAAACCGATAGAAAACGGTCTCGATCTGAGAAACTACTCAAAAAATCGACTCTCTCCAGAAACTATTAGAATATCGATTTTCACTATTATCAGAAATATTTATGGACAACTCAGAAGAAGAAATTCTCAACAACTCTTTCATTGAGAAATTATTTTATAGGTATATACTCTGTTTCCTAATGTGAGAGAGTAATAAATCATTATTGAACTCTAAAATCGAGTAGTATTCCCGTATTCCATACACTGTTATAATATTTCTATAGTAATTTAAAAAAAAACGTTGGACTTTTTAACGCATAGCAATATAGTAATAATGAAATTCAGTTTTGTAAATTCACTACACGACTTATTCCAACTCCATTTAGTAAAATTACAATACAAATGTTGTTATTTTATTAAACAAATTTTATTGAAAATATTTTGTGATTTGAGTATGCTGCATTGTAAATTTACAACACAATTCATTTCAACTCAGTTTTAAAAAATTACAACAATTTTTTGCATTTTAACTAAACATCCATCGGAAATTTGTTCAGTAATATTAAAATACAGGTGTTGTAATTTCATTAAAAAAATATTTGAAATGTTTTGTTATTTCAGTATATTGCTCGTGAATTTACTATAGAATTCA
Organism: Gonioctena quinquepunctata; assembly: GCA_018342105.1. NCBI lineage: Eukaryota > Metazoa > Arthropoda > Insecta > Coleoptera > Chrysomelidae > Gonioctena > Gonioctena quinquepunctata. The sequence goes on along the minus strand of JAFIRS010001432.1, from coordinate 104,409 downwards.
GTTCTCATTTGAAATTAATCAATAAAGCGAACAAATGGTCAGATGACTACAGATTAGAGTACCATGAATAATCAGTGATATCAAATAGAAAAGTAATTATTATTGAATTTTCCAAAATTCCGTTCTTTCAACTTCCAACGAATGGCCTCTGATTATGACCAATAACTTCTTCCAGTTACTTTTGCAATAGCCTTACAAGTATTATTAACTTCTCCCTATATAAATAGGTGATTTTTTATCAACACAAGCTCAAACAATGATAATTATAAAAAAATTATAATTTGAAAGGCTTGCTTTTTGTGGACTGTAAAAAAACAGAACGCTTCTCTAATTCAAGTAATACTAAACAGTAATTTTTAGTAACGAATTCGCAGCGTTGTCTAGTTGGTGTCAACTCCGATTGTCCCGAACAGCCGAGAAATCAAAAGACACAGTTCCAACACGCAAAGGCTAGCAACGTTTGATGCGTAAATCTGAATAGATGCCACGATGGTGGCTTACTAGCATTTCAATGAAAACGGACTGGGGACTTCCATGAACGCTGATGTTTTTGAAGAATACTTCCAGCAAATGCTAGATCTCATTCCTCCTAGGTCTGTTACAGTCATGGATAATGCCAGAGCTACCACTCAAGAAAATCCAAAAAAATACCAACATCTTCTTGCAAAACAAATTACATAATTCATTGACTTACTTTGAATATGCTGAAAAAGGAGCTACTGTAGATTGTAAAGTTGAATGAACCTCTTTGTACGAAATTTGTTGTTGACGAAATCCTTCAAAACGAAATATAACAGTACTTCGCATTGCGCAATATCACTGTGAGCTAAACCCCATAGAATTGGAGTGGGCGCAAGTAAAAGGGTTTGTAGCAAGGCATAACACTACTTTCAAAATAAAAGACGTTGGAAACCTCTTGCAAGAGGGAATAAAGACCTTGGATTGCGAAAACTGGAGTGTGACGAACATGGGATTGGAATGGAAGAAAGAATGTCGGAAACTGATAACATTCTAGAAAACACTGTTATTATTATTTCTCTAGTTCATCGGACTACTCGGAATATGATGGCTAAAATTTGAAAATTAAGTTGTATTGAAAAGAGTAAATATTGTTTATAAATATTAATATTTATTCCAATTTATCTAGTTTCATTTCATTATTACTTTTATCTAGGTTTTTATCTACTTAATATTAAAATAATTATTATCTCAATTATCTGCCTATCTATATAGTTATAATCATACCTATTATTCTAATGAACCACTTGTTGTTACGCCGCTGTCACATACATCTCATTCAGAAAACTCATCTTTCTATTATTATGCAAATCAAGGTGACCCTATTTTACGTCTTAAATAACTGGAATACGGAATTTTTCAAAACTAGCATTGCTAGTTTCCAATACAACCTTCAAGTTGTCCACCATGTTTAATGAGTTTTGTCATTGCAATTTACTTTTTATCACTCTCTCACATCAGGCAACAGAGGATAGATATCTGAAAGACATTCTAGTGTGCTCTTTGTGAAAACTGAAAGATGATTAGAAAAGCTTTTTGATTTCATCAACGCAATTTATCCTTCAATTGAATACACAAATTGAATAGAAATATTATAATTTCTATACAAATATGGGTGAGAAACATAATTTTTCATTGTCCACAAACCCTTATATACAGATCTCACAGTATCGGACAAATTTTTTCGAGAATTTTGTCTTTTTTGGAGATTGAACTCTTATTTTATCGAGTATTGAATAGATTCACTGTGATAGTATATCATTTCCTAATGCCTGCTTTCAACTAGAACAAGTAAAATAATTCGTATTACCTATTTCACGTGTACTGACTATATCTACTTTGACCTTCAATATCTCAAAATATTGCTGAAGATGATAGCCGACTTCATGAATACATATTTGTTGGATGGATTGAGCTCAACAGACAACTGAAACTTTAAGAATTCAATTTTTACATTAAAAAAAATCTTGGTCTAACTCTTAGAGTCCTCTTTACCCCGTGCTCCTTTTGAAGTGAATGATGAGTAATATTATTATTACTGAAATCGAGATATATTTGACTGCCTCTGTTCGACCTCTTCTTCACCACCATGCCACACAACAGAAGAAATAAAAACTGAATATATAACGCGCCGCATAGTTTACCAAGACCGTTCTCCCTTAATAACTGTGTATGCGGGTCCAAAGAATTCAATTAGGTTTCAAGCATTAATTATATCATAATACGTGTAACGTGGGTTAATTAGTTACATAAATTTCGAACCCTTTCCCGAGGAACTTGCCGACCTCGCGAAAACTATTTCTCTGTACACACCCATGCGGAATGACATACACGGTTATATAATAGACCAGGGTCGATAATTCTTTAAACCAAAAAAAATAATAGTAGGATGGAACCCATTGGAGAAGGAAGAGAATATAACAAAAATGAAAGGAAAAATACTTTACGGGCGATCTGAGGTCGGGAAGTGGAAGGGGGTGAGTTTTCAAGGGTAAAAAACGGTGTATTTCGTTTTCCGGCAAAACTACAAGTCGTATGGAAAAAAATTAGGGAGCGAAGTTGTAGGTAATAAAAAGATCTACAATTTTTGTCCCTACACTTTTTTCACATAACCTCAAAATTCAATTCAAATAACCAAGTTTTTGGTTTTTTATTTTTAACTTTCCCAAAAAATAATTGTTTTTCACGAAATTCGGTGAAAACTTACCTTTTTATGTCCCAAGCACACTGTAATTTTTTCGATTTGAAATATTTATTTTTTCACCTTATTTTGACTTTATATCGAAAAAACACCCTAATTTTCAATCGAAAATTCTCCCATCAAAATATCAGCTTTTTTGAAAAAGTCAGTTGGCTTTTTGTTCGTTGAAATTTCTACTTTCTGATGGTGTAAAAAATACACATTACTATGGTAAATGTTCTCAGAAAATGCAAAGAAATAACAGGTTGTAAGGCCCAGACCCTCCTACCCCCTTCCCCACTTCTCTATGAAATACCTTTTGATGGGCTAAAATTTTCCGTAGGTCACTCAGGTATATAAATTATCTTAAAATAGCAATGAATGGGCATCTACGCATATAATTTAAAGATTCTACAACTTTCTCAAAATATTGTAGATGTCTTATTAAATATTAACTTTACGTTTCTTTGCATTTTCTGAGAACATTTACCACAGTAATGTATATTTTTTTTATACCCTCAGAAAGTAGAGATTCCAACGAACAAAAAGCTCACCGAGCTTTTTGGAAAAGCTGATATTTCGACGGGAGAATTTTTGATCAAAATTAGGGTGCTTTTTCGATATAAAGTCGAAATAAGGTGAAAAAATTAATATTTTTAATTAAAAAAAATTACAGTGTGCTTGGGACATAAAAAGGTAAGTTTTCACAGAATTTCGTTAGAAAAAATTTTTTTTTGGGAAAGATAAAAATAAAAAAAAAAAATTTGGTATTTGAATTTTTCACATGTGGAAAAAGTGTGGATACAAAAGTTGTAGATCTTTGTATTACCTACAACTTTGTCATTCAACTATTTTCCATAAGATAAACAGTTTTTTACCCTTAAAAACTCACCCCCTTCCACTTCTCGACCTCAGATCGCCCGTAAATTATTTTTCCTTTTATTTTTGTTATATTCTCTTTCTTTTCCAATGGGTTTCATCCTACTATCATTTTTTTTCACTTTTCACCATTTTCAAAGGCTTCAGCCCTGGTCTATAACTGATGCGTTGTCGGTTACGGCAATTTATCAAAACTGCAATATTTTTCATTAGAACAGTTGAAACGTGTTTTGCTTTGATTCCATTTATCAATCAGTGGGAAATATTTTCAATTATTCCTGTTCGATGGTCATGAATACATGCATACAGAGTCGATTCCTCACTGGTGTCAAAATGATGGTCAACCTGTGGGGGACTCCTGGATGAGTGAAATGCATTTTTAACCGACGAAAAAAAAGAAGGAGGTTCTCTAGTCGACGCGTATATTGTTTTACGTATAACTATTCACAGAGCAGTTCGATTCCGATAAGTTGGTCCCATTTGGATTTGAAAAAAATATTTCACCCTTAAGGGTAGAAGATATTTATTGTTCATCCACTGGAATAATTACCCGCTAACCGATTTTACCACACATAACTTTGTACTGGGTTATCCGATTTAGATGATTCTTTTTTTATTGGACAGGGACAGTTGCCATCTTCAGATTTGGGAAGGAATAATCCACCCCTGAAGGTAGCAAAATAGGAAATTATTAATTTTTCATCTGTGAACCGATTCTGTTCGAACCTTGCACACATAGGTAGTTCTGATGACACTACAACATAATGGATACCTGGAGTCAATTGAGTAGATAGTTAATGGTTGATTTTAGCCACAAAAAAGTGAATATATGAACTTTTCAACAAAAAATCAAATCTAAGGAAAAATCAACTGAAAAGCAAAGAATTAAATGAACCTTCTTAGTCATCAATGGTAACTGAGCTCCTTAACTGATGTGAGTAACTAATTTTGAGTCGGCACCAAACAAACAATTAACGAAGATCATTATATTACTTTGAAGTTATCTTTTTACGCTTTAGCTAATTCAATTGCTAGATTGTTTGGCGCCGACACAAAATTAGTTACTCACAATAGTTTAGGAGCTCAGTTATCATTACTACTAAGAAGGTTTATATTATTTTTTGCTTTCAGTTGATTTTTTCGTCGGTTCCCCCCTTCAGAAAACAGGACGCCGCACACAGGTGAAAATGAAGGAATACCTGGCCAAAATTATATAAAGACGAAATATTAGTTTTGTTGATAGTTTACACGTAGATTAATACTCATCAATTAATTGATTGCATGAAAGGTACTGAATGATCACATATTGCCACGTTTATAGTATTAACACGCTTTTCACAAGCTTTTATATAACTTGCTTCGTTCGCATGTCCTGTTTCTCCGGTTCAAAATTTGTAAGGGAATTTTGACACATTTCTAATCGTCCGATTGACTTGAAATTTGGCAGGTGCATATAATTTTGGTGACAATGTCTTATGAAATTTTTATTAGAGAAAAAAATAAAATGACGGCTCCAAGATGGTGCGTGGACCAATTCTGTGATTATGTTCCGATTCTATTCAAAATTGGTATGTAGGGGTTTCTGGGGACGGAGATTATGAATTTTTTATCAAAATCCATAAATTCAAGATGGCGGCTCCAAGATGACGAACGAATTTTGTGATTAAGGCCCGATTCTATCGAAAATAGGTATATATGGATTTCTGGGGTCGGAGATTATGAATTTTTTGTCAAAACTCATAAATTCAAGATGGCCGCTCCAAGAGGGTCGACGAATTTTTACATTTATGATCCTATTTGACTCAAAAATGAGTATTTGGTTCTCAAAGTCAAAAATTCGAAATGGATTCGCCAATATGGCGGATGAACTTTGTTATCAATAATCAGAATCAACTCAAAATCGACTTGTATGGATTTTCGGGGACGCAAATTATGAATTCATCATCAAAATAAGAAAATTCAAAATAAGGATACCTACATCAATTCATAAAAATAAAAAGCGTGTTTTTTCATTCAAATTTATTTTTGTACTTTAATGTCATGAAAATATACAATGTACCTACTTTTAATAAATAGATCAATTGAGGCCGCGAATCTCAGCTCTATTTCGGATGGACTTCAGATACTGAGAAAGAAGGAACCTGATTTTGGAAAACCCAGGGAAATTAATTTTGTTTAGAATGATTTTTTGGTTGTAACTTTTGGAATAAGCCACGGAATTTGTAAAATATCAAAGTTATTGATTTTTGTCCCACCTCCACGGGGCAAATCTCGTCATGGGGAAGGAGGGGAAACATGGAGACAATCGATAACCCAACAATGAATTCTCACATTCGAATTGAAAAAAAAAACATAATTTCTTCCCAAATTATGGGGATTTTTTCAAGTTAGCGCTTGGCGCGTATACACTTATCACGAGTCATCTAACAGGTTTTTTTCTCAAAAGCGCAGGTAGGCGTAGCTGAATTTGATACCAATTGAAAGCTTTTGAAATGAGCTTTCATATGATTCCAAGTATGCCGTTTGATCTTGATTGATATAGTACTTTCATTCCAAAGATAGTAGATGGAATATATTTTTTGTCATACTAACTTTGAAATCGTGTTATATTCGACTGGATAGATCAAAAGGAATGTGTTTATGCGAATAAACATGTTTCTTACCTTCTTGAACGGAATCCATGATAAATGGAACACTTCCTAACCCTGCATTAAATTTTACACACACAGCAAATAGTTCTCGAAAGACTCTATATGACGATCAGTCAAGAAAACGACTTTGTTTGAAAACACACAGGTAACTAGATAAAGTACTCAAAGTCAAATTTTGCTCACGAAAAGATGGTCTTACACGCCCTATCAATAGTAAAACAAGTTATTGTTCAATTGAGATGTCTTCAGAAAAAATAATTTTGGCCAGCTTCTCACCTGTGTGCGCCGTAAGCTGAAACGTGAAAAGCTGCGATGTGACTTAGGCATAACATTTGACGGTCGTTAACTGTCATGTGTCACATCATTCATGTTTTCTGTCAATGTTCAATGTTTACTTGACAAATTATGAGAGCATACCCATATATTCTGTAGATAATTTTATATCTCTTTGCTAGTTTGAATTTGCCGGGAAAAACGATCAGATATATGTTTCGGGATTTTTTCGGGCATTTTCGGAAATTAACGCGAGGTTTCGGGAATTCTGTAGCCTTTGGTCGGGATTTTTCGTCATATGGCGTTGGCAACCCTGCTGCTCGAGAACTCAGTGATTCGACAAGGTTAGAAGACGCACGAGGCTCTTTCATGTAAGTTGCTAATGTGAGGTTGATACTTTGTTTTATTTGTTGAATTCTCATTCTGATATACTTTTTTGTTCTAGAAATATGAGTTCATCGCGAAGAAAATGCAAATATAGGCCTGATGTATTTTGTTATATTTTTCGTGTTTATATGAGCATAAAGTTACACTTTCTCCACACTCACCTGGATAGATTTCCTGAGAATCTGTGAAATTATAGTGAGGAACAAAGAGCGCTTCCACCAGGTGTTCCTCTAAAGTATAACATAAGTTTTATAAATGTTTCTCTCTTTCAACTTCTATCTACATTAATTAAACACTATAACAAAACAATTACTAATAATTTTCAATGAAAAATTGATATTTAAGGATATATTTGTTATTTTTTTCTCATACTGCTTTTTTCAGTATAATATGGAAATGAAGATTAAAAAAAAACAAAGCCAATATTCCAAAACCATCCATAGTATCGTGAATTGTTGGCATACAAGTATTCGAAACCAATCTTATATCAAGGGCAACAAAACCATTGTTGACCTATGTAATGTATTGTGTCGTCATTTGAAATTTATGTATTGTGTATATGTTTATACATTATATGTTTTATGTTCAAACTGACGATTCCAAGGCACAAATATTTATTATTATTATTATTTCATTATTACAAGCTTTTATTCAACTTCACATTTGTATGTATGTATGGATTTTGACCCACTTCTAGCTGTTCACTGGAAATTTAGCTAGAGAAAAAACAAAATGGCGGCTCCAATATGCAAAATTGTTATGTGGTTGTTTTTGGGTACAGATATCACGAATTTGTTTGTCAAAATTCATGAATACAAGATGGCGGCTCCAATATGGCAACGAGATTTGTGGTTATAGCCCGATTCCAATGAATCTGGGGTTTTTTGGGGGCGGAGATCAAGATTTTTTGTCAGAATTCACGATTTTGAGATGACGGTTCCAAGAAGACGACTTGTTTCGTTATTATATATAAATATATGTTATCCTAATAACAGATGTAAATGAGTCCTTCAAAGAATTCATTTCGACAATGAAATGGTGTCTCGATGTGAGCTGCCCAATGAAAATTTCAAAAATTATCTTGTCTCGTGTAATACAAAAAAGTGGTTCACAAACGAAGTCGCCAGAGTCCAAAATCGTCTCAGGGAACTCCATTGGTGCATGATGATTTCAAACTCATTTGATTTAAGAATGAAATATCTGGAAAAGAGAAAAATCTTGAAGTCAGAAATCAGAAAAGTTAAACAACACAACTACAAAAATAGAATTGATTTCGCTTCAAATAAAGTGAAAGGGTCATGGAATATAATCAACAAAAATTTGGGTAGGAAGCAGAAACAAAAACTTCATATTTCTCTCAATATTGACAAAAAGATCATAAATGACAGAAACGAGATTTGCAATTCTTTTGCAACTCACTTTCCAACTATCTGTAGAGTCAAACTGATTGAACATTTTCGGCAGAATGTCTCCCTGCCATGCACAACTGGAAACCTTTTACAAAATTCGATTTTCATCCCTCATATTACGGAACACGATGTTTCAGTACTACTTAGCTCAAAAAAAAAAAACAAAAACTGCTGTGGTGTCGATCAACTATCACCAAAACTCCTGAAACATGTGAAGGATAATATAGCTTTTCTTATTTATTCAATATTTCTTTACAAAATGGTGTTTTTCCAGATCCTCCGAAAATGGCTCTTGTGTACCCATTACACAAAAAAGGAAATACTACGGATATAGACAACTATCGCCAAATATCTTTAATATCGGAAATTTCGAAACTACTTGAGAAATCAGTTTTTAATACAATATCCGAATCCGCTGAGAAATATTATATAATAACAGTGAGCCAACAGGATTTCAGAAAAGAAAAATCGGTTGAAACAGCAACTTACCAATTATTCGAATATGTATACCAAGAAATCGACAAAAGTAATTATGTTATTTCTCTGATGTTCGATTTGTCGAAAGCTTTCCAACAGCTTAAATAGTAAAAACATAATTGAGAAATTATCTACTTTTGGAATAAGGGGTATTCTTTCTGACTGGATAAAATCTTATATCACAAACAGAAATATAATCGTACAAATCGAAAACGAACTATCCGATATTCATCCCGTTTCTCTTGGAGTTTCTCAGGGTTCCGTGTAAGGTCCATTGCTATTCCTGCTTTATGTCAACGACCTTCCTCAATTCATTACAAACGGAAAAGTTACCATGTTTGCTGACGATACCACAATAACAATATCCGAAAAATCCCCTGAGCAGCTCCAAGATAAAGTTAGATGCACGCTAGATGAGATGGACACTTGGTGCCAGAGGAATTCTTTGATCTTGAACAAAAATAAAACAGCTTGAATTTTCATCTAAAAAAATGTGTTTCGAATTTATTCATGTTGGAGCAGAATCTTAACATGACTTCACATTCGCAACTCCTTAGAACCTGGCTCGATTCGAACATGACCTTTGATCACCATATCAATCACGTCTGTGGAAATTCAAACAGAGTCTTCTATGCAAACTTCCAAATGAAGCCTCACTTGGATGAAAGCGTGTTGATGAGTCTCTATTTCGCATTCGTGTATAGCCATTCATCTTACAACATAATGGCCTGGGGTTTTTATATCACAGAAACGATTTATTATAAAAATCTTTGACCTCAGCTACAACCAAAGCTGTCGTGATATCTTCATAGAAAAACATATTCTTACCTTCACTGGAAATGTGTTACTTTCACAAAAAAACATTCACCAGATTTTACTATCCAGGGAAGCCACCATGGATATGGCACGAGAACAAATAACTTAGAACTACCCAAATACAAAACATCCACTTTCAAAAAATTTCATTTTCTCAACTGTGTTACTCTATTCAATGCACTACCAATGAACATTAGAGATCAACCCCCTTACAAGGACTTCAAAAGGAGTGTCAAACATTTTTTGATATCCAATTGTTTTTATAATCTGGATGAATAGTAACAGTTAAGATATCCGTGATTGTCCGAAAATTTATATCTTATGGACGAAGTATTGAAAAAAGTAATATTCGAGTTTATGTATTTGCATTTGTTTAGTCAATATTTCTTTTATTTGTGTTCATAGTTTTTAGTTTACTCATTGTCATTTCACACAATTTGTATTTTCACCTGATATATGTTGTGTACTGTATTTTTGACTTCCTTTTTGTACTATGTATGTAATTCGAGGCCAATGAATACTTACTCACTTACTTAACTATTATGGCCCGATTCCATTCAAAATTGGTATGTTGATTTTTTTGGGGAGTAGACTATCAATTTTTGTCAGAATTCAATAAGATGACGGATTTGATTGAAAATATTTCTAACTAAAAACATGTAAATGAATTAAAGTAAAAACAAATATTTTAAAAATAAGTTTTTACTTAACTGCACTTAAAATAAAACAAAGAGTCCATTAAACCCATGATATTGTGTGAACCCCAAACTCACAAAAGGATTGAATATGGCTGCTTTAGAGAAGTGTAATCAGCATAAGTATGATACATAGACACATTCTATATATAATCAGTATGTTCTTATGCGATTTAAAAGCTTGTGCCGTGATTTTCTTGAAATAAAAATTCCAATCACGAATAAACCTCGGTCGCGATAAGGTTAAGGATATATAAAGGAAATTACGCGACAAGCTTTTAAATCGCATAACATCATACTGATTATATATAGTATGTGTCTATGTATCACACTTATATTGATGACACTTCTATACAGCAGCCATAATCACCCTTTTGTGGGTTTGGGGTTTACACAACATTATGGGTTTCATGAACTCCTTGGTTTATTTTTTCTGTTTTGTGTAGTTTAATAAAATTGTTTTTAAAATATTTTTTTTTACTTTCAATTTATTTTATAACAATAACCATGATATAATCAAATAGATAGTTTTTTATAGGAAGTTGGATAAATCACAGTACCATTTGAACTTTCCACTTATACTGATTCAGAAATAACATGATCCATGGTCCACAAGACATAAGAGTTTCAACACATTGACAATAATGGAGAAAACAATAACATTGTCATTCCATTGAACATTTTCAGTTATATCCAAATATAAATTTAAGAGTAGAATCTCCCATTTCAATACAGCACCAAAGTTAGGAAACACGCCATTTACTGTTTTTAAGGCCAAATACTTTATTTTCTCCTCACACATGAAAAAAAAAAACACTTATCAACATCTTATTCGACCGTTCGCGAGCATAGAGAGCTTGTTTGTTTGGCTAGTCGTGAAATATAAATCATGCAGTTCCGAAAGCATATGGAGAGTGAAACTGATAGCTCTTGATCTATGGCCCGTTTTTGGACATCGAAGAGCTATTAACCTCATTTGTAGGGGTTCGAAGACAGCGATGTATCTCGATACTGTGGTTTTATCATTTTTCGTCATATGTAAATGTTTGGATGGACAGCATTAGGGTAACGGGGGGTGATACTAGGGGATAACTTGATTTATTTCGATGAATCTCTCGTTATAAAACATTTTGAATGTAGAATTGTATATTCGTTTCATTCTGATTCGAATACCACGATGGAGTAACGGATAGTTTTATTAAAGGTTTTGTGATGAAAAAATTTACTAAGCACCAGAAAATAAAACCCTTAATTTATTTCGTTGGGAATAGTGAAGTCGCAGCTCTGATTGAAAAGAAAAATTGTCAATTTCTCCATTGGATGAATTCTGGTGAATCTGGAATTAACAAAATCTAAAAATCAAAGTAAAACATATATTATTGGCTCTTATCAATCACATCATATAATCAGGGTGTTACCAAATGAGTACGAATGTTTCCAGGGGGTGATTCCTTGTTGAAAATTAAAGCGAGTCATTCATGTAAACAAAAGCTCTTAGGCATTTTCTTGAAAAGTTACACGCTTCCAAAAATGAGAAAAAAAAATATTTTTTTTTCTTGAAATTGCTGAAGAGTTGGAAAAATGGCATTTTGAGAGCATGTTCTACCAATAGAAAGGCTACCTATGGGTATATTTTTCTAATTTCGTTGTGATCTTTTAAAGGGGTGAAACATGCAACCCCTATTCCATTTTTTTCCAGAACATTTTACCGAAACAAAATTTCTCAATTTGAAATCGTGTGTTGGAAAAAACAATTCATTGCAAAACTTTTTTAAGTCTTGTATTGTGTCCGTAAAAGCAATAGTTTCCTAATGAAGAAATAAAATACAACATTGTGCATGATCGTCTGTAGATGGAGTCGAAAAAAATCTAGTACGTGACTGTCACGTTTTGTTCACACAACTTGTGACTTCAATCGTAGTAATTTAAAATAGAAAAAATCTAGTAGATGGCTGTCAAGTCGCCTTGATTTCTATGTGGTAGTTAGAAGTTCAATTGAATCTTCAATATGAATGATTAGACTAACGCTGAAATGGCCGATATGCATTTTATGTATGGTCGTGCTAATGGAAATTCTTTGGAGATGTACCTCATCACACAATTTCCGCACATCTTCACCAACGTCTCTGTGAAAGAGGGACTTTTCAAAAACGAACAACTGATTGTGGTCGTCCACGAGTAAAAAGAAGGGTGGCACTGGAAGAAGAGGTTCTCAATATGATTGAAGATCGTCCGGAATTAAGTACAAGACAAATTGCTAACACTCTTAATGGTAGCAATAAACCAATCTGGAAAATTTTAAAGGATCACCAATTGAATCCTTACCATAATCAACGAGTCCAGGCTCTTTTGCCGCGAGATTTTTTCCATCGAGTAGACTTCTGTCAATGGAGTCTTCAAATGATTACCAAAATAATCAATTTTTAGGAAACGTAATACTTATTCACTGACGAATCCAACTTTTCAAGGCAAGGGATTACGAATTTCCATAACAATCATCTATGAGCATAAGATAACCCACATGCAATTCAAGAAGATCGGTATCAATATGAATTTTCACTTAACGTGTGGGTCGGAACTATTGGCGAATATTATAGGACCGTATTTTCCACCGTTAAGGCTAACTGGTTCAACCTATACAAATTTACTTCAGGAGCAGCTTTCCATTTTACTTGAAAATGTTCCACTAGCTATTCGACCACGAATGTGGTATATGCACGATGGTGCGCCTGTCCATTTCAGCATAACTGCTCGTCAGTACTTGGACGACGTGTATCCAAATCGTTGGATAGGAAGGGCAGGACCTCAACTTTGGCCTCCCAGATCTCTAGACACAAACTCTTTGGACTTTTGCATCTGGGGTCACCTGAAGTCCTTGGTTTAAACGACTTCTATTGAATGTATGAACGATTTGACGAATCGCATTATTGCAGCCTGGGAGACAATCCAAAACCCACCAGGAATATTTCAACGTTTGTGCCAGTATACGTGACGTATAGACTTGATTCCTGTTTAATGGTTGGAGGTGGTCATTCCGAGCAGTTTTCATAACTCTGTTCCCTTTGATCTTGTTGCCTTTTTCTTTGTTGTAATACACATAATTTTTTTTATTTGTATTTTTAATTTGATATTCTATCGAAACAAAATATAGTACTGATACGGGCATACATTGAAAGTCAAAACAAGCGAAATAATTTTAAAGTACTACGATTGAAGTCACAAGTTGTGCAAACAAAACGTGAAAGCCACCTACTAGATTTTTTCCATTCCATTTACAGATGATCCGTTCATGTTGTATTTTATTTTTTCATTAGAGAAACTATTGCTTTCACGGACATAATACAAGAGTTAAAAAAATTTGCAATGAATTGTTTTTTTCAACACATAAATTGCAAAATTTTGTTTCGGTAAGAAGTTCTTATGAAAAATGGAATAGAAGTTGCATGTTCCAACCCTTCAAGAGATCACGAAATAATGAAAAAAATATTCATATTTAGTCTTTTTATTGGTAGAACATGCCCACAAAAGGCCTAAGAGCTTTTGTTTACATGAAAGACCCCTTTTGATTTTCGACAAAGAATCACCCCCTGAAAGCTTTCGCACTCATTTGGTAACACACTGTATATATCGACTTCCAAAACATCATCACAGGTTCAATCATGAATTATTAACAATCAATTTCACGACGACTTTGTTTCTTCCAATAGCCAGCTACATAAATAATCTACCAGATTTCACATCTCTAGATATTATCAAATGAGATAAACACAATCTCTTCCAAGATAACGGATAGAGTCAAATACTCAGGAGCACCATTGATTGCCATTCGAGATGGGATCTTGCTGTCACACTATTAATCAAAACCCTCCGAACTATGTTACATAAATTCAAAATACTCTCTCAACTCATTGAATTACCTCAACTGAAAAAAGTTTACTATGCAGTAACAAAATCAAGATTGAACTATGGAATACTGGAATAGCAAATTGCTATTTCGAAAAACTGAACATCTTGCAGAAGCTCTTTCTCAAAATCATATAAAAAAAGAAGATGCCCCAGTGATCACCTGCATAGAGAAACTGGAATTTCTGACATACGTCAGATATATTTCTGTAAAGCAGCCAAACATTGTGATCATAATGAATGAAAATTTGCTTCATATACACATTCATACGGAGCTCGAAATAAAACAATAAAACCTTACCAATTGCCACCAGCATAAAGACAGTTGGTCAGAGAAGTCATATGTTTCTGTCTTCCAGAATCTATAATTTCCTACCTCTAACCATTAGAAATATAATTTTTCACCATATTTTCAGATCTTAAGTCAAGAAATTCCTGCACTGAAAATTCACCAAATTATAAATAAAACAGTCACCTAGACCCATTAAACTTGATTTCCTTAATTATTATATAGCTCCCATCTCATCCTCTTTGAATTCATCATCAAAACTTTCTCAATAACTTCTTGATGTATCTCATATTTTATTGTTTTTTTTATAAGCTTAGGCGTTATTTGCTATCGTCAATCATTTAGTGATGTGATACTCAATTAAGAATGTAATATTTCATTAATCACTCACACGTCGGATAGCCAATGGCTTTGCGGTTTCTCTTCTTGTTTATTCAGTTTCATAGTTTATAAGATATATTGTTAAATTTGTATCCAAAAGAATAAAAGTATATATATATATATATATATATACAGTGTGACCCATTTAAAATGGAACCACTCCTGTAGAATACGCATTTTTCAGTCAATCTCGAAAATATTTTTTTCTGATCTGTATCTTGACACAAATTTTCATTACTTTAGTTTCATTTCCAAGGCACTCTATGGTTTTTTTCTTCGTCAAATACGGCAAAAGTTTATTGGGAATTTTTTTTTCCAAATTTCACTACACCACTGGAATTGTAGTCGTAATAATGTAAAAACCATCAAAATTTCATAAAAAAATATTTGTTAACAACGAAGTTACAACAACTTTAATTTTGGAAACAAAGTATTTGATTATAATTTTTATTTAGATTGCAGACATATTTGAAATCTGGCAACACTGCCGATACAAAGTAGAGCACAAGTAAATTTGTACAGCGAAAATCCGTCAATAGCTCATTCCGTTCAACAGTTATAACTACTGAAAGTATGGTTATATATATAAAGGTAGTCTCGAGACTGGACTAGTTGAAAATAACTATGAATTTGAAATAAACTTAGTAGAAAGGATATTCTTCGAGGTTGCAGTCAAATTTCATGGCCAGTGAAAGAAGAAAAACTCTTTCTTATTTTGTCAAGCTTTCGAAAATGTTTATTTTCATTATCAAGACTGTGAAAAGAGGAAAACACAAATTGTGAAATACGATTTTAAACAAATTTAATTACACGGAAACCAAAATTTGCCACTGAATTAACACTAAAAAAAGGATTTCTGAAATGATTCATATAAAAAAACGAACAGCATAAACAACCGCACTGACATCACAAATTTGGTACCAAATATTCATAATATCATTTAAACAAGCAACACTGCGCACAAAAATCACGCCATCTACCCAACAATTAATGCACATCGACCCTCGGTGAGGCTGCAAAACCCACTCCAACTAAAGAATAGAACATAACCCTGTACCAATTTCCCAACCGAACGCAAGAGCCTTCATCAATATCACTCCAATGTCATTCAGTAGTGGAACAACATTGTTAAAAACCAACAGTGAGTGGAGTGTTAACAAATTCTTTTCACAACGAACTATTATTATTTGTGCTCACCATGAAGAAGAGAAAGAAACAATATTTTGTTGGCAAAAAAAAACCCGAAGAAAACGGTAGTCGCAATCGAAACGTCCGCAAAATAAAATGTACTAATTTCGAAGAATCCCATCAATGAATGAACCTTACTCCCAGGAATCAACATTTCCATAAATACGTCGGGTTCAAGAAATCCTACACACTATATACAGTGCTTCTCAAAAGTCCTCTCCCCCCCTCTTATTTTTGGAACGATTATACATGAACAGGTGAAATTTGGAAACTGAATATTAAAGGTTGTAAACTTCCCTACTAGTGATGATAGATGACGAAATCGTCAGAGATGACGTCACAAGGCCATTGTGACCAATAATTTTAAATGGAACCCTACGGCAAGCGACACCTCCTTTGAAAGGTATCGAAAAAACCTATTCAATGATACTGCTTTTGTTTGTGTTGTTATATATGCACATTTAATATGAAATGAAGCACTGATTAATATAAATACAAGTGTTCAATTTCCAAACGTTTGCATTCAACTGGGCCCAGTGCTCGAGCTCCGTCGAGCAGGTGCCGTAGAAATGTTTACAAAAAGTCAACAGAAAAACTGTTTATCGCACCTGAACTTTCATAGATATTCAGATATCTAACACCTCTCCCTTTTACAAATCTTTCCTTTGCAATGAAAACAAAAAAAATCAATTATACATTAATCTATCTGGAGGGCGGATCTGACCACGACGCCGTAACAGCCTATCACTATCACTATCACTATTTACCTCTAGAACACTCTCTTGAGAAGTCTCAATTATGTCAGTCGCCCCCTCTGGACAGGAAATTGTATCCCTTTCTCCCTCAGTAATTGTAGAGCGAGGTATAATAGAAACGATATGATCATGCGAGCTACTTTCCCCACTTTTGTTAATTTTCAGTTGATTTTTGTGTCGTTTCCATTTCAAACCTCCCTCTACATCTACAATATAAGTTCTACTACCAACTTTTTTCGCGATAATACCTTCACACCATGTGGATGTACGTGGCCTGAAGTCACGAACCCAAACTTTGTCTAGTTCATTGAAAAAAACATCGTTTTTGCCTTGATAATATTTTGTTTGGTAATCGTGTTTTTTCTAAACTTCCCTCTCAACGGAAGGTAACAATAAGTCTAATCTGGTCCGCGGTTTACGCCCCAGTAGTAATTTAGATGGTTTTTCACCTGTGGTGGTGTGTGTTGTATTTCTATATTGAAACAAAAAACAATCTATTATATAATTCATATCTCTTGAATTATCTTCTTCTCTACCCTTCAGTATAGATTTTTTCATTATTTTGACTGCCGATTCTGCCAAACCATTTGTTTCAGGGTGATAAGGGGCTCCCGTACTGTGTTTGATCCCATGTTTTTTCAAAAATGTTTGAAATTCCTCTGACATCAATGTTTGAGCGTTATCTGTGCAAAGTTCCCTAGGAAGTCCAAACCTAGCAAAAACATTACCGAGAATACTTATGGTGGTTGTGGCAGACATATTATTTATCTGAAAACATTCAATCCACTTTGAAGTGGCGTCTTCCATTACAAAAAAATACTTATTGAAGAGGGGACCGAAGAAATCAGCATGTAACCTCGACCACACTTCTTTAGGCCAATCCCAATGTTTAAGCGATATTTTAGAAGGATTTTTTGAAAATTTCATACATATTGTAACGAACCTAGGCCGGACCTGTCGCCTCACGTGTTGCCATCGACAGCGATGAGATCATCCCCGGAGATATTCGAGAACCATCCAGTGCGCTCTTCCGCGGAAAACAACGGTCAATATTGGAAACAATTGGAACATGCCGTCGCCAACCGTCCGAATTCGAAACATCGAGAATGCTGTATCGGAGATAAATAGGCAAACCTCAAGTGGAGTAGGACAGTCTGAACGAGCCTATACGATCGAGCTATACAGTGGAGTAGTAATATAAATTAAGTTGTAGATTAAGTGTGAAATAAATTAGTAGAACCAAGTTAAGTTTATTTACGTTACAATATTTTACAGTTTTGTGCCACTTCTTCGATGCTTTCATCAATTGACGGCCACCATACGTAAGATCGTGCTAGTGCCTTCATTTTCACTATTCCCATATGACCAATGTGAAGTTCTTTCAGTATGTCTGCGGCAAATTTTTTAGGTGCCACTATCCGATAACCCCACATAATACAATCTTGTTCTATGGTTAATTCTTTACTCCTGCGTAAGAAGGGACGAAGTTCATTCGAAACTAACTTTGGCCATCCGTTTTGTATATAGAACATAACCTTGCTCAAAATTGGGTCTACTCTTGTTTCGTGTTTGATCTGGGAGAAATTTATAAGTTTTCGTTTCGTAAAAATTGCAAATATGATATTGAGTCTAGTTCTTGATTATAATGAATAGATGTATTCTGAGTAAGGTTGGTAGATTCTGTGATTTTTGCCCGTGAAAGATAATCGGCAGTGTTTTTACTTGAAGGAATGTATCTGATTTCATATTCAAACGCCGATAGTATATGGGCCCAACGTTGCAGGCGGTTTGCCGCGAAAACGGGCAAACTTTTTTTTTCGCCAAAAATAGTCAACAATGGTTTATGATCAGAGTAAAGAATGAATTTTCTTCCATATAAATATTGGAAAAAATGTTTAACACCAAATATTATCGCTAATGCCTCTTTCTCTATTTGTGAATATTTCACCTCTGCGGATAATAGCATCCGGGAAGCGAATGCTATGGGACGTGCTATGTTCCCTTCATGAACATGGCTTATAACTGCCCCAATGGCAAAATTTGATGCATCTACAGTCAATGTCAATGGAACGTTTGGGTCATAATGGGACAAAACAGTAGGTGACATGAGCATTTCTTTTATAGTCCCAAAACATTTTTGGCATTCCCTGGTCCACTGCCATTCAACTCCTTTTTTTAACAAATGATATAGGGGCTACAAAATTATGGAAGCATTTTTTACAAATTTGCAATAATAATTTGCCATTCCAAGAAACGATTTCAATTCGTTGACGTTTCGGGGTGTAGGGCATTGTTTTATCGTATTTACTCTCTCGTCAGATTTATGAAGGCCGTTTCGGTCAATTTTATGACCCATATACAAAACAGAATCTTGAAAAAATGCGCATTTTTCCTTTTCGAACTTTCAATCCACAATCTTGCAGACGTTTCAAAACTTCTTCCAACCTTTCGCAATGCTCTTGATCATTTCTGCCCGTGATGAGTAGGTCATCTAAAAAACACACCACCCCAGGAATAGAAAAATAATTGTCCATCAGATTTTGAAAAATAAATGGAGCACAATGAATTCCATAGGGTAGACGCTTGAACGAAAACAATCCCTTATGGGTGGATATGGTTAACAATTTTTGACTGTCTTCCGACAACAATACCTGCTGGTATGCTTCCGAAAGATCGATTTTAGAAAATTTTTCGCCCCCTTGCAGTTGACTGAATAAATATTCGATTCGTGGAAGGGGGTACCTTTGTACCTCCAGTTGAGGGTTTAAAGTTATTTTGAAATCTCCGGAAAGTCTAACTCCCCCCTTTTGTTTCAATATTGGAACGATTGGTGTCGCCCATTCAGAAAATTCAAACGGCACCAAAATATCATTATCGACTAATCTTTTCAATTCATCTTCTATTTTGGGTTTGAGACTAAACGGAACAGGGCGCGCTTTATAAAACTTTGGGGTAGCTCCAGGTTTCACTTTCAGTGACACTGTAAATTTGTTAAATTTGCCAAAAGATTTTTTGAATACGTCCCTGTATTTTAGAATCAACTCATCCGGGTTGATAGGAGAACTTATTATATTATTTAAATCATATTTGACTTTATCTATTCTACCTATTCCTAAATTCAACATTTCTAACCCATTTCTACCTATCAATGGTGGACCTCCATTTTTTACCACAAGATTTTCAACATATATTCTTTATTTTCGTAATTAATTTCCACTTCTACAAATCCCAGTGGCTCAAATGAGATTCCAACATAATCTCTTAGTGACAAATCATTTTTATGGAGTACTTTATTTTTGAAATGTTTCTGATACAATCTTTCTGAAATTGCGGCATAAGCAAATCCGGAGTCGGCTTCAAAACAAAATGGAATGCTGTCAATCGTCAATTTAATGTAAGTGGGTTTCACATTTCCTTTATTATCAATTTTGATATTCTGCAAATTGAACATGTACTCATCCGCAATTTCATCGGATTCGGTGGTTTTTCACCATAAAATTTTGGTTGACCTTTGAGCGATTGCACATTGGTGCCAAATGGCCTTTGTTACCACATCGATTGCAATTGTTATTCCTAAACATACACTCGGAACTCCTGTGATTTTGTCTCCCGCAAACATAACACTTACTTGGAGTTCCATGAAGCGCTTCCTGATGGATGCGCTTTTCGCTGATATGCATACCCTGTCCTACTTGCCCCCGAACTCGAACGGCCTCTGCTGCCTCCAGGAAAACGGCTGAACTGAACATCTTCTTCAATCTTTACACTACTTCTAGCTGCCTCCACCACCGACGCTTGCACTTCCCTTTGTTCTTTCATAGAGGACTCCTTCACTAAAGCCAGTTTTACCATTGTTGCTAACGTCACTGTATCGCTCGAAGCATCTTCTTCGAAAAGACGAGACATTATTTTCTCGTTTCCGATTCCAATTACGAAAATATCTCGTAACGCCATTTTAAGTTCCACATCACTGAATTTGCAATTCGTAGCGAGACTTTTCACTTTTGCTTCCCACTCCGCGACGCTCTCGTTCGAACTCTTCCTTGCGCTATGAAATTTTGAACGTTCCGAAAAATACGATTTCACAGGTGAAAAGTATACGGTTGAAGTGTCGATAATATCTTCAAAAGTTTTTGTCTCTGGCAAGTCGGGCACACATAAACTCCGTAGTAGCACATAACACTCTTCGTTCAATGTATTCAATAATATTACTTTTTTGCGAGCTTCCGTTGTGATTTCGTTGGCGATAAAAAATTGGTTCAGCCGTTTCTTGAACACGGAGAAGTCTGA
This sequence comes from Gonioctena quinquepunctata, assembly GCA_018342105.1. Lineage (NCBI taxonomy): Eukaryota > Metazoa > Arthropoda > Insecta > Coleoptera > Chrysomelidae > Gonioctena > Gonioctena quinquepunctata. Next base: position 83,318 of record JAFIRS010001432.1, on the reverse strand, counting down.
GTTTTTCGGATCGAACGTGGAAAGCGTACCTAAAAGTCCCGTTGCCATTTTTTTTGAGTGAATTTTACAACGTCCACTTTTTCTTACTAAATACCGTGGGTTCACTTTTATTTAAAACGATACTCGTCGCCAGTTGTTATATATGCACATTTAATATGAAATGAAGCACTGATTAATGTAAATACAGGTTTTTAATTTCCAAACGTTTGCATTCAACTGGGCCCACTGCTCGAGCTCCGTCGAGCAGGTGCCGTAGGAATGTTTACAAAAAGTCAACAGAAAAACTGTTTATCGCACCTGAACTTTCATAGATATTCAGATATCTAACAGTGTTTATGACAGTTTTGGCAATTCGCTTCTAAAAAACGCAAAGCTGTGATGAATTAAATCAGTAAATACTAAAATTCCAAATTCAAGCTCGGCCTCTGGATAGCTGACGTTTTTGTTAGTCTCCCCAATTCGACGTTTTTGTAATTGTCCAAGATTTTGTACATTTGATAATTTGTGTATTGTTTAACTGTTTTAGCAGCTTTTGGTACTTTTAATATTTTTGTACATTTTTATAATTTGTTAAACTGTTGTGAGCCGAACGTTTAAGTGCTTCAAGAAGCGAAATGGTACGTGCTTTAGGTGATAAAGTAGCAGCGATCCTAATCCTTGGTGAAACTGGACAAAATATTCATGCAGCAGAAAGCATTTTTAATGAGAGGTTTCTCGATCGCCCCGTTTCGAGGACTTATTTGAGGGAGCTTCTTCGTAAGTTTGAAACAACGGGTAGTATTGATGATGCGAAACGATCTGGCAGACCAAAAATTCCTGATGAGAAAAAAATTTATATACTGGCAGAAGTAATAGTTAATCCTACTTCTTCAACTACTCACGTCGCATCTACCTGTGAAGTGAGTCGAAGTATAGTACACAGGGTGTTGAAAAAAAAACTCCATCTATACAAATAAAAAATGGTTCATCAACTCTCAGACGACGACCCAGACGGAAGACTAGAATTTTCTGAGAATATGGAAACTAAAATTAACCAACAGCCAGACTATGTCAAAACAATTTGTTTTAGTGACGAAAGTACTTTCTATCCAAATGGAAATGTAAATACACAGAATGTGAGGTATTGGAGTGACGCAAATCCTCACCTGTTTATTGAAACACACACCCAATTTCCCCAGAAGGTGAATGTTTGGGCAGGTATCCTGGAAAACCACATCGCTGGGCCTCTGTTTTCAAATACCGATTCAACTGGTGAGGTTTATCTGGAGCTGTTGCAAAACGCAATAGAACCGTTAATCCTTGAAATTTTGGAAGATAATCCAGATGAATTCGGCAATTTGGAAATAATATTCCAACAGGATGGTGCTCCTCCACACTATTATGGTGCAGTAAGACGGTATTTGGATGAGGAGTATCGTGGTAGATGGATTGGACGACGAAGTCCAACGGAATGGCCAGCTCGATCACCGGAACTCACACCTTTGGATTTTTTTCTGTGGGGGTACTTTGGATCGGAGGTTTACGCCACTGAACCTGACAATATTCACGTTTCAAAACAACGTATTGTTGCATAATGTGAGGCTGTTTCCGCAGACACAGTTGCAAAAGTATGAGAAGAGTTCAAAAATAGGATATTTCACTGTCAGGAAGTAGATGGTGGTCACTTCGAGCAATTTCTTTAAGTAGATACTGATTCCTAAATCTGTAATTGATATCACACTGAATGGAATTTAAATTTCAATATTTACTAATGAGCCATTGGAACTGCCATAAAGACAAACAAAATCAGTATTATTGAATAGGTTATTTCGATACCTTCTAAAAGAGGTGTCGCTTGCCGTAGGGTTCCATTTAGAATTATTGGTCACAATGGCCTTGTGACGTCATCTTTGACGATTTTGTCATCTATCATCAGTAGTAGGGAAGTTCACAACCTTTAACATTCAGTTTCCAAAGTTCACTTGTTTATGTATAATCGTTCCAAAAATAAGAGGGGGGGAGAGGACTTTTGAGAAACACTATATATATTCATATATATATATATATATATATATATATATATGATGTGGAATGGATCAAGTTAGGGCACCATTATCCAGTTATCCATACTCAAATGAATATCCTGATTTGATGACCAATTATGTATTTGACCGGAATGAAATGTTACGCCTTGATTACAAACGACTACTCATTGCTACAAAGGAGAATAACATTTTGACGATGTTTATGGTGGGGTAGTGATCAATGGTCCACAAGCAGTTCAAACCAACGATTCTTCGGAAACTTCACGTTTTACACATGATTATAGTAAAAATTAGGTCTTTTTCTCGATCGTATCTGTGATGGCTCCGTATTGATCAGCAAATCGAAGAAATTGTGAGAGGATGTCAGGCTTGTAATGTTACAAAAAAAACTGTTGATTTCTTGGGAATACCCTGACAAACCTTGGGAATGCATCCATAATGATTATATGGGACCTTTGAACCATCATCATTGATAGTCACACAACATAGTTTGAAGCTTTTGCTACGAATTCTATGAGTTTAGCAATCACTATCCGTATCCTACGGCGATTATTTGCGCCATTTGGACTACCAGTGGTTTTAGCATCGGACAATTACCCTGGGTTCGGAAGTGATGAATTTTCCGCAACCTGATGGAATCATTTTTGAGCGCAGTGCACCATTTTCCCCACAGTGCAATGGAGATGCTCAGAATGATTGAACGTAGTTTGAAGGTGGCACTTGGGGAGTCAAGAATATGGATATTTTTTTTTTAATCACTATCCGTATCCTACGGCGATTATCTAAAGCGTCAGGAGCCTCAAATGTTGATTCAGCGACATTAACGAACTTTTCTGGATCTTCTTTGATCTCCACAGATTTCAGAGAAACTAACAAAGATGCAGCAACGGTGGATGAAATGACAGCATTGAAAGTCCGTGGTAAGAGAATTGGATTTTTGGAAGATATTTGAAATCTATGGGACCTTTAAGGAGTTTTGTACCATCTTTGAATATAAAATAAGACACATCGATCAAGTCATCAGATCCAGTGAGCATCATCAAGGGAATCCACCTCCTCTGGTTCCGTTGATTTCGGAAATATGATATTGGATTTCTTGTATGTTCGTTCAGGGATCGATACAACCATCAATCAGTTGTCACATGATTCAATATATAGAGAATGTGTTGAATATAAAGAAACCACTTTGTAGGTATCGTCAACTTTGACAGAGTGTAAATAGTGACGAAGATACATGTTATTATTGATAAGGATTGAAATCGTATTGTAGTTCTCATAAAACATTACAATTCATATTCTGGAATTGCAACTAATTTGTTCGAATGAGAAATGATATTCCTGAAAATCCGAACTCGATATTCGGCGAGGGTGGAATTGAACAAAAGTGGAATCCACCACAGACAAAAAGATATATCTCAATCATTATGATGGAGGTTTTCAATTTATACCTCCGATTCAAGTGGATCGAAAAAGCAAGGATCCCCTTGATACAGTGTAAAATATATATTCAGCAGATAGTGTATGGTTGATTGATTGCTCTCCCGTTGAATCCGAATATTGTTGGAGTCGGTGGAATAACCATTGTTACTTGCACATTGTGCCGGTCCATTGACTATTTATCATTATAATATGGGACTTGTTATTATTGCCTGTTCATTTTCGGGATGTTTTATGAAAAGCATAAGAAAAATAAGAACATCGTGATATATTTTCACCGCATTCCTTCTCGGTGATGGAGAGTGGGAAAAGATTGGGCAAGGGAATCAACTATAGAATTTCGAAGGAATGAATGATATTCAACGGGTTGGAGGGAGTACTGAAAAGGATGATACCATCAATCGTAAGAATTCTTACAAAACAGTGCTGGATTTGAGGCCGTAAATGATATATTGGTCATAACAAGTAATCATCAACCCAGTGGTGACCTAAGCCTCATTAATATGGTGGTCAAAATACAACACGAACAAACCTAAACTTCCTGTCTATATGTTTGTGTGTATTGGAAGAAGTAGCAATAAGTGCCTCCAGACTGCACCAGATATCAATCGCTGGAAATCTGACTGCACATCTGGAGATCCTGAGAATTATTCTCCAGAACCCAGGTACAAACCATCAGGTACCAGTTAGGTACCTGATGAAATGGTCATGAACACCCTCCAAATATGCACAAAGAACAAACCTTAACTAAAAAGGAATCGCTAGTTTGGTATACTGACGCATGGACGTGATGAAGTACCAACAGGCTGGAATGGAGGTTGCGTGCCCTAGATCTAGGTTCTCAAAACCCCTCGGCAAAGTTCCAACAACTTTTCAAATCATGGATTACTTTGAACAGTTTATACCTATTTTCCTAATTTCTTATAATAGTGGAGTAAAAATAGCTTAAAATTATGCATTATTTCGGAATCCTGGAGGACTCCATGAATTTCCTTCAAACCTTCTGATAGTACTTTGAAATGACTTGCAGAAAAAAGTTATAAACTTATATTTGTGCGCTGATTGTTTCTTAATTGTTTAAACAATAAAAAACTATTTTGTTAGGCAAATTTGAAATAACTCAATGAATTTCGAAGTATTTCTACCCAAATTGATGCTATAAAGGTTTTTGTGGTCGCTGAACAAGGATATGATATTGAAAAAACCATGGCGTGGCCAGTCGTTAAGTAGATTTAATGAATAAAATTTACAGCTATTTTTTATTTATGTGTCATTCGGAGAAACACTTCTCGGATAGAAGTTGTGGAGCTAATGAAGCTCTATCAAACGACTTATAGTTTGCCGATATTGGGTATGGAAAATGAAATATTGCGAATTTTTTTTAAATCTTTCAACAGCTGCCATTTTGAAACTACTGGACCATTTTCGAAATTAGCCGAAGTATTTTTGTTTCATTCGGTTGAAAAATGTGGCCTTCACTTAACAAGTTTCATTATATCCCATATATAAGTTTCAATATCACATTTTAAAAAGAGTTTTTGATCTATGAAGCATGGCCTGAAAATTCAAATGTGTCATTTTCTGAAATTATTCATTATTTTGAGCTCTGTATGTTTAGAAATAAAACTTCAAGTTTTTTTTAACTGCTTTTTTATTTGTCATTTTGAGAGTAATCTGGAAATTTGTGGAGAGTTATTGAAAAAAAAAAAAATAAGATCTTTAATTGATTTTGGAATTCTGCTTGACATATTTTTTTCACGTTTAAAACATACTTCTTTCTGCATTTTTTTTTCTGAATTTTTGTTGGCTTAATTTATCAATTGATCAAAAGTTATAATAAATTTAGTGTAGAGCGATCGTGGCTGCGTGCTCCTCCAGCCTTGCACTTCAGGAGTCACTGCCTCACATTTTCGCACGTTAGCAAAAAAAATCTGCAGCTTACAGAATTTATTTTGAAGGAAAGTTTTATACACCTTTTTGATGTGGCTCCATTAGTTATATTTTTTTTATATTCAATATACAATGTAATTTGGCACCTTATTTGTTGAATAATTAATTAAGCACACACTTTACGGTTGAAAACTTTTTTATATGTTGTTCCCAACATCATCGCTAATGTACGGTTAAAAGTTACCACCATGCCTCAACTTCTAAAAGCTAAAATCTAATATTATTCCACTAGTATTCGTAGAGCGTCAGGTGAGCACTAAACTTACCGATCAACTGTTCTCTCATGTTCTATCTCTTTCTAACATTCAATAGATATTCCCGATCCATTAAGTACATCAAAACATAAACTTATATTTCTATTCTAAACAAGAATTTTAAGCAGAACTCATTTATAGAAATGGGCATTTTGTCAATTTACTAAAAAACGTAATATTTTCGTATTTGATACAATATACACTTATATTAACAAAGGAAAAAAATTACTCTGCATATACGTAATATGAATATATGTTGGTTAGGTGAGATTTTTTTTTTCTCTATACGTTATCAAAGTTTATTTAACAAAAAATTTCACGGATTCTGGAGCAACATTTGTTTATTTTTTGTTTTTGGCAAAATTTTATTATTCTTCTTGAAGTACAGATTATAAGCTTCAGAAAGTGTTTTTGAAAAATCTGGATATCATATTTTGAACTAGAGTTATTGGTTTTTGAAGCATGGCCTAAAAATTCAATTTTGTCATTTTGTCAATTATATATTATTTGAGATAATCAATAAACGATGTTATTTTGCAACTTATTTGTTGAATAATGGATCAGGCACACACTTAACGGTTGGTTACTTTTCATATGTTGTTCCTAATATCATCACTAATGTACAGTAAGAAGTTTCCGCAGTCCCCTAACTTTCTGAAACTTAATTCTAATATTACTCCACTATAATACTTTTTTATAATATAATGTTCCAGGTCTAGTTTACTAGATTATTTATATAAACCATCACTTGAATATCTTTTTTTGAATAACATAATTTTAAGAAAGCGGTTTTGAATGATATCGAGTGGACTAATATAATTTTCAGATATTTCTCCACAGACAAGTCATAACTTCCAACTAGACTATAATGAATAGTTGTTTTCTGTTCCAGGTCGAGGATATCATTCAATTTTCTGAATTTGTGAAGAACGAGACGACCTTTCCTGAGGGTGAAATTTACATGCTTGTTATTTTCTTAATAACTTTCAAATGATATTTCTCGCCAATAAAAAAGGAAACCTTTTAGTCTTTTCAAATTTATTGACACTGACAAATCAATCTTATTCCAACACACTTTTTTTTCCATATGTACAATTCCAAGGTAATGCATTTGTTTATTGAAATCTAACATCAACTATATCTAACATTCTCCCCCCGCTAGAAGAGTTAAATCAATATTCTAGTTCTAGTTTATCGGGCGGCGATCGGGCGGCGATATTCTGAGTTTGCCGTTTTTACGTCAACCACTCTGATATGCCCATCTGGCCCTGGATGTAAGGCGATTATTCTTCCCAGTTTCCATTTATACCTGGGTGCTTGATCTTCTACCAATACCACCACATCATCCACTTTGACAGGTTGATTGTCCTTCGTCCACTTACATCTTTTTGTCAGTGTGGGTAGATATTCTTTTACCCATCTATCCCAGAAGGAATTTACCAGCATACGAGATTTTTTCCATTCCCTCCGTAATCCATTTGCATCTGGATTTATTGGTAGTAATGCTGAATCGTCGAAGTAATTTGAATATCCCATTAAAAAATGGTTTGGAGTAAGTGCTTCTCCATCCAATGGATCTGCAGAAACTTTGGTCAGTGGTCTACAATTTACTATGGACTCTGCTTCGGCAAAAAGTGTATGCAAGGTTTCTTCCCGCAGCGACTGGTCGTGAATAATCTTCCCAATTACTCGTTTTACACTCCCAATCATCCTTTCCCATACCCCTGCCATGTGCGGGGCTGCCGGTGGTAAGAATTTAAATTCTATACCTCTGGAAGACATCGAATTGACCAAGGAATTTTTGTTCATATATTTCATAGCTTCTCGCAATTCATTAGCTGCTCCTCTCAGGTTTGTCCCGTTGTCACAATATATTGTTTTTGGACATCCTCTTCGTGCCGACATTCTCATTATTGCCATTATAGTAGAATCGCTGTTAAGAGTGTTTGCTATTTCAAGATGGATTGCCCTGATAGAAAGGCAGGTGAATATTACGCCCCAGCGTTTCTCTCGTCTTCTACCAATTTTAACAAGGATCGGCCCAAAATAGTCCATGCCCACATTCACGAATGGTTTGATTTCTCTTCGTAGCCTCACCTCAGGAAGTTGGCCCATTAATGTTGGTTGTGGCTTGCTTCGATTAATTTTACACATCAAACATTTTTCAAAAACAGATTTCACAGCAGCTCTCCCATTAATAATCCAATATTTTTGCCTGATTTCATTCAGCACCGTCTCAACACCAGTATGATGGAACAGTAATCGCGAATATCGATGTTTGGGGCTCAGAATTATCGGGTGTTTAGTTCTTTCATCCATGCAAGTTGCCAAATCGGTTCTTCCTCCAATTAGCAGAAAGCCATCCTTCATTTCTGGAAATAGAGTTCTCAATTTGCTGTGGTTGCTGAGAGGTTTTCCTACTTCCAAATTTTGAATTTCCTCCGGGAAGCAAATACGTTGTGAATTTTTTATCAGGATGTTTTCCGCTCCATGAAGTTCCCCCAGTGATAGTTCTCCAGATTTTTTCTCTTTCCTCAGGATACCTATAAATCTCAAACACCAAGCTGTGACTCGAATTAATTTTTGCAATTTTGAAAATCTATTTATATCAGGGAGGGACTTTTCATAGGTCAAAACCAAAAGACAAATTTTTGCAGATTTGATTTCCTTCTTGAATTCTTCATTTCCTTCTACTCCTTTTTTTGACATAATTGTATCCTCCACGGGCCAGAGAGATTGGGGTTGTTTCAGGAAATCAGGGCCTTCCGACCAATCTTCGGGAATAACACTTCCTCCAGAGGTTCTAGTAGCATTGTCAGCTACGTTGTTCTTACCAGGTACCCATCGCCAATCTTCGACTCTACTCCTTTCTTGAATTTCACCAATACGATGAGCAACGAATGGTTTGAAAAATTTCCCTTCTGCCCTTATCCATCCTAGAACACATTTTGAGTCGGTCCAGAAATACATTTTGTCTATTTGTATCTCGAGCTCAATCTTAATAGTTTCCGCTAACCTGCTTCCCATAACCGCTGCTTGGAGTTCCAACCTGGGAATCGAGAGTGGTTTCAGAGGAGCGACTCTTGTTTTTGCAGCTATTATCGATGTTTCGATTTTTTCATTTTTCAGGACTCTCAAATAACATACAGTTGCAAATGCTCTTTCACTACTGTCACAGAAAGTATGGATTTGAATTTCATCTGCTTCGGGGATCAGAAAACTATAACATCGAGGAATTTTGTAGTTTACTATTTTCTCGATGTCACTCAGCCATTTTTTCCAAAATTTCAATATGTTTTCCGGTAATATTTCATCCCAGGAAATTTTCAACCGCCAAATTTCTTGCATCATAATTTTACCCCTTACAGTAAATGTTGACAATAAACCCAGTGGATCAAAAACAGACATAATACATTTTAAAACGATTCTTTTTGTCGGAATCCCCTTGTTGAAATTGTCTATGTCCAGTTTGAAGGAAAAATAATCTTCATCGGTATTCCACCAGAGTCCTAGCACACGATGAAAGGAAGCCTCTCCAATCCCCTTCGACTTAGCCAACACCGATTCAGAAGCAAGTTTCTCTTGTACAGTCTGGGAGTTTGTCATCCAGTTAACTACTTCGAAACCCCCTTTCTTCTGTAGTTTGCAGACTTCTGTAATCGTATACATTACTTCAGATTCTTTATCCTTGGAGTCTAGGTAGTCATCAACATAGAATTTCTCGATTACTGCTTTTTTAATTTCAGGATCCAATCCAAATTTTCGAGCATTAAAATTTTTCACAAATTGTGCGCAACCAGGAGAGCAGGTGGCACCGAATGTCATCACATTCATCTCATATACATCAGGTTCCCTTTTAGTATTCAAATCTCGCCAAAGGAAGCGTTGAGATATTCTGTCTTGCTGTCGTATCTGGACCTGATGAAACATTTCCTTCACATCGCCGCAGAACCCAAACTTTCGTTGTCGGAATTTCCAAATAATAACAACCAAAGATTGTAATAAATCTGGACCAGGAAGAAGTTTGCTATTTAAGCTGATCCCTCTCGAAGTTGCAGCTGCATCAAAAACAAGGCGAATTTTATTTGGTTTATTGGGATTTTCTACGGCAAAATGAGGTAGATACCAAAGGTGCTGGTCGTTTGTTTCAATTTCTTCATCTCTAGTTTTCTAATGTAGCCCTTTTCGATGTAACTTTCAATTTTTTCCTGATAGGATCTGCCAAATTTCTTTTTTTTTTTCATTCTCTAGTTTTCTAATGTAGCCCTTTTTTCTTTTCTTTCCCCTGTATATTTGATCGTATTTTCCATAATCTTCAACGCTCTTTCATTTTCATATCCCATTTTATCCGGTGTTACCAACACTCCAAAATTTTCAGTAGAAAAGCTTTTTCTAACAAGTTCTTGAAGATCTTCATCAGTATTATTCTTCTCGCAGATGTGTAGTGTGTGGGCTCGAAACAATATTTCAGAATTAATTGGACTTGGACCATGCAGGGACCAACCTAATTTACATTTAGTTGCTACAGGTAAGTTTGATGGACCACACCGTATTTGTCGCGGCACTATAAGATGCACATTGTCTTGTCCAATAAGAAGAGCTGGTTTCACATTGTCGGAATCCTGGACTGGAATACCCTTCAAATGAGAATACTTTCTCCACTTAGACATTTTGATTTGTTGTTCCGGGAGCGATAAATTTCTGATAGTGCGAACTCCATTCAAGGTGAAAATATTGCTTTCATCGTTCACTTTGGAGATATTCAAATTGATTCTCATCGAATCCTCCTGTATTGCATGCTGTTCGTTTGTCCATTGGAGGCAAAGTGACTCTGATACTCCAACTAATCCCAATTTATCTGTTATCTCCTGGTCTATAAGTGTCACCGTTGAAGCTTCATCGCATAATGCCAAAACTGACAAGCGTCCATTTGGTCCATATAACTTCACAGGAATCTATCTCAATAAAATTCTGTTGTTATTATTTACTGTACAAACTATTTCTGAATCATTTCCTGTTGATGTTTCGCCGATGTTGTATTCATTTTGTCCCGAAGGTAGGTCCTTATGTAATAATTCATGGTGAAGTAATTTACAACCATTTCTGCCGCATGCCTTTCTGTATCTACACTTGTATTTTTGGTGTTTCTTTCCCAAACAAGAGAAGCAAAGTTTTTTTCTTGTCATAACTTTCCACCTTTCATCTATATCATCAGCTTGCATCTGCGGACATTTATTTTCATGCTGTTCTCTGTCACAATAATTGCATTTTTTGTCGTTCATCTCAGAGGTGCTGAAGAGTCTTTCGGGCTTTCTATGTTCAAAGGGCTTCAGTTCATATTTGGGGTATTTATTCGGTGTGCTAACATAACAAGCAGCATTTGAGAGTTTCTCCAACCACAAGGCAAAATCTTCCAAACTCACGTCCCCTTCTTTAGTCAACACAATTTCGCCCCAACTTAATTTCAGTAATTCAGGTAGTTTCATTAGTAGTTCTTTTATTAACTTGCGGATTTTGGAGGTGTCCTTTGATTCCAGTGTTTTCATTATGGACACCATATTATTGCTTCTGCTGAGTAATGAATCAGTCTCTCTAAGTTGTTATCTTTAACGAATGGAATGGACCTCACTTTCGAAATTATCGTGTCTATGACGAGTTCAGGTCGCCCAAATCTCGTTTGTAAGGTTTTTATCACCAGATCAATGTTATCAGCAGTTAATAACATACCGGCTACCAATGACTTAGCTTCACCTTTAAGATGTTTCTGGAGCTTCAAAACCATATCTTCATTAGAATAACCGCAAAGTTTTCGCAAATTCGTGAGTTGTTTGTGGAATAAAGGCCATTCTTGCGGATTCCCGTCAAAGTACGGAAAATTCTTCTCCATTAATTTCCTTCTTTGGAACATATCTGTTTCTCCAAGATTATTTTTGGTTGATGGAATCGGATTAGTAACGGTTTTTAGAACATCGGAGATAGTTTCACATAGTAATTTTATATCTTTATTTCCAATGGAGTTATGTTCTTCAATAACGGAATCTTGGAACAAATTACTGGGAATTGCACTAACCCATTTTCTAACAGATTCGTGTTTGGAAATTTCGCTACAGGCTTCACGGGAATCGTCAGAATTGGATTCATTGGTATTCTCCTCTCCAGCAAACTGAAGTTCTTCTTGCATTCTTAACATTTTCAAGTCATCTTCCAGTTGCCGTTTCTTTTCTTCCAATTCGTTGAATGCGTCTACATTCTTTTTCTAATTCTTGTCGCCTCTTTTCGATTTCTAAGGCTTGTTTTCTTTTTTCCAAGCTAACAGAACTCTGCTTTGAACGTTTTGTTTCTCCTTTAGTACTGGATAGTTTTTCCGAATATTTCGTCGATTTCCTGGAAAGTATCTCACTCTCTAATACTACTGGAGGATTTTCGGTTGGTAAAGTGAGTTCTGATTTGCTCATTTTTTCTTGATCGCACACTGCTTGCATTGAACTCCTCTGTACACCAAATCTCTGAGGCCATAGGAATTCTACGGAGAGGCTCTTGTTTAATCCAGCAGTTGTTCTTTTAGACTTTCTCTCTTTCTCCATTTCGTGTATCACGTCGGGGTCACCAATGTTATTTTCTTAATAACTTTCAAATGATATTTCTCGCCAATAAAAAAGGAAACCTTTTAGTCTTTTCAAATTTATTGACACTGACAAATCAATTTATTTCAACACACTTTTTTTTCCATATGTACAATTCCAAGGTAATGCATTTGTTTATTGAAATCTAACATCAACTATATCTAACAATGCTGATTCCATCGCATATGTGTCTTTGTCATTATTCCAAGATATTTGATATTGCACACTGAAGGAATCTATAGATTCTGAAAGCCTGGTAGGGTTGTTTCAAATACAGTGAGAGAAAGTAATATCGATGTTAATAGTTGTAATCAAAGAATGTTAAAGAAAAGTTGGTTTCTACATGATGTTTCACGCTGGTCTATTATTTTCCATTATAAAAATAACGGTATAATTCGTGAAACTGATTATCTTTCCTATACAATCAATGAGTTATTGACATAGATTGAGAGGAGTATTGGCCACATTACTGTTCCTTGAGGCACTCCAAATTTTATTATCTTAAGCTCGCTCCAAGTTTCATGGATTCCAACGCATTGTTAGTATTTCCAAAGTAACTTTTGTATACTTTCATCTCTCTCCATAAAGGCACCAGGAGTCATGAATCTTTATGAATATTGAGAAGAGAGAAGATTTTAACGCATTGTTGGCTCTTTTGAAGGTAACTTCTGGATATTTTCAGGCAATTATCCCTCATGTCAGTATCGATAACAATATTGGGTGGCTTACTGTATCGAACAGCTTTGAGTCCAAGAGGGGACTGCAGAAAACCCGACCAATCGAGTAACAGAATGAAATGTATTTTTAAATGTTAGTGCTCACAGCAACCATAAGGAAAATCATTGACTGCCTGGGCAAAAGTGGTGCATAAGTTTTTTACGGCTTTTTTTCGAAAAAAAAACAATCATACCAATGTAACAACAAGTTGGCAATACTTTTGATATTGATTATCTCTCCAGTTGGCCAAGCGGCCTAAGGCACTCGTTCACGAAAGGGAGCGTGGGTGAGAGCGTGAGTTCAAACCCCCCCACCTCAGGCAGTTTTTTTTAATTTTTTCTTTCGATATTGAAAAATGATTTGTTTGGGGCGAATATCGGTCCCAAAACAAATCATTTCTCATATCTGAGAGCTGGCTGCAGAAAAACTGTCCGGTCGAGTAACAGAATGAAATGTTTTCACACGTATTTATTTAATTTCACATAATATGTATGTGTTTAGTAGTTGTAAGTGATTTTTAACCTACTTCTATTTGTCCGAATAACGTGAAATTTGGCAGGTGTTCATAATTCCAGTGACAATGCCTTACGGAATTTTTGCCAAAAGAAAAAAAATTTGCGGCTCCAATATGGCGAACGAGTTTTGTGATTATATTCGATTCTATTCAAAATTAGTATGTGGGGGCTTTTGAAGCTGGACATCATAATTTTTTGCCAGAATTAATGAATTCAAAATAGTGGCCCCAATATGGCCACAAGTTTTGTGGTTATAACCCTATTCCAATAGAAATGGGTATGTGGGGGTTTTTGGGGTCAAAGTTTATGGTTTTTTGGTCAGAATATACGAATTCAGGATGGCGACTTTTGTTATTATAGTCCGATTCCATTCAAAATTGGTATGTGGGGGTTTTTGTAGTCGAACATCATGATTTCTTAGTCGAAATTCATGAATACAAGGAGGCGATGTGTTTTGTTATCATGGTCAGATTTCATTCAAAATTGGTATGTGGATTTTTTGGGGTCATAGATCATCAATTTCTGTCAGAATCCAATAGAATGACTGATTTCATGAATGACAAAAAATTACTAAATAAAAATGATTGAGAAAAAAATTAGGACAAGCTTTCATATAAATGCACCACGAAGTAAAACTATTTTTTTTGATTGATTGACCTAGGTTAACCTTGCCGCGCAAGAATACCTTTCATATATTCGCGGCAAGCTTCTGAATCTGTTATTCACAGAATAACCTAGGTCAAACAAGTGAAGAAATTGTGGTGCATTTCTATAAAAGCTTGTCTTAATTTTTTCCCGATCATTTTCATTTGATTCTTTCAAGTCAATTGATAATCTATGACCCCAAAAAATCGACATACCAATTTTGAATGGAATCCGACCATGATAACAAAACACGTCGTATTCTTGGAGCGGCCATCTTGAATTCATGGATTTTGACTAAGAAATCATGATATTCGACTACAAGAACCCCCACACCAATTCTGAATGGAATCGGACTATAATAACAAAAGTCGTCACCATCTTAGAGCCGCCATCTTGAATTCTAGATTCTGACCAAAAAACAATTATCTTCGACCCCAAAAACCACCACATACCCATTTCTATTGGAATAGGGCTATAACCACAAAACTCATCGCCATATTGGAGTCGCCATTTTGAATTCATGGATACTGGCAGAAAAATCATGATGTACAGCTCTAAAAGCCCCCACATACTAATTTTGAATATAATCGAACTATAATCACAAAACTCGTCCACCATATTGGAGCTGCCATTTTGTTTTTTCTTTGTAAAAATTCCGTAATGCATTGTCACCGTAATTAATGGAAACATGCCAAATTTTCTGTTGATCGGACAACTAGAAGTAGGTCAATTTCGAAATAAAAAATATAAAAAAAGCTACCCAAGCTGGGGTTCGAACTCATGCTCTCGCCCACGCTCCCTTCCGTAACTAGCACCTTAGAACGCTTGACCACTCGGAAGGTCATTCTCAATGGAACTTACCAATCTGTTGCTACATCGGTATGGTTGCTTTTTCTGAAAAAAGGCCATAAAAACGTATGCACAACTTTTGCCCAGGCAGTCAATGATTTTTTTTATGTTTGCTGTGAGCATTAACATTTCAAAAAATTTCATTGCTCGATTGGTCAGGTTTTCGCAGCTCGCTCTAAGCCTATTTGCGAAGGTCTAGCGAAAATACGAGGCATGGTACACTTTCATCTGTACCTGAATAAAAGACATCAGAGAGCAAGAATCTGTATCCTATCAGACAGCCAAGTAGCACTCAAGGCTCTAAAGTCACATCATTGTGAATCTAGACTGATTTTTGAGACTGCAAACTATTTCTGAGATATCTGGCTGGCACAATTTTATCACCCTAATGTGGATATTAGTTCACAAGGGAATCGAAAACAATGGGAAAGCCTTGCCAAATGAGCCTATACAAATAAGTGACGAACACCCAATTTCTTGTCCCAGAACTCACGTATGGTCTCTTCGAAACTCACATCAAGGAAGAGTTCCGAAGTTGATCGAATAACCCACTGAAATGAAGTTCCAGGATGAAAAAAAGAGGAAATATTTCCGGTCCCATCGCTAAAAAAGCCAAACAGCTTCTCGAATTGAACAGGACAGACTTGGTAGGTGAGGGGATTGAGCACCGGTTTCTGTCCACTGAGGTTTGACTATATATGAGGGATTCCAAATAAAAGATTTCCAAAGCAGGTATGAGGAACCCGAAGACATGAGAAAAACTATTGGGAAGACCACACCACACAAAATACATGGGAAGATAGATTCAATGGACTCACACCAGCCATATGAGACAAATGAACTACAACAGCTTCACACCTAACGCTACGAAAGGCTTGGGGATGATTAGAAAGAAGATGTTAGTAAAAGTAAGTGGTGATCCAATGATTACATATGGAGCTATCGCTTGGTGGCCGAAAGCTTCACAGCGGACGGCCCAAGCAAAGCTCTCTAGTATACAGAGACAGGCCTGTCTGACGATCACTGGAGCTATCAGCACGACACCCGTCCGAAGCTATGTTAAATCATTCTAGACTCACCTTCTCATATGGACCCCGAAAGTCACAGCGTTCTGGGAATGACCTCCGATTTAATGCCTCCAACAGTCAACTATGACCTGCATTTTACCGTCCTAATTCCAGAGAGAAACGAATGGGTCCTTCGAATGAAGGAACTACCAAGAGCAGACAACTGTTGGTTCCAAAACACTCTCGAGCGCTGGTGCGGGTGTATACAGTCGTGGAGATCTCAACCTGCCTAGGGTCCTATGCGACTGTATTCCTGGCGAAAATTCATGCCATTGATTTATGTGCAGAGAGATTGGAGAAAACCAACCTCACAGACAAATCAATAAAAAAAATCAGACAGTCAAGCGACTCTAAAAGCACTCAGCTCGTGCCGATCATCTTTCAAGTTAGTATGGAACTGTCAAAAAATACTCTCCTTAGTAGCAAGGTTCGATAACCTGTCTCTGGTCTGGATTCCTGGCCACTACGGCATGGAAGGCAATGAGGCGGCAGATTCTCTCGGGGGGGAGTTTGCGCTCTGTTGCTCAAACTATTTCTGTAGAAAGTTTCATCAGACTAGAACCCGCAATTGGCATTTCTCCAAGCTCTGCCAAACAAAAACTGAATACCTGGACTGTAAGAAGAGTATCAGACTTCTGGCGCAACTCAGGATTGGTTCATTCCAAAGCATTTTCAATCCTTCGAAAAACGCCACTGAATAATTGTTAGAATCCAGTAGGGATGACTAACGTTGTCCAACAGGCCTACTTACTGGCTCCTATCGTCTGAATCAACATATGTCAAGACTGGGACTGTCGGAAAATCCGGTATGCCTTCTTTGTCTTGAAGATGACGGAACATCAGAGCACATACTTTGCGCTTGCCGCACCACGGACAGTATCTTCAGCGTTTTCCCATAATTGTTTCTCTGTCCTTGTAGGATATATAATTGGTTGTATTTTTTTTATGAAAATTAAAGACCTATTATTATTATTATTATTATTGATCAGGTTTTCGACGTATGGCAGAGCCTCACTCTTGCCATCAGACCTGTAAGATCATTCATCAGATAACCTGATCGGCTTCGTAAAGAAGATGGACTCATTTGGTGAAATATGAATTGGTGTGAGCCACAATAGATCCTCACGGGTCGCAGTGGAGGGCCGTGAAAGACCCACTTACTTAAAACCTAACCTAACCTAAGTGGTATTTCTCAAAAATTCTAAAAATGTTCAACCCTTCAAAACATAAACAGCAATACCGTCAGCTTAGGGTGATGGTGAAACGAGTGAGAAAGTATGTGCGGAAATACGTTCATTTTGCGTTGAATGCCCCCATTTCTATGACTCCAGTACAGACCCATCTGGATTAGGATCGTGTTTGAGATTGTGAGCAAATTATTTCTAGTCACTAAAACTCTTGAGAGCGTTGAAACGTTGCTGTAACTTGCGCACTATATCTCAATTCTCTAATGCAGTTTATATTTTATCTCAGACCTCTTGAAAATTCGATCATAATTCATGGCACATTAGAATTCAGTTGAACGGGCTTATCGCTACCCATATTGTCGAAGTTTTCGTCCATATTTATGCAGGGGAATTCATATTAAACTGTGTCGTGAGTTATGAGGATGCATAACTCAGGATTAAAATTGCATTATCTGAATTGTGTTGGAGAATGCACCACTGCAAGTGAGGAAGTTTCCCGATTTTATCCTCATTTTATTCATGCTGAGATGACTGACTATATATCGATGATAATCATTCGTTTACCGCATCCTCAAATTTTCTTTCTTGTCCGAAGGACTGTTTCGCAATAACCTTGGAATCAAAATAAGTTTACGAGAGTTGGAAAATTATAATGGTATGCTATTTTGCGGAATTTTGCAAGGACTTGCGATGTTTAATGAGTCCTTTTTTTTGTAGATACAGTGTGGAACAATCGAATGGAATGAATTCAGTATTTCAATTATTCTGCATATTCTTTGAATTCTAGATTCAGAAATTATATCCTGCAGAAAACGTTCCTAATTTCAATGTCCTTCGGAGTGATAGTTGACACCCTCGGATTTTCGAATCGGGGCTCGGACACCTCATTTGAAAGGTATTTTTATTCTCTACTCACAACAATAGTAGTAATGGAATTATATATATAGTATCGTAGTAGTAATAAAATCATATATAAACAAAAAAGGTAAATTTAAAAAATAAAAAACCCGACTACGAAAAAAGTGAACTTTATAAAAGATGGGAACAAGATGATCAGAAAATGTTCAAACTTGATAGTGTAAACAATCTCACGCAGACACTAATTCCCTTCACCCGGAGAAGAAACATGGGAGATCTCATACCTCCCAGACTATTTGGTGAAACATCACAAGTAGTAGAGCAGGTGAAATATCTAGGGATGATTCTTGACAAGAAACCAACCTGGAACCCGCATCTCCAACATGTAACCAATAAAAGCAAGATAACCTTCATGATGTGCAGGAGAGCATTTGAAACAATCTGGGGGCTTGAACCGAAAGCCATGCACTGGCTTTACACAGCGGTAATAAGACCAAGAATAACTTATGGCTCACTCTTATGGTGGCCAAAAATAAATCAAAGACAGGCAAAACCAACCTTGGGAAAATCCAGAGGCTTGCCTGTCTCTGTATCACGGGTGAATGAATAATCCAACAGCTGCAATGGAAATCATCCTGAATATCGAACCCCTTGACCTACATGTCATTGGAGAGGCCAGGATGAGTGCATACAGACTAAAACAAACAAAAAACTGGAGAATCCGAACAACTGGACATACCAGAATCACTCATGTAATCAACATCGAAGAATTCGAAATGATTCCAGACTACATGCAACCCCTATACTCATTCGAAAACCATTCGAAACACAAATTGATGGATCTGGATGGGCCCCTAGTATAGAATCACAATCAACTGCGGACATAGTCTGGTATACAGACGGTTCAAAGACAGTTGAAGGAACGGCAGCAGGAATACATGGGGTGAGGCCAAGAACGGATAACATAATACCACTTGGCAAATGCTCCAAGCTGAAACACATGCTATCATGGTATGCATTCAGAAGAATCTAGAAAGTGGTTATAGGAAAAAACACATCTACATTCTATCTGACTGTCAAAGTGCTATCAAAGCACTCAACTCTATACAGACAAAGTCCAAACTGTTCTACGACTGCCTCCAGAACCTCATCGAGCTGACAAAACACAACAAGGTCACCTTGATATGGGTGCCAGGTCATAGAGGCATTGAAGGCAACGTCAAATCGGACCAGCTAGCCAGACAAGCATCTGAAACGCTATTCACAGGGCCAGAACCTGCACATGGGATTAGCAAAAACCGATGCAGGACCCTGATCGACGAGTGGATAGAAAGAAGACACCGACAATATTGGGATCAAACTGTCGGGCAAATACACAGCAAATTCATGGTAGGGCATCCAAACCGGACCCTGACGGCTGACCTTCTGAACCTGAACAGAACGAAGGCTCGTATAATAATAGGTCTGTTGACTGGACACTGCGGCCAAAGAAAACACCTGAATAAAATGGGAGTACGCAGGGAAACCGTGAAGTGTAGGCTATGTGATGAAGAGGAGGAAACAGCCTCTCATATTATCTCCGACTGTGATGCCCTAAGTAGTAGGCGACACAGAACCTTCGGAGAGATCAGCCCGGAAACAGGCATGAATCCGAAGAACCTTATCAACAGGCTTCCAAACCTAATTGAAGGCACAAACCTGTTTGAATGAGGAACCACTGATGACAGAGTGATACAATAGACCCCAGCTGGTCGCAGTGTCAAGGGAAGCTGAGTGCCAACTCTGTCTCTGGCTCGTCAGCTTTCAACCAACCAACCACCAACCAACCATCTCACGCAGTCGGAGGCATCTCCTTTAATTCAACAATGAAGATATATTATTGCCTCCGACTGCGTGAGATTGTTACCAGTATTGAGTTTAATAGTTTACCTCTTGTTTCCATCTTTTTTAAAGTTAACTTTTTATTTTTTCAAATAACTTTTTTTATTTGACACTTTTCAGTTAGGATTATAAGACGGTAATAATCTAAAGTCATTGAGCCGTTCGTTATAGCCGAATTTGACTACTCAATTAAGTTTCATTGAAATATTTAAGTGATAGTGTATTAAAAAGTATCGAGAATGAAATAGTAACTCAGTAAATAAACAAAGTAACATGGTTAATTTGCACCAGTTATCGATGTACCAAGCTATACGCTGTAATAACTTTTTCACAATATGGCGTCTGATTGTCGCAATATTGAATTTTGTCACAATATGGCGTCTGGTTGTCGCCATACTGAATTTCAATTACTGTCGTGTCTTCAGTGACAAGATTGAGACAATTCGATTGACGTAATAATCGTCAAAATCGGCCCACGCGTTTGGGATCTAGAGCGCCACAAAGGAATAAACATACATGATATACACATTTCCCTCATTTCCGTCGCGCAGTCGGTAAAAACAGTAGTGATGAGGATTTGCAAGGTTTCTTTCAATTCAGCGATTTCAGGTCATACAAATGAAATATCATCTTGAAATCAATTGATTCCGTTTACCATTTCAGCAGAGCATTTATCGAGGGGTGCAAATAGTATTTTTTTTAATAAGCCTATTGATTTATTTATCTTGAATTTTTATTTCTTCTTGTACGGAATTGAATACTTCAGATATTCAGATGCTTTGGGTTCAACAACGTTATGGTATTGTTGTTATATTTGTTAATTCAGTTCTAATTTATTGTTTGAGTTTTTGCCTGGTGAAACATGAATGATCAATGTCTTGTAACACATTTTCATTTCTGTAGTAGTGTAGGTAGTATTAAGCTCACGAAAAAGATTTTTCTTGGATCTGGGATTCTGTTTCCACCATACAATCACTCATGTAGGTATGTTCTTTCTGGTACATAATTTTTGGAAAACACTTCTGTTTGATTTCCAAATTCCTTATGTCTGATTTTGCAACCCCATCCCAACAAATAATTGCATATTGGATTCTTGATTCCGCGAGAGCAAATTATATAATTTTCATATGATAAATATCCCATATATTACCTAAAAACTTGATTTCAAATATTATAATACGTAACATTTTCGTAGTGTTATTGAGGTGGTTATTCTACTTATCTCAATACATCATCTATTGTAATGCCTAGATATTTAACGTAAGCGGATTTATCGATTATAGTATTTCTGGGATTATTTCCTAAACATAAGTTTTCATATTGAGGTGAGTAATTTGTTCATGCTGTGAATATGGAAAATTTATATTTCTCAAAATTCATGGTCAATAGTTTGTGGTTGAACCAGTCTTTAATCTGTGACATATCCTCTTCGGCCTTTTTTTCAGTTTTGACCAAGTGATGTCTTCATATAATAAAGCAACACTGTTTCTTGAGATTCTCCTTATTCTATCGAAATTTCTGAACTTACTTTATTGTTAATATAAACACATTGCTTTCTATCATCCAAGTAGTTTCTCAACAAATTATAAGCAGTACCACGCAGCTGCGGATGGCTAACAATGTCAAACGCTTTCTTTGTCGAATATATGATGTGATCATCCAACGTGCAAGAGTAGAGTAATTGTGACAGGTGGGATATAGTCATTATTAACGTACGCATATGAGAATTGCACGACGAGGTATTATCCCAGCGTTGCGTACAAAATGCTATCTACAACTCTCAAGGTTTTCATTACTATCTATAAAAATATCTTATTAATATTACACTTCGACGTAATCATGACAGTTTTAGGATAATTAAAACACGAGTTGCCTGTGATCATTTCTGTAACCGTAGCAACGGTAGGTATCAACATAGCCGTTCATAGATGTCAAATTAAATTGTCCAGATTGTCCAGAAACATCATTAAGTTATTTGAGTGAAAATGTCTTCAAGTTAAGATGATCTACCATTCGATATCGAAAATGCGGCGACAAGTGTAATTTCAAATCCCGTGACCGAGAAATCACAAGAATAAATGATAGTTTAAAAACTAAAAAACACGCTTTAATAGAAAACTAAACTAAAAAGTAGAAAATAATTTTAAATGAGTTTGAAATAAGAATACAGTGATCAACAACACATTTATTTCATCGTGAAAAAGCGTGGAGTGCTTTTTAAGATCTTTTCATAATGATTCTTCTTTCACCAATATCTGTCCATGAAATATTGACAACAATTGACATCAAGCCCCCCACGATTTTTTACGATGAAATAAATTTGTTGTTAATCACTGTATTCTCATTTCAAACTCATTCAAAATTATTTTCTACTTTTAAGTTCAGTTTTCTATTAAAGCGTGTTCTTTAGTTTTTAAACTATTATTTATTTTCAACTTTCTAGTTTTGTTCTCTTTCGAAGCGTGTTTCTTAGTTTGTCAAACTATTATTATTATTATTAATTTTTTTTTACTAGTATTCTTCAATTTTGAATAGAATCGGACCATAATCACAAAACTCGTCCGCCATTTTGGAGCCGCCATCTTGAATCCTCCAATTTTCATAAAATAATCATAATCTCCGACCCCAAAAACCCCCACATACCAATTTTGAATAGAATTGGACCATAATCACAAAACTCGTCCGCCATTTTGGAGCCGCCATCCAGAATTTTCCAATTTACAGAAAAATCATAATACTGGACCCCAAAAACCCCCACATACCAATTTTGAAAAGAATCGAACCATAATCACAAAACTCGTCTACCATTTCGGATCCGCCATCTTGAATTTCTCAGTTTTGACAAAAGAATCATAATCTCTGACCACGAAAACCCTCAGATACCAATTCTGAAGCGAATCGGACCATAATCACAAAACTCGTACGCCATATTGGAGCCGCCATTCTATTTTTTTTCCAAACAAAAATCACTTAATGCATTGTCACCGGAATTATGTACGCCTGCCAAATTTCAAATCATTCGTACATCTGGAAGTGGGTCAAAATCGCGCCCAAAGGAGTCGGTTACAAACATACGGTTACAAACATACAAGTGAAGCTAATAAAAAGCGTGTAAAAATACCGTTCAGTATACGATTGGTATGAAAAATAGTTCAGAGAAAAGAAGGTTGTTAACATGACGAACAAAAAGGGATTCAAGTATATTCCAATGAACGAAGCAAATTAAAGAGGCCTTCAACTCTTTGGTGCTATTGTTGAGGACATAATTTCTGATTAAGCAAAATGTCGATATCAAGAACCATACTTACTTATTTGAGAAAATCAAAGGTGTACAACCTAAGAAGCCGAAGGTTTTCATAAAGGAAGAAATAACCAGATTCCTGATAAATGCGGACGACATGAAGTTTATGTGCATGGAGGTATACTATAGACATATGTCGGCGGGAAGAGTTGACAAATTTATTGATTGAGAATGTTAAAGACCAAGAAATATGCTGAGAAGTTGTCATGCCAACTACTGAATTAAAAGTGTCACGAGTATTCTTCATAACATATGAAAACACTGACGGTTCAAATTTAGTAGAAGTGGTCAGGAAATACTTGAAAGTGAGACCTACAAATTGTGATCATAAGCGTTTCTTTGTTGGATATAGAGCTGAAAAATGTATAAAACAACCAATTGTTATGAACACTATTGGCAGTATATCGAAATCAATATCCTAGTTTTTCTAAATGCCTAATTCAAAACAATATACTGGGCATTGTTTCCGGGGATCTCCAACTATACTTTTAGCAGATTTTGAGGCAGATCTCTTGAATATAAAATGACACGGCGGCTGGATATAGATCGTTTATAAATAATAAAAAAATCAGTGGACCTAAGATGGAGCCCTGACGAACTCCCAGGTCCATAGAATAGAAATCAGATCTATGCTCTTCGATTTTGACAGATATTTTTCTAAGACGCATTTATGAGACTAACCACGACAAAAAGTTACCACGAACTCCTAAAGAGTAGAGTTTACTTTCAATAATGTTTGGGTCAATGGTATCGAATGCTTGGAGTACAGATGGGTTTCCAACAAGCAAATAGTGGAGTCATCGTTTTCCATTTCTGCATAAAAATAAAGTCTATTGTAATTGTTTTGGATTGAGCGACAACCTTAAATTAGTTGCTGAACGACTTCCAAGAGTTCGAATGGAATCATTTGGGAGTCTACATTGATTCCATTTTCAGAGTTCATTTCACATCGTAATCTCCCAATTGCCAAAAAAAGGAATATTTTCAATTACTGTCAGACTAAAACTTTCCCTTTCTTCTCTCCTTCCCGAAGCTGTTCCCAGTCGAGACTGCAGGTGTTACGTCGCAGTTCATTCTATACAATGCGAAGTTAACGAGGAGAATAGTGAGGGAAATTCAACAAAACAACTCCCCCAGCCCTTATCAAGAACAAAGAAAATCTCATAAATTCGGGTCTTAAACAAGAAAGACGTAACGGAGCCCTATTCACACTTCAAGAAATTGTTGTAAGGGAACAACACTTGGAAATTGCTGAATAATCGGGGGGCGAAAGGAAATTGTTTCTATGTCAGAATTCATCAAGGATAATGAAGCTGAACTCTTTATTGAGCAGAAGTTTTATGCAGAATCTAAAGTTTTCTATCTCAAATTATTTTCGTGCAGGGCAGCCCTGAACAATATACAGGGTGTTTTTCAATAACATGTTAATACTCAGGAAAGTTATAAGTCCTAAATGTCTTAACCAACTAACTACAGGGTGCTAAAGTTTTAAGATTTTTTTTATGATTACTTTGGTATGATCCTACATATTTTTTGGAAACGCACCTTGTAGGCATCAAAAGGCATTTTCTGGTGTACAACATAATTTTTTATTCTTGCCAGTGGCGTTCGTGCGGCTTTTGCACTGAATCATTTTAAATAGAAAAGTGATACGCCACTGCTTTTTCTTGAAGTGAAGATCATTTTTGAAATATCCATTTTTTTTGAGCAAATTTGGTTTCCAGATTTTTTTTGTTTGACGTACGGTTTTCGCATACAAAAATAAATGCTGACACGAAATTACCCTGAACGCACAAATGAATAAATTAAATCAGATGTTCAGAATGTGAACCTTCTGCAAATATGCATGCCTCTGCTTTTTTTCTCACGGACTCACGTACTCTTTGGAAAATGTCGCTTTCTAATAGTTTTGCAAGAAACTATGATGCGATTTATCAACTCCTCTTTGGTATGAATTAGTGTGCTGTAAACCAATGTTTCAAGACGAATCTGAACTATTGAGGTCCGGGGACCTATGTGGCCATGCCAATGGTTCTCCGCAACATTTTCAGCGATTACTGTAATTTTGGTTTAAGTATTCCCCATCGTGCATAAACCACAGTCGATATCTCACTAAAATGGAAACATCTTCCATCAAAGCTAGCAATTCTCTTTCGAGAAACTGCCGAGAATTATTCTCATTCATCCTCGCACGAAGAAAATAGGGTCCAATTGAATAATCACCGCATATTCCAGCCCACATGTTAACGGAAAACTGCTCCTGGTAACGGGATTTCGATATTGCATGTTTCCAACCCAAGAATGATTATTTGAAAGTTTGGATCGCAATTCTGGAAAAATTGGCTCCATCGGTGAATTCAGTATCAAATGATGAATTTTCATACACTTTTTGAAAAAACCATTGGCAAAAGTTCATCCGTAATGGAAAGTCGCGAGGTAGTAGGGCCTGAACCCGTTGGATATGGTAGGGATATAATGAAAAGTCAAATTTTCCAAAAAAGAATATGTGAGATATTCAAATTGTTCCCAATTTTTCGTGTACTCAATCCGGGATCTTCCTCAATTGAATTCAAAACCACTACCTCAATTTCTGCCGTTTTTACAGTACGTTGTACTCCTTTTAGATGATTGTCTGGTTCCCTTTTCCCTTTTCGCACAACTTCCTATGAATGTTTGAAAATGTGCATCCGGAACATTTCTATTTGGAAAGCGGTCTTCACACAACCGCCTGGCTTCCAGTGCGTTACTATCAGCAAGCCCATACATGTAATGCATATCTGCAAACTCAGAACTCGTAAAATGGACAATTTTTTTTTAAATATTGTTAATCTTGATGACTTAAATACGTGACAACTAGACTAGGTAGACAACTGTCAGAACTGTTTATGTTTACAAAACAAAATCTGCTTTAGACTACTTGACAATATGTCGAAAAAAAAATGCCTTCTGATTCTGTTAAATCATTGCAAAATTGAGTGCAAGTTTTAAATTGTATTATTTTTTTCCACATTTCTATAATTATGTTTCTCCTGAACCTCAGAAACGCTCAGATATTTCCGAATTATCCACACCATTTCGTTGTTTCTCAATTTTCGTCCGATTCATCCAATGTATCTTCTATTACTATTGAGATATCGAAAGTCTGCTGTTGCATTTGAGCGTATTTACTGAATATTGACGATATGTCAAAATACTTGCATGGAATATCCGAAGTGAGTCCGTTCATGATTTATGCCTCCATGGTAAACATGAACATCTGAAACCCTATCTTTGACCGAAGGGGAAATTGTGTTCGGTAGATACAGAAATGAAACTTCTGGTTATTGATTCCAATGTCTAGACATCGAAATTAATTGAACCTATTAGCATTCGCTATCTCCAATTATCTCTGCGACATTAACAGTTAATTGACTTGATTGTGAGACATTTGGTGTGTCGCCGACCAATTTTGATTAATTGATGTGAAAACATCAGGAAAATAAATACTTTTCTAAGGATTTTTTTCTGTGAATTACTTCTACTTTTCCATTACACGTTGAAAAGTCGAATATCAAGCATTTTCCATTTTATTCACGTTCTCATTATTCTATTGATTCATAAGAATTAAATTTTGACCCTGTTCACCATAACCAACTCTGTTAGTTGAGTGGAGATGATATGGACAAGATGCCAATATTGTACATCCCTGCGATTCTAAAGGTATTCCCTTTTTGAATTAACCGGTTTCAAAGATGCTTTACTTGAATGAATCGGAATCAGAGAGTCCGGACATTGATGGTGTAACGTAAATAAACTTAACTTGGTTTAACTAATTTATTTAACACTTAATCTACAACTTAATTTATATTACTACGCCACTGTATAGCTCGATGGTATGGGCTCGTTCAGACTGTCCCGACTCCACTTGAGGGTCGCCTATTTATCTCCGATACAGCATTCTCGATCTTTCGAATTCCGGCAGTTGGCGATCCAGCATGTTCCAATCGTTTCCAATATCGGCCGTTGCTCTCCAGGGAAGAGCGACTGGATGGTTCTCGAATATCTCCGGGGATGATCTCATCGCTGTCGACGGCAACACGCGAGGCGACAGGTCCGGCCTAGGTTCGTTACATTGCCCCCTTCTTAAAGACATTTCGTCCCGAAATTTCATCCTTGGAGTGTGACGATATCTGCATGACTCCCCATATCTGCACCGTGAAGTTCGATGGAAGTAACACTCCACGGTCTTCATGATCGGTCGTGGAAGAGGGTTACAGCAAACCAAAATCTTGACGCCGCTGGATCTGAATATCGCCTCCAGCATACTTCTTAGGACTCTCCAGTCCAACCCATCAATACCACAGGACAATTTTGGAATTGCTAGATCCACCAGATTCTGGTCCACCATAGTATCTCTTAGTTTGGTGAGACTCTTCCAGACATCTTCATAGGACGGTTTATCTTGGGAATGCCTCTTGGTAACTAGGTAGTAGATGTTTCTCTGGCCTTTCTTCAACTGTAGCACCCCACCAACTTCTGGATTCTGCCCGCAGTGTTTGAGTTGACCAAATTTCTGAGAACACTACGGCGATGCCCCGGGACATTCGAAGATCTTCTGCCACACAGTGCGCTAGTGCGTAGTCAGCAGGCACCTCGAAAAGGTCTCGTGACTCCTCTCTAGTAATTCCCATGTAGAACTTTCTGCCCGTTTGAATACAAGGACATAAACTTCTCGAACGTCATATCATCCTCCGGTGGCTTGAGGGTGCGAACTTGGTCATGGTTTCCAGCGTAAGGCCAACCTGTTGAAATGGACGACCCTTGGTTTCTCGGGTGGCTTATGGATTCGGTACACAAGGTCGTTTATCCTTTTCACGATTTTATACGGGCCTTCCCACGAGTTCCGCAACTTTGGTGATAGTCCACGACGACGTTTGGGGTTGTACAGCCAAACCAGGTCATCAACCTTAAATCCTCCAGCGTCGGCCTTGATGTCATAGGTCTTTCATTTTATCGCTGGCACTCTGATGTTCAACCGACTCGTTCGTGGATGTCGTCCATTCTCTGCCGAAGTTTGCTGACGTAGTCCTCTCCCGCAGTGTCTTGTCCTGGCGGTATCCCAAACTTCAGGTCACAAGGCAGTCGCAGTTCTCGGCCCATTATAATACTAGCAGGAGTTTGACCGGTTGACTCGTGTACTGCGGATCGATAGGCCATCAGGAACAAATGAAGATACTGGTCCCAGTCTCTTTGATGGTCAGAGACAACCTTGGACAAGTGGCGGTTGATCGTCCTGTTCATCCGTTCCACCATTCCATCGGACTGCGGATGTAGGGCCGTGGTTCTTGTCTTGCGGATGTTCAGCAGTAGACATATTTCTTGGAAAAGGTTGATTCGAAATTTCTGCCTTGATCCGAGTGCAGCTCCATTGGAATACCGAATCGACATATCCACTCTTTCACCAAGACGTCGGCGACGGTGATGGCTTCCTGGTTGGCAGGGCATAGGCTTCCGCCCACTTACTGAAGTAGTCCATTGCCACAAGGATGTATTTATTCCCGTGGTCGGATACGGGAAACGGGCCGGCGATGTCAATGGCGATTCTCTCGAACGGGCTGCCTACGTTGTACTGACGCATCGGGGCCTTGGGTCGTATTCGAGGTCCATTGCTAGCAGCGCATACAGCGCACTTCCTGCACCAGTCCTGACGTCAGCTTGACAATTGGCCCAGTAAAACCGTTGCCTCACTTTCTGCAGGGTCTTCGTCACTCCCAGATGTCCTCCGGCGACTCCATCATGGATTTCCTGCAGCACTTCCTCTCTTCTGTTCCTGGGAACAATTATTTGGCGTCTGTTTTCCCCCACCAATATCGGCCTCCAACACACGTTTCAGGATCCCATTGTCCAGAATAAGAGAGTTCCATTGTGCCCAATAGGACTTAACAGCCGGCGAGTAACCTGCGACTTCCTGCCATGATGGTCTTCGATTGCCCTTCTTCCAGCTGACGACTAAGCCAAGGTCGGGGCTCTCTCTTGGTCTTTCTGGATCTTGCTGTCATTCCAGTTGTCATCCATTGCCGCGGTTCTACAAAGTGTTGCTTCTTTCTTCTGCTCGTCGGCAATGTGAGCAATCATCTGGACATGGTCTTCGCGACAAGGCATCTGCATTCTTATGGCTAGTTCCGGCTCGATGTTCGATCTCGAAATCGAATTCTTGGAGTCTCTCGATCCAACGTGCTACTTGACCCTCAGGATTTTTGAACTGTAAGAGCCATTTGAGAGCTGCATGGTCAGTTCTCAACAGGAATCTTCTTCCATACACGTACTTGTAGAAGTGTTCCACCCCTTTACAACAGCTAACAGCTCTCGCCTGGTGACACAGTAATTGCGCTCTGGTTTGCTAAGCGTCTTGCTGAAATAACCAATGACCTTCTCCTGTCCCTCCTGGATCTGAGATAGGACAGCTCCAAGTCCCACGTTGCTGGCGTCCGTATCCAAAATGAATTTCCCTTTGGGTAGGGATAGCTCAGTATAGGTGCGTTGATCAAAGCCCTTTCAGCTTCCTGAATGAGTCTTGACATTCTTCGGACCACTGGAACTTTGTTTGGCCTTCCGTGAGCTTGGTCAGTGGTTTAGCGATGTTGGAGAATCCCAGCACATATCGGCGATAGTATGTGCATAAACCAAGGAAACTTCGAAGTTGGTGAATGTCTTTGGGATGGGCCAATCCTTAACAGCTTTGATCTTCTGGTCATCCACTGCTACCCTTCCCAGAGACAACGTGGCCGAGGTATCGTACTTTTGGAACAGATGGCATTTCTTAGGGCTCAGTTTCAACTGGAGTTCCTCAGTCGCAGGAATACTTCCTCCAAGTTTTTCACGTGGTCCTCAAACGATCTGCCGACCACAATTATGTCGTCGAGATACACTAGACACGTGTTCCATGAGAGTCCCTTCAGTACTGTTTCCATCAATCTTTCGAATGTGGCGGGAGCATTACAGAGCCCGAATGGCATAACGGTGAACTGCCACAATCCTGAGCCGATGGTAAAGCAGTCTTTTCTCGATCTTCCTGAGCCAGTTCTACTTGCCAGTATCCACTTTCAGATCAAGGGTCGAGAAAATCGTGGAACCAGCCAACGTGTCTAGGGTGTCATCTATTCTCGGGAGAGGGTAACTGTCCTTCTTCGTGACATTATTAAGTTGGCGATAGTCTACACAAAAGCGTGTCGATCCATCCTTTTTCTTCACCAGTACGACTGGAGAGGACCAGGGACTGTCAGATGGTTCGATAACTCCTTCTTTTCCCATATCGCTGACTATTTTGTCAGCCTCTTCCTTCCTGGCAAGAGGAAGTCTTCTTGCTGATTGCCGGATCGGTCGGGCACCCCAGTATCAATCTTGTGCTGGACCACATTAGTTCGACCTCCTTTTCCTTGTCCGGTATCGAAGATGTCTTGGTATTTCTTAATTAATTCTCTTAGTTTGGGCTGTTGAGCTGGTTTTATATCTTTGGAAGAGATGGCAACTAATTTTTCTAGTTCTGTGGGCAAGTTGTTAGGTTGGCTAATCGTACCTCGTACACCCAGGATCACTGAGGACACTGGCGAGCAGTGCCCCAATATTGTTCCTTTCTTCAAGGTCACTGGAAAATAATTGACATTCATGACCCTTACGGGCACAAATTGTCAGCACGCAACAAGGTCTTCCCTAGTGCAATCCTCGTCCAATTTTCTCATCATGAAGTTTGGGCTCGAACATCACCACGTTTCCACTGCTCGTACTCCCGTCCAAGCGAGCTCCAGAATGGTTTCAGCCCTCTCAGGTACCTTACATCTTCAGCCAACAACACACGGATCAACCCTCACTTCTCCCATGAAGCACCAGCTCTTCTCGTTGACACGTAGGACGCCGTCTTTGAAATCCAATTCAAACCCTCTGGAATTCATGATGTCCATTCCGATGATTGCATCGTCTTCGATGTCCGCTACAAGTGCCTGATGTTTCACTCTTAGTGCTGCCCAAAATTATTTCAATCGGTAGCTCGCCATATACAGTAGCTGGCTCCCCTGTTGCTGTGCGTAGCTTCCAAGTTGTCGGTTCAATCTCGTTCCGGTTTCTGGCAAAGGAAGGTCCGAGAATTGTCCTAGTCGCACCTGTATCTAGCAGCATGGTGCAAGGCTCGTTATTGATGAGACCGTCTACGAAAACACCTCTGTTCTGTCGTTGCAGGATAGCGACATATGCGTTGTTAACCAGGGCTTGCTGGACACAGGCCGACGATTGCCCCTTCTCGTCGACCTTCTTTAGTTTTCCTGCATCGGAGTCGTGTTGAATGTTGGACATTTGCTACGCACATGTCCAATTTTGCCACAATTCCAGCATCTTATCTGTCTTTTCTCAGGGAACACTTCCTTAATCACTTTCCTTATGGCAGCTTCCAAATTAGCAGGCTCCTGTGAGTCTTCCCTATCATTCGACTTTACTCTGGCTTTTGCAAGATTGTTTCTGCTGCCTCGAATTCCAAAGCGCGTGCCAGTGCGTCTACGAGATGTGTTGACGGGCTAGTGTCAACGCTTGTCTGGTTTCTTGGTCACGGAGTCCATCCAGGAATGCTTGAACCGCTAGTCGCTCCATTACATTTTCTGGTGTGGCTGGATATGCGAGACGAACCAAGCGTGCAATGTCAGTTTCGAATTCTTGTAAGGATTCGCCCGATTTTGGCAGCGATTTTTCAGCTGGGAGTGGTATACGTGTTCCAAATGGGCGTGGCCATATCGTAATTCTAGATGTTTAATCAGCTGATCATAGTCCTCCTGTTCTTGGGCGGTGAGAGTTTGTAGAATATTTGTCGCTTCTCCACGTAATGCAAGTGTCAGTGCTACAGCTCTTTCCCTGCATTCCATCCGTTTGCTTTGGCCGCTGCTTCAAACTGCCGGCGGTAATTTGCCCATGGAGTTTTTCCGTCGAACTGAGGCGGCTTCATGGAAAGCTTCCTATTTCTGAAATGACCTTGACATCTTTTATACCCTCTTGAACTTTATCCACGTTCAAACTCAAGTCCAGCATTGCATTTTCGTTAACCATCTCTGTGGAGGACGCACTATTAATTTGTTTTTCCAGCTTACTGATCGTTTCCTTTATTTTGTCCATTTCTGCCTCGGACCCCATCTTTGATTTTATCTACCTCCGTGTTCATTTGCTCCCTGATTTTATCTATCTCTGTCTCAACGGTTCCCATTCTTTCTTCTAGGAAATTAGCCACACCACACAATTCTTTTTTAGGCCTTCTGTGTTTTCCAGGAACTTCTCTTCCAGGCTTCTTGAATTTTCTAGAAGCTTCTCTTCCAGATTTCTAGAATTTTCTTCCAGGCTTCTAGAAAGCTTTCTTCCAGATTTATAGAATTTTCCTGAAGTTTCTCTTCCAGATTTCTAACATTTTCTTCCAAAGTCCTCGAATTTTGTTGCAGTTCTTCTTTCACGGATTTAGTAGTTTCTTCGAGTTTATTCATTACCAAACTCAAATCACCTCCGGAACTTCGAATAAAAATGTTTCGGGTCCTCACCTTCTTGTATAAGTCCTTCTGCAAGTCTTTCCTGGAGTACTTGCTTTTTACCCGTTGTTTCCAGTTCCCTTTCCTCCAATTCCTGTTTCAATTCCGCTACCTTCAAGTCCGCAAGGCGCACTTTTCTTGAACACATTTTGTCTTCGACGAGGTATCAGTCTGTTTCACACGAAAAAGTTTATCAGTTTGTTAAAAATTCACTTCGCGAATTCTTTTCCACGGGCCACCAGTCTATTGTCTGTTTCACGCGAAGAGTGTATCAGTTTATATTCCCACGCACAATTGTCCACTTCGCGAAAACCGGGCCACTGTCTATTTTCTGTTTCACGCGAACAGTGTATCAGTTTATATTCCCACGCACAATTGTCCACTTCGCGAAAACCGGGCCACTGTCTATTTTGGGCGTACAAAAAGGTCTATCAATTTATTTTTCTGACTATCCACTCCACGATCACTTGTTTATTTTCAAAATCTCACTTCCGACACCAATTGTAACGTAAATAAACTTAACTTGGTTTAACTAATTTATTTAACACTTAATCTACAACTTAATTTATATTACTACGCCACTGTATAGCTCGATGGTATGGGCTCGTTCAGACTGTCCCGACTCCACTTGAGGGTCGCCTATTTATCTCCGATACAGCATTCTCGATCTTTCGAATTCCGGCAGTTGGCGATCCAGCATGTTCCAATCGTTTCCAATATCGACCGTTGCTCTCCAGGGAAGAGCGACTGGATGGTTCTCGAATATCTCCGGGGATGATCTCATCGCTGTCGACGGCAACACGCGAGGCGACAGGTCCGGCCTAGGTTCGTTACAATGGTTTTAATTTGATCACTTTATTTTCTCGATCAAATAAGAATTGTGGGGGTGTTGGAATATGGGCTAGATGGGATATTCGGTATAAACGTATTGATGTTCTGGAACATTTTGGAATATGTGCATATCTTTCAGAACAAATGACTGTCAAAATATAATTTCAAATTGCTACAGGTCTCAATGGGGAAAAATAGTACATTGAACATTGATAAAATCACAGTATTGAAAAACCTTCACATGCCAAACATGAACTTGATTGTCTATGGCGGATCTATTTTCGATAGGTTTGAAAACGATCATTTTGTTTTTCTTCGCACCTTATTATTAGAAATCAATCTAGATCTTCTAGTGGAATAGCCCACTCTAATTCCTGAGATATCCTGTACATCGATTAATCAAATATTCATCATCTTCAACAATGAGGAAACATCTTCTGTATAACGATATGAGGAAATCATAAAATTCCGAAAAGAAGTTTCAGTAGAAAAAATATAAATATATTTAGAAACTGATAATGAGTTCATTATACCTAAAAATCAGTAAAACAATGTTCCTTTATCCTCATACAGAAAATGAACTATATTCACTACTGATTGATAAATTGAAAAATAAAAAGTCAGCAGGTCTGGATGATGTGCCAGAATTCTAATTGAAGTGTATTATTGATACAATCATATAATCATTGACCAATTTGATTAACATGTTTTTTGAGAGTGGCGCCTTTCCCAATATTCTGAAAACAGGAAAAGTGGTTCCTCTTTTCAAAAAAAAAGGTTCCTCTTTTCAAAAAAAAACAAAATGCCAGTTGGATAAGTAGAAGTGGAAAAATTACCGTTTAACCGAAAATACACCACATTGAAACTAAACTAAAGCTGGTGATGAAAAATAAAAAAGAATACCCTGTTAATGTAGTATTACAATAGGAGCGAAACATATTCGTGTTACTGGTTATTTGAATAAGTGATGGCTATTGGACTGGAATCGGTTTTGATGGGCTAATTAATAACAATTCTTCAGATTCAATCAATTAGTAGAACGCCCTATTTGGTAACACGCTCTGATAATAAATTTCACTAAATTGTCCGATATGAAATCATTACATGTTCCAACCAGAATTCACGAACTGGTTCAAATTCACGTAATCCAGTTCGAATCCGAATACTTTTCATATATATATATATATGAATATATATATATATATATATATATATATGAATATATATATATATATATATATATATATATATATATATATATATATATATATATATATACAAACTAAAGATTTAAAGATATTCCCTGGGGTTGCAGTCATGAAAAATGAGTTTATGTCTGAGTTCACATTCGAACCTGAGTGCCATTTATAATTATTCACTTAAACTCGATAATAATAGATTGGCAAATATTTCTACTGTTTCAAATGACCCACCATAATTTTTTTTTAAATTTCAATGATGACAGAATATAATATGTTTAACTCATGACAGATTAGTGTTGGCATATGACAGGTGACACCATATCTACTCCATTTCCTCTTACAGCCATACTTGTCAGAGATGACTAACCATGTGGCCGGTCACTACATCACTTTATTGTTCTGTTAGTTCTCAACCGTTATTTGAGTGGGTGATTGTTTTTATCTGAAGCTTTGTTAGAAACCGAATATGCTGTAATATGGTTTTATAATTGTGCAACATCAAAATATATATATATATATATATATATATATATATATATTCAATTTACGTTCACGTTACGTTACGTTTCGCCCCTGGCCAGGGGCTTTTACAATTGTTTCTTATTAGTTTTCCAATAGCCTGAAAAGAAGGATTTATTTTACATGTTCCTCTGGTCGTAATTGTTTATGGAGGCCAAAAAGGTTTCTTACCTACAACTTGTGGCCCCCATAAACCATTACGAACAAAGGAACATGCAAAATGAATCCTTCCTTTCAGGCTATTGGAGAACTAATAAAAAACAATTGTAGTAAATATTTTTTGTATTTCTCAAGAATCTAAAACCATAGGAAAATCAAACAGAAAACATAAAATAAGATTCAAGAACCTCTCCAAACTGAATAGATATATATATATATATATATACTAGCTGACCCGACAGACGTTGTCCTGTCCACATTTCTATGTTCCCTGAAATGTTTTTCCCGAAAACTCTCGTCCGTTTTTTCTATGTTTTCCTTTATGTTGTTTCATCTAGACTATGCTTTTGACTCCTTCCGCTTCCTGTTGTCTCGTTATCCTGTTTTCCTGTTATCCGGTTTTTTCTTTATCCCGTTATCCCGTTTTCCCGTTATCCCCTTATCCTGTCATTCCGTTATCTCGTTTTTTTGTTATCCCGTTATTCCCGTTATCCCGTTATCCCATTTTTCTGTCATTCCTTTTTTCTTCATCCCGTTATTCCGTTTTCCCGTTATCCCCTTATTCTCTCATCCCGTTTTCACGTTGTTTCATTATCCCGTTATTCCCGTTATTCCGTTTTCCTGTAATCCCATTTTTTCATTATCCTGGTATCCCGTTTTTTCCTTATCCCCTTATCCTTCCATCCCGTTTTCCCGTTTTTTCGTTTTCCCGTTATTCGCGTTATCCCGTTTTCCTGTTATCCCATTTTTTATTTATACCGTTATTCCATTTTCCCGTTATTCCCTTATTCTGTCATCCTGTTATCCCGTTTTTTCGTTATCCCGTTAATCCCGTTATTCCCGTTATCTCGTTGTCCTGTTATCCCGTTTTATCTTTATCCCGTTATCCCGTTCTCAATTTATCGTACTACAATTATTATATTCGATTGCCATCTTGCAACCATATGGCGGATCTGTGAATAAAATTTAAAAAAAATCGCTATGGAAAAATAGGGGTTGATCGTGGAAGGGTGAAAATTTAGGGTTGTATGTATTTTTGAATGTTATATCATAAAAAAATACAAAAAAATATTTTTATCTAAAAAATAAAAAATAAATGAAGGGGTTGACCACCCTTTACATTCAGGGGGATGAAAAATATATGTTGTCCGATTCGCAGACCTAACCGATATGCACACAAAATTTCATGAGAATCGGTTGAGCCATTTCGGAGGAGTTTAATTACAAACACCGTTTCACGAGAATTTTATATATTAGATATATATATATATATTAGATATATATATATATTAGATATATATATATATATATATATATATATATATTTATATTGTTATGATTGGTTGTTCATATGATTTTAAATTTGTATATATTTTCGGTGAATTTATTTCACAGAATATAATTTCTGAATTCCTATCATAACAAATAAAAACTCCGGCTATGTTATGTTACCTTTCTCCTGTTCAACCTCTTTTACCTTATCCCAGCTCAGTCAGGTACGCCTATGAACATGAGTCACTCCCTCTCAGCAGTCGATTCCTGCGATCTGTATTGCCGACCTGGCAGTAACGATTCGATAAGAAAAGCTGTTCAGTGGAGAAAAGTGAGGTTGGAAATTGAAGAATAAACACCAGTTGCAGAGAATAATCAAATTGATTGGTTTTTTATTCAAATAAAAACCTATAAATACCCTACTCTGCGATAGATACCTTATACTAGCAAAACAATGACATAAACTGGTGCAATTTGGATGTTTGTGACAATGAAAGTTTGATGAAGAAAGTTTGAACTTATTATCAGTATTTTTGCCTGGAATTAATGATGAGTGTTCTGCCCAAAACAATATAACCAGTGGTTTAAACACGTAAAGTTATTGTTTCAATGTGAAAATTGCACTTTGATGAGTTCAGTTATTGAATACCTTGTGGCTGCTTTTCTATTGAAGTTTCCAATCCCGTGGACGTATTTCTGGGATCTCAATGACAGCTTACATGTACTCTTTCCAGGACTTATCTTCTAGACTGGGTAGGTGGAATTTTTATTTACCATGTACTTCTTCAGTTCTGCTTTTCAAGAATTTTTCTCGTTCGGGAATTTTTAATAACAAGTTTTCTTGTATTATCTATAATGCTCCTTTCAAAATTTTCTACGTGGCTACACTTTTTGAACTTTTTTCAATCTCCCAATTTTGTTATCCTCATCCCATGGTAATACTAACAAATTTTTTTTTTTCACAGATTTCCGAATTTATTTCACTTCCCACCTGATTATTTGCTGTTCTGATTAATAGTAATGATTTTATGAATGATATCAATTCTTACTCTTACATACTATGTACAAATTCATATAAAATTATATTTTCTCAATTTCTGCCATTACATGTAATTGTATATCATCACTTTTCCCACACAAACTCTTTCGAATCCCATTGGTGGGTTTTCTATTGATGTGAATTGTCATACAGGATGTTGAAAACTTACCTATACGTTGGTTGATCTTACTTCAATTCAATGTTTGCTATAAATTTCAATTTTAATATAGTTCAATCGTGGATTTTTGTTAGATATATCGTTGGATATATATTTTTGATACCAGAACTACTTCAGGAATGCCCTCTTTATACATATGTATCGACTAGAGCATAGTATAAGGTTTTATAGTAGAAAATTGTAAAATAACATAGCATTAACAATGATAATAAAAATAACTAATAATAATAATGATAATAATAAGTTCAATTATTCAAAACATTTCCTAACATAAATATATATATATATATATATATATATATATATATATATATATATATATATATATATATACTCCGACTAGAGATTCCTCCCCTTATTCGAGGTGAAAAATTGCTATCAAGGTATGTCCTAAAATGCATCCCCTCTGAGATACAGGGTGTCGAAAGTAGGGGAAAAATTAAGATTCAATATGTTTTCTCCAAAATTCCTGAAGGAAAAAGTTTGAAACTTGGTACACTAATCAAGGTTTATCAACGTGCTAATTTGAAGTTATAATTTTTTATTTTCGTAAACCAGTAGCTTAGTTACGATGGTATGTGGTCATATGTTCCTTCATATTTTCTTGGGAAAAGTGAATGGACAAATGAGCGTTTGAGATCAGTTCGGCTCATCGATACTCAACCTCAGAGTCATAACAATCCATATGCCTAAATATTTTGGTTTTATTACTCAGGACGGGTACTCTGATCTCCATTGAAGAGACCCGATAGTTTTTGGAAAATTATATCGATATATTTCTACTGGGAAAACTCAATTGGTAAATTATTGACCATGACTATTACCCTTCGACTTTTAAATGAGCTTCGATGATCATGACAATTTTTTTTTTCTGGAATTTGATTTCTCAAGAAGAAATCGGATAATACCACGAATAATAAAGAGTGTAAAGAAAGAAATACATGGACGTATAGAATACGCTTTTATTATCAATTTCCGAATCTATTACCATATTAGCATTGGAACTGACGTTTTTATAGTAGTCAAATATATTCGAACTTTCGACGAATACATTCGATTTTCCGGAACGAGTGATTGTTCATCGTTTGGTGCTCGATTTTATAGGTTAACATATTTGTTTTGTATTGACAAGTGTCATCATCGATAAAGGCCAAAGTGATGTATGTTTAGTAGGAAATATATGGAATCATAAACTCACACTGACAATGAAATTGTAAATTTCCAATTCATGATTCAATGGTGTGAAATGAATCAGTATATTGTGAACCATGGAAACTCAACATTCCGTTGAAGATAAAAGGGTGGACTGTTTCCGAAACATTGTGCTTGTGTTAAATTCTCAATTCTGACATGTGAAATCTTCACTTTTGTTCCAAATATGAATTGTATTCGAATGAATTCCATGAAACTGTCCACCCACATACCATATGATAGGTAAGGATGGCCAAAAAATTTTCTACAAGCATCCGGATTTAAAAATGAAACCAACAGAGGTCATTTTGAACGATTATTGTGAACGTTTTCTAAATTTTTATACATATTATAACATTGTTGATTGCTGTTTAACCGTTATTTTACATAATAAAAATAATGTTTTATTAGTTTAGTAAATTTCATTTTGCTTTCAGTTTCGACCCATAACCGATGAAATTATTTCGTGATCGGAAACATTTTCTGTCGTTCATAGGATACATTTCATCGAACATTCTGCATGTTCTTGCTATAATCTGATCACATTGACCTTGAAGAATGAACAATTTCATCAAAACTTCATTGTAATAGTTATTGGCGATAAAAAATAAGCGATACGCCTCCTACCGGCCTTCTTAAAAACTCGAGAATCACGGACAAAGTTCCTTTACAAATGTTTCCCATGCTTTTGGATAAGCCATAATTTGCGATTAATTGAGAATCTGACTTCATTCTGCCAATCAACGTCAAATATTTCCATACTCTTGGATTTCTAGTTCCTGTACGTGAGTTTTTTTCTGGTGATAGTATCTGCCGAACATGGGGAAATATAACTCATGTTGTTCAGTCTTTCATTTCTTTCAGGGGCACAGCTTTATAATTCTCTCTTGCAGAATGTTTCTGGGTATCCCAAACAAACTTTACGTCAGTTTGAGAAATCAGTTCCAGCTCTTCCAAATTTTCCCTGAAACAAAAACTATTAGAAAAAATAATCACGATTGGGCAATTCAAATATTGTTACTTTGTACAATATATCAACACAGCTGCATTTCCCACTATTTCCTGCTTTGCAAGAACAGTGGAATGTACCAATCAATGCTCTCTCATCTTGAATGATGAAGTTAACATCTACCTGATGTGGTTCTGAGGAGAGAGCACTAGTCTGAAGGCAAAGGGCACACATCTTGATATTGTCAAGATCAGAGTTCATCCTTCCACATAAAATTATATGTACTGCGTTCAAAACTGCTTCTCCCGCGGTGACACATCGAGAATGAATTGTCCGAAGTTTTCAGTTGATCGGAGAAATCCATCAAACCAAGTTTCATCTTAAAGCCTCAAACTTTAACGAACAGCAATCATTAAAAACTAATCGGAGATGAAATACCTTCAGATCACTTCACCACTTCAAGTCTTTGAACTGAAACACAATCACTTTCCACTAGAAGAAACAGCTAGTTTTGAAAAACAGTTTGAAAATAGATGAAGCGGTAACCAAAACTCCATATAAACCAATCAATCAATAAAAATTTATTTCTGCTGTTCAGTATTACATTTCACGACTCAAGACCTTGAACTAATATCTACATGTTATAAACAATATATACAGTAACAATCTACAGGTTATCCGCGTAACCCGCGGACCGGAGAGGGCTGAACCGACTTCCGGGGCCTACAATATGACTTACAGGCTCTCCAGTCGCCGCTCCAGCCCCAAGACGGGTCGCTTCCTTAGACTGGACGAGGGATGTCCCCCTCCCAGCAGATCTTAACGCTGTTCTCTCTAGCTTTCGGTAAGTACGTCTTGTCTTGTGATGTTTGTCCAACCTCCTACTTTCGTTTATGTCGGAATTTTGTCGGTTTGTATTTTGTCGCTTTGTGTAGTTAAATTTGTGTAGATGTCCAGGAAAAGAATAGTAAAAAACCTGGTAAGGGGTGTGATTTGAAATATGTTTGGGTCGGTTTTTGAGTTATTAGGGTTTGAGATTTTTGAGTGTTCTTAGAGATTTTTTCAGTAGTTTTGTGTGGTTTTTGAGTAATTTTTGAGTGAGTTTATGTATAAACCTGCCTCGAAAACACTTATCCGTGATTTTCAGTTCCTCGCCTCCCGATAGTTGGCGCTGAGATCTTGTTTTCTATCGCCAATTGCCTTCCATTTTGATTTTTTCAGATCAAATCCTC
This sequence comes from Gonioctena quinquepunctata, assembly GCA_018342105.1. Taxonomy (NCBI): domain Eukaryota; kingdom Metazoa; phylum Arthropoda; class Insecta; order Coleoptera; family Chrysomelidae; genus Gonioctena; species Gonioctena quinquepunctata. The sequence continues at coordinate 41,905 of JAFIRS010001432.1, read as the reverse complement.
GTTAATAAACGAGCAAACGTTTTATTATTGATGCACTGATTGTCGAATTTTCCTGATGGCATGTTCCATAACCAATACGAAATATGGCAGAATTATCCGATTTTTATAGAAACTTGCTTTTATTTCGGAAACCTGAATATTTAGGTATGAAAACATAATATCATTTGAAAGGAACTCCGATTGTCTTTCAGAATATTTGATTATATACAGGGTGTTCCTTTTAAAAAAAATCACTTTTCACCGTGTATAATAGAGAACAAATTTTCTTGGATATAATAATAATAATAAGAACAATTGATACCACTCTGGAGGACTCGCTTCATCATAACATCAGGTGGAGCCAAAGTTCAAACGTTATCTTCAGGAGATTTCCTCAGCCCTCTCCTTTTTTGCATCTCACTCATGCCATTATCCGTTGCATTCAGGAAAGCCCGTGATTACAACTGCGGCATCCCCGGAGACCGAAGGCATGAGGTCACCTATCTGTTTTATGAGAATGACCTGCAGTTCTATGCCTCGGGTGAGGGAGATCTGCAGCAATCTCTGAGGGTGGTGCAACAGTACACGCATGCTATCGGTATGGAATCTGGTTCATCCCAGAATGCGACGTTGCAAGGGTTACAGAGAGAACGTGCAGTATTCTCAGCCATCTGTATGCCAGAGAGGCGTACACCTACCTAGGAGTGCGACAAGAGATAGTATCGGTGAAAAACGCTCTCCGCGGCAAGTATCAGCAGAAACCATGGCTCATCCGAGAGGCTGACCTCAGCTTTCCTTAGGTCAGGTGAACTCAAGTCAGAGACTGAGGGATTCATCATAGCTTGGCAGGACGGTGTTTTCAATGCTATTGTCTACCGAAGCCGCGTGATGGGTACAGTGATTCCTGACACGATATGCGGGGCCTGCCGTGGAGCGCCTGAGACCATTATGCTCTTGCTGTCAACATGTTCAGTATATGCGGTCTCAGCATATATCCATCGTTATAACGCGGCATCACGAGTGCTGTATTATCATTAACGACACTCGTACGGTATTGATGTGACACCAGTGATGCCATACTCTCGGGGGGATACTGAGTCCATTGTGGTGAATGAGAAGTGCCAAATTCATTGGAACTACTCATTTCCCACCCTCAGGCATATACCAGCCAACGAACCTGATGTAGTTATCTCCGAAGGCTAGAAGAAAACGATATACGTCATAGAGTTTTCGGCTCTGGCAGAGACGAATATCGTGCGAAAAGAGGGGGAAAAACGGACGAAGTATCGAGATTTACTTTTGGAACTCCGCAGACTCTATCCAGACCATTCTCTAGAGATAGTGGTTCTGATTATGGGGGCCCTAATGATGCCAACGCTACTCTCAAACCTGAAGATTAAACCGGCATGTCGTAAATCGGTAGAATCCCTAGCCGGCCGCATGCAGAAGTCAGTCATTCTCGGATCGTTACGTCAACTCAGGATTCAGGATTTTCGGTCCCAATGATCTCTTACCTCACGGATGTGGGGAGTAGTCATTAGTTTATGTAACCATAACGCCCTTCCGAATGGGTCGAAGCTTCGGAACTGAGAGCCTGACTGGAATTGTTCGGCATAAAAATAATAATAATGTCTATATTGACAGTGGTATTGGTGCAGTACCTTCTATTTTTCGAAGAATTAATATTATTTAATATTTCGTTCTCAGTGGCTGGGTTGAGGAATATCGAATGTTTGTTATTGGGAAGAGCGTAGGAGAAGTTTGTTGGTGTTTTTATTTCTTTGGTCATATCGTAACCTATGCTGCTTGAGTATTCATTGCAATAATTTGACATATCTTCATTATTTTGAAAAGCTGCACCATTTCAATCAACAATATTGAGAAGTGTTTGTTAATGTTTTGATTTTTGGTTAGTCGCCTTAGATATTATCTGATATATTTTTACACGCTTTATATTAGCTTCACTTTCGTTTGTTTGTTTGTAACCGACTCCTTTAGGCGCGATTTTGACCCACTTCCGAATGATTTGAAATTTGGCAGGTGTACATAATTCCGGTGACAATGCATCGAGAAATTTTTGTGTGAAAAAAAACAAAAAGGCGGCTCCAATATGACGTACGAGTTTTGTGATTATGGTCCGATTCGCTTCAAAATTGGTATATGAGGGTTTTCGTGGTTGGAGATTATGATTATTTTGTCAAAATTGAAAAATTCAAGATGGCGGCTCCAAAATGGTGGACGAGCTTTGTGATTATGGTCTGATTCTATTCAAAATTGGTATGTGGGGGTTTTTGGGGTCGAATTCTTTTGTTCAATTCTTTTGTACAAATTCAAAAATTCAAGATGGCGGCTTTAAAGTGGCGGCCGAGTTTTGTGATTATGGTCTGATTCTATTCAAAATTGGTGTATGGGAGTTTTTTAGTTCGAATATCATGATTCTTTTGTGAAAATTGAAAAATTTAAGATGGCGGCTTTGAAATGACGGCCGAATTTTGTGATTAAGGTCTGATTCTATTCAAAATTGGTATGTGGGGGTTTCTGGGGTCGGAGATTATGATCACCTAATTTGATAAGATTATTAAATTTTTCAATTTGCAAAAAAAGAATAAAAATAATAGTTGAAAATAAACTTAAAACACGCGCTTTTATAAATAAACCACACTTAAAAGTAGGAATTAAATAATAGTTTAAAAAAACTAAAAAATACGCTTTTATAGAAAACCAGACTGAAAAAATAGAAAATAAGAAAAAAATGTATCTCATTCAAAAAAAAGCGTGGGGTGCATGGTATCAATATTTATATAGTACATTACACATCTAGGGCAGTAAAGTAAGAAATGTCGCAGATCACAGGTAATTGTTGGCCGAGGCGATACCATGCACCCCACGCTTTTACGACATACTGTGGTGGTTTTTTATTAACGTTTTGGCAGGAAACTCATGCCTTTCTCAAAATATTTTTGATCACTATAAAAATTGTTGTCGTTAGGAAAATATATGATTGTCAGAGAGATAAAATTAAACTTACCCTCAAGCGTAGAATTGGTTTTTTTCATACAATTGTTGGTGATTTGTTCATAAAAACTTCCTAGTTGAGTTAAAAAAAAAAGAATAAGAGGGGAGGGGTAATATTTAATATACATTTGTTTAAAAAAAACTGGACGTGGTACGGAACAAACAGCTGTGAAGATTTGTATAAATTGAAATGGCCAGCAAAGTTATCAGTTGTCGGCTCGTGGTATGTGTTTTTGTTTCATGGATTTGGTGTAAAACATTATTCTTCATCTGATTTGTTCGTAGGTGTTTTTGATTTACAGGTGGTGTTCAAAAGATTACAGCAGGTTCTAGTGAAGTTCGTTGATCAAATTAGTATTTTTTTTTGTCATTAATGGAATTTGTATTTTTTTTATTTCAATGTCCTCGTAGATTTTACGTTCACGTTTGGGTAATTCTGTTTCATCAAAATTGAACTTTTGGTTGAGCTGAGTTTCATGTTTGGACAGAGCAGTTTTATTTTTTTGGTCGTACTTATGGGATTGGACCTTGTTGCCAAGTATTGACTTGTTTGTCCTATGTATACACCTGTACAATCTTTACATCCCAAGAAAATTGAAATTCTAAATTCACAAGAGTCAAAGAAAAAAAAGCAAACTCTATATATATATATATATATATATATATATATATATATATATATATACCAAGTGACGAAGGGACTAGGGCCATGCCTATATCTCCTTCACTTATCAATCGATTCGGATGAAATTTTGTAAATAGACAGGAGACACAATTTTGGATTGACAGATATATAAAAACAAAATGGTCGACTCCCGGTTTCACCAGAATAGCCACCAACTTCGATTTTTCAAATGTAACACACTGTATGTTTGATGTTTTTCGGATTCTACGGCTCAAATTACATAAGACAGTGTTGCCAAATTTTCATTTTACAATTGAAAAAAATAATTAAGCAATTATTTTTTGGCCCAGGAGGCCTTGATCAGGTTGAAATCTATACTAATTTACATCAGTAACTCATAGTGATAGTAATTTCATCGATAAGATCAATAACAAATCCTACAGCAGGAATTGAAATTTTATTAACGCATTCTTAACGGAAAAATAGTTTTTTTCAAATGGTTCCTACCGAGGGCCATTTTGCCAATCGATAGAAGATTTAATTATCAATTCAAAGATATACATTATGTACCACTTTCTTTTTGTTTTAAACTAAAAACGATCTATTATTGAATTTGTACAATCTTTCATCCGATTCCTACAAATTCCAAAGAGTTATCCGTTTAGGTTTGATGAAATGAAAGGTAGCCGTGGAATCATGGAAAACAGTAGGTGATTAATGTCATGTCAGAAGTCAAATACCAATTTTACTTGTTTCGTTTGTGAAAAGTTTTTTTGAAATGGAAAAATATAATCGTTATTCTCGAAACGAACTAACCGATATGATATTGATATACGGAGAATGTCAGAAGAACGTTGTGAATGCTAGTATGCTATACGCTGTTCGTTATCCGTCAAGACTGCACCCATCGAGGATCTATTTCAGGAAAATGATGCTAGGGAAAGAACCAGCTGATCAAAACCACATCCTCTTCATCGTCGGTGAAGAAGCGGAAACTAATGTTTAAGCATATGTTCATTTTTCTCCATCGGCCTCAGTGCGAGAATTGGAAATTGAATGTGGGATCAGCAGGAAAAGTCCCAGAAAAGTATTGAAAAAACAAATATCGCTTCTATAAATACAGTTTGAATCATCATCTATATGAAAATGACCCAGAACGGAGACTAACTCATTGTAATTGGCTTTTGCGTCATCATGATTTGAATAATGGTTTCGTCTCGATGATACTGGGTAGGAATCATAGGGACAAGAATCATTGGACCAATTTTTTTCGACGGGTTTTTGACGGGCCAAAGATATCTACAATTCCTAGAGAACGATATTCGAAATAATATCAACGATTCACCTGAAAACATCAGGAAAAATATATTTTTTCAGCAGGATGGTGCAGGACCACATAATGCTAATATTGGTCGGCAATATCTTAGTGATACCTCTGGGTAGAGATGGATTGGAACAAATGGTCCAATCAGATGGCCAGCCAGATCGCCCGATTCAACCCATATTGATTTTTATTCATGGGGTCACATGAAATCCAAAGTATGCTAGTAGGAGATTTAAGCCGGTTCTGGCTCTCCCCCCACCACTATGACGTCACGTGTGACCTTGAATAGTTGCAGGTGTGCAATGTGTGTGTGTTTGACCTTGAGATTTGACTTTGAGATTTGTCATTGAGTTTTGATATTGGGTATGGTCGACTTTGAGATTCGACTTGACCTTGAATATGACCTTGAGATTCATAACATTAGGTTTTGAGTTTGAGATTTGACCTTGAGTTTTGATGTTGGGATTGTTTCGGCAACCTTAAGATTTGATCTCGATGTTTGTTTGACCTTGACTAAAGTTGTGGTGTAGGCATACATATTCTGTGTAGTCATGACCTTCATGAATCCTTGTACTCTCCAAGCGAGGAGGGCGTTTGTCCTGTGAGAGAGCTAAGAGTGAACTGCGAGTATTGATGAGTGCGTTGAATATCAAGAGAATCTCCTCAAAATCCATACAGATTGCGCATCGCATCGGACTTGTTGTATGGTGGGGGTATTTCACTGAAATATTCCAGGAGAAGAGTATTTCGAATCAGTGTCTCCTCCAGTGAGCTATTGAAAACAAGTCGGTGAAATGTATTCGTGTGATTGTGGTAGAGCTTTCACCCGTAGTGATAATCTTCGTCGACATCAACGGGAAACTTGCCAGGGAGGTCCTTCAGTGAAACGAGTTGAATTGAACAATGGCGATGACTCACCACCTGCACCAGTCTATACATGTAATTGTTGTAATGTGACATTTCCATATTGTCAAGTCAACTCTCACAATAGAACACTCGCACACAGGACGAATTCATGTGTTCACTTGGGAGGTGGTGTACACCTCATTAAAAATGCATTCAAGTGTCGCATTTCCAGCTACAGAGTATCTAGTGAGAATATGTATACAGAGTATGCACCTTTTTCCAACGATATTAAGCCCAAAGTACTCGAGTTATTGGAAAAAAACATCAAACTACACAACTCCATCAAGGTCAACATGGAAGTATTTGGAAGTTATGTCATTCAAACACAGGAATTGACAGATATAAAATCATTCAATTCTCCCAATCGTATAGCAGATCGATCAACTGATTTGAATGGATTATTTGATGCGTTTCGTGACATTATAATTGCCCAAAGTACGGAGTTTGAGGAGCGTGATTCAGGTTTGTAGTTATAATTGTTGCAAATGATGAACGGTTTAATAAAAGTAATTTTCCAGGATGGAGTTGCGAGAAACTTATGTTCCTTGAGGTGAACATAAACAAATACAGTCCACTTGGCGGATCATCATACATGAAACTTCCCGAATTCATTGAGAGAAGAAAAGGTGTTGTCAACATAAAAAATGAAGACCAATGCTGCTTTGCATGGGCCGTGACATCTGCATTATTCCCCACTAATAATAATGTATCGGAGGTGTCATCCTATCCACATTATGAGACTGTCTTGAATGTAACAGGTATGGATTTCCCAGTAAAATTACGTGATATAAAAATGTTTGAGTATTTGAATGATATTTCAGTCAATGTTTATGGTTTGGAATCTAAGATTGAGAATAAGAGAGTCAAATATGAGGTGATTGGGTCCTTGCGATACTCTCAGAGAAAACTCAGAAGACATGTCAATTTATTGCTTATCACAGATGAGGTGGGAAATAGTCATTATTGTTGGATAAAAGATCTCTCAAGATTGGTGTCAAGTCAAATTTCAGCTCATGAACACAAAAAATATTTCTGTGATGGATGTTTATTGTACTTTTCGAATGAGCGATTACTGTTGCGTCACCAGATGCAGGATTGTAATCATGTATGTACAACAGTACCGCAAACTGATTTCAGAATAAATAAATTTGGGAAAATGGTTACCGGTAATACATTAATGTTTGAAAATTTCGAAAGACAAATGAATGTACCTTTTGTAGTATATGCAGATTTTGAATCGATTCTGAAGCCTATACAAACCACCGAACCGAATCCCGAACTCGCGTACACGAATAGAACCTTCCAACACGAAGCTTACTCATTTGCTTATCTGATAAAATGTTCCTTTGATGATAAATTAACGAAATTTGTTTCATATAGAGGTGCTGATGCGGCAAAAGTTTTCACAATGCGAATAGAAGAAGATTTAAGGAATATATATAATAATCATTTGAGGTATGTCAAACCAATGACTAAACAAACCCCAGAAGAGGAAAGGGAATTTCATAATGCCACCACTTGTGGTATATGTGAAAAACCTTTCACAGAAGGGGTTGTTAGAGTCAGAGATCACTGCCATCTCACGGGGAGAAAAAGATATCCAGCAGCGCACTCTGCCTGTAATTTGAATTTCAAAATACCAAATTTCCGCCTGGTTGCCAACCCAACATGTCATTGAAGATCCTCAGTATATGTAAAAATATATAATGTAGTTAAAAACATCTGTTTTCTTGTGTGTTATTTGAAAGAAATAAAATTGGAAAAGATGCTTAATTGTGTGTTTTATTCAGAATTTGATGGAATACACTCAAACTTTGAGTGACAACTTTCAGAACATTAATCGATATTTCGTCAGACCAGAAAAATGCCATAGAAAATAAATTACAAGTCAACTATCTCACCATCTCAATACCAACAATATTTGTAGCTAATGATCTGTAAGAAAAAATATTAGTGATATTAGTATATTTTTCCAAATATGATAATAAAAAGACTTCATGAAGCAGAAGATGGCGCCCCTCTCACGCACCATCCCGTGTGACCAACCAATAATTCAAATGTACACTCCAATCTGCTTTATGAAGTCTAGGAAAGTCAACACTATTCAAAGTTATCAACTAAACATTATTAGATATTATTTGAGATATTTATCACGATGTTCCTTATGTACACCCTCATAAAATTTAAACAATGCTAAATTTTGATGATATTGAGCCTCGCGATTGGGATTCAATTTTTCCAATTCTTCCATTCGTTCTTTCAATTTGGAAGCCTGTCGAAGTAGTTCATCATATTCTAATTGAACTTGCCTCAATTCGTCATAAGATGAACGAGAACGTTCGACCTCCCGTCCAGCCTTATCCATTGTCTCCTCCAATTGTCGACTAAAGGACAATGCAATGTCTGGAATTGAAGACGATGATGGATTCGACTTTCCAACTCTTTTCCCACCTTCGACCTTGGACGATGTTGGTATAGGTTCAGCTGAAGCAACAGATGGTCTACGATAATTACCATCGATCGGTTTAGCCGCCACCGGTGCTAGGGATTCCACCACGATGGCTGTGTCGGGTACTACATTTCGCTGCCGCCTATTACTGGCGGCCCGTGCAGTGGCATGGCGTATGGGCTGTATTTCCTCACACCATCCTTAAACTTCTGCAGTCCCGAACACTTGGCAGATCCTCTCTTGGAGACTTTTGCCTTTATAGGAGCCTGCTTTTGGTTAGTTGCTTCACCGAAGGAGGTCTCGTGGTGAATTCGTCATCGGAATCCGAACACCTGCGCTTCATGCTCAACCTCGATGGTCCAGCGTCGTTCAGGGATGGTACGGGTGACAAAAGAGCTGGCAATGGGTTATTCCATTCGGAACATTGTGATAATCTATCATCCTGAATCACTCCACCTTCTCTTTGGGATGGTCCCGCCACACTAGCTTCACGACTATCACGTTCATCACCATCTACTCCAGGGCGAGCCAAAGCCATGATATTCATAATTGTCAGTGCAGCGGAAGCATCCTGCGATGGGGTGGATTTCTTCATGATGAAAATCTGAAACAAAGCTAAAAATGTTAGATAGATACCAGCGAGCAGAGTCGAAGGAATGATTGTTTCGATCCAGCACTCGTAGTTTTATGCCTTTTCCCCACTCTTCGGGAGGAGGAGTCCATGTAGAGCGCATGCGCTGGCAATATGCAGGATGGGTGATGTTTACACGCCTTAGGTGAGTGCATGTTTTGGGGAGGGGATATTGAAGTTATTTCTACGACTCATCTTCTAGTTTCGATATGTGTGAGTTTCTTGGAGTGGATTGAGACCAAAATAATATAAATTAAATCCTTCAATGGTAGGACTTCATTCGAAAACTTGTATCTTGTTTAGAATTATCAAAATGTGCATCGAACGAGAAGTTGAAGAAGTTTCAACATGATGGATAGAAATCAATATTCAAGAGGAAGCAGGCTTCATGGAAGAAGCAGAAGCAGATGCTGCAGGTGAAGCAGATGCTGCAGAGGTAGAACCAGCAGCAGCAGTGAACCCCGCCAACGATGAGGGAGCATTGGCTGACGAAGACGAAGACGAAGACGATCATTTGGTTGCCGATGATGAGGGGTTAGGAGATGACGTCTTCGACGACCTGGATGAGGTGTTGTCCAGAGGCAGGGTGATCAATACCGCATCGATTGCTCACCAGGATATCCTGTACTGTGTCAACTACAGTATAACAGAGGTGATGACGAGGAAGGGAAGGAATGGGATGAAATTCCATTATTTCAGGTGAAATTGGCAGATATATGTTGCTATTGCAATAGTTAGTTTCATTTGAAATAATGGATCAGGAATGATTGTTATATATATATTGTATATTTTTTAAATATAAATTTATTATGATGTTGACCTTTTTGAATAAATTACCTTTCCTAATAACAGTCCTATAATTTTTCTACTTCCAAACAATAAACATTTCTGCATATGGTGAAATTGGTTTCAATGCAAAACAGATTTTTTCTGAATCATTCAAATAATTCTAACATGTCTGAGCTCGAATTAATTTTCCTTCTTTAAAGCGAATAGATCAATGTTGAAATAATATATCATTTAGTCTACACATAAAATATTCTTATAAATTGGGAGACTTAGAATTTTTTGAAACTCGAAATGATCAAGCACATTCCTACTATGCACTTCATTCCCACTCCTGACATCCCCTCCACTCCTCTGAATGATATAAATAGTGTTGCACATCGATCATCTCCTCACTTCTGATCATCATGTCAGGTGTAACTAAAGCTTCTGCTGATTCGAGTGAATATGTGTTGGAGCGTGGTGATTCACCACCTCCAAGTTTGTTACCAGTGGATGATGGTCCCATCCAAGTCGTGGAGATTAGCTCTACTAGTGGCCATATGGATATGGAAGCATCAACTTCAGGACCTCCAGCGGATTGGACTTCTGACTCTGATTCAGAGTCATCTTCGTCATCAACCATAGATAGAAGATCATTTCATGGAGATGACGATTGGTGGTTCAGCGATGAGGAAGGTATGGACGAAGACCATGTTTGCAATCAGTTCTGCGACTGTGTGAGCGATGCGGAGTGGGAAAGAAATGAGCAGGATGAGTGGTGGACTTAATGCATTTCCGTAGACCGACGCAGACGGCCGGCCGTACTGCAACCGGTGGAGGACGAAGTGTTTGTGGTTAGTGCTGATGATGATGATGTCTTCATGATAGACTCGGGCGATGATGATGATGATGTCATCATGATAGACTCGGACGATGATGTCATTGTAATAGATTAGAGGTGGAGTAGATATTGGAGGGTAAATTTTGAAGGTAGTACTCACAGGATGATGCGATGGTTGGGGCATCATCCACAGGGTGGGCGCGCGCGGGGCGCCACCCTCTACTCCACCAAGAATTAATTTTTTGAATAATAAAATAGTTATACATCAGAATGATGAAAGTTGAATAACATCGATGCGTCCACAATGATATATGACAAAATTTTTTTAAATATTACTTGGGTACCGAGAACATAATGTTATAAAGTTAAGAATAAGCAAAAAAAACTTATATCTAGTGAAATCACATATATATATATATATATATATATATATATATATATATAAGGGTCAAAAATGCGATCTCACTTGGGAAAATGAAACATGATGTTATATAGCTAATACTATACATTTATTCATCAATCACAAAATCTTTGATGGAATATTTTCAGTCTATGAACAGCATTCAATGTTGGATCAATAATGTTAGCAGCTTCATTTATTCTTCTTCGGAATCTCATTCGATCTGCAGCCACATATTGCCAATACGTCTTTCTTGCATTTTTATATGCATAACTCCAAGTTATCAAATAGTAGGTTTCATTATTATTTTCATTTATCATCACTCTTTTCATAGTGGTGTACGTGTGTGTGTATGTGTGATGTGACTTATTCAAACTACATAATTCAAATGAAGTGATTATATTGAATATTACATATATATATATATATATATATATATATATATATATATATTATACGTTGTGGATTATCTGACACAATGAAGAAAAGAAATATTTTATTATATTTTATTCATACATGTTAAGGATATAAAAAATCTATGGAATCATCCGAATCAATGTCTTCATCCAATTCCAGACATATCGTTTCATCCGAGTCGTAGACTGAATCTCCTGCATGTGCATTGACTTGAAGATCTTCTTCTTCATTGGGCACCCATCGCTCCAAATTATGGTCCCATATGACGGCGCGAACGGTAGGTTGTTGTCGTCTCCTTTCTCGCATCAACTCTTCTATGGCCATTGAAGTTGAACTGACTTGATTGTCCTGGATAGATGCACTATCCGAAGGATTTGGTGTAACTTCCTGGGGTTGTACGGGACCAGTGGTAGAGTCAGCTTCACATATAACTTTAGACATTTTGGATGCTAGTGTGAAGGAATGAATCAGAAACCATTCAATTTATAGATATCGAATGAATATGAGAATACAGTTAGAAGTAGCGGGAGTACCCTCCTACACATGAGTGTAGATGGAAGGGAGAGTGTCGAAAATATGTGTATAAAAGGTGACACAATGCCTACTACATCAGATTAAAGTTTCAATCTTTGATTCTTACATTGAGTTTGAAAATATCATTAAAGTTATTGAAATGAATACCGCCGAAAGTTGCAGCATTTTATCAACTTTGTTGGGTGATGGAGCTGAGAAGTATTTGTCAAATGATGTGATTGCAGAATTGGGTCAACCTGAACATTCCAACACTACAACACCAGATGATTTGCGGGATTTTGATATGGCCGAGTTTATCATGATGACTGATGAACCAACAACAGCAGCAGCAACAACAATTGATTATTTGGAGCGTGATATTGAAATATCTGAATTATTGCCAACCTGTTCTTCGCTGCCCAATAAGGAGGAAGAGAAAGTAAGACGGGTGAAAAATAGGAGGCGAAATACACTCGATGTTACCGACCTGGTGGTTCCAAAGCCCGCTTCTTCCAAGGCTAAAGGAAGGTCAAAAAAAGGCAATTCAAGGAGAGCAGCATCATCATCATCTCTACCCCAGATTCCATATCAACGTCACTATTGAATTTCATTGATCTTTCATCGTATGCCCCTGCAGAAATGTGTTGGAATTCAAAAGTTGGTGAAAAGAGGCATCCTTGATAAGAAAGCTGTCCTTGCTCAGTGTGACGAAAAGGATCAAAGTTTGCAAGAGGATGTGAAAACCATAAGTAAACTTCAGGAGCGCATTGCAATCATGAAGAAAGACTTGGCAAAAGTTGAAAATCAATATGATTCTCTGCTAGCCAAAGTTGATGTGGAGCGGAGAAATAACGATGATTTGCGCAAGAATGCAGAGAAGGAGCTAAATGAATTCCACAACACCAAGGAAGCTGTCATGATGACATATCAGAAGTGCATAAAAGACTTGAACAATGTATTTCACAGTGATAGTGAATAGTTTTAATTTAATAAATGTATTGACTTGAGTATATTGAATTTGAATGTGCAAATGTAATTGTGTGGGTTGTGGACAATTAAAATAAAAATACTTTGAAGCATAAACTAGTTTATTATTTCAAAACATTATATCATATAGAAATATTACAAAATGGCATCTTTGAGATCCATGAATTGTGTTCATTGGAAAACCTAACCATTTGACAAACACTTTTTTGGGCCTTTTCTTCAATATCTTCTCGACAAGGTACACGTCCGGGTTTTGAGTTTTCTGCAATTCAGCTTCATAGAAGCAGCCTTGAATAGGATTCTTATCCATGTCTTCGAGAATGTATGTTGGTGGATATGTACTGTTGGCTTTGACGACTTTGAATAATTCCGTGGTGAAGTTGGCTTCATAGCCCTTTTCGAATAAATTTTTATACTTGCTTATACGAACTATGTCATTCACTCGATATTTTGGCTTGATTTTTTTCATCTTCTTTCTTTTTTTCTTTTTGATGATTTTCAACTTTGTAGTGGTTTTAACTTCGATGGGTTTCATACCTATTGTGCGATGTTTCTTATGGTTATATCTATGCGTTATGATTGGAAGGATTTCCAACCATTTATGATTTCCATTCATTGAAAACTCCTTATAGATCCAAGTTTTGATTGTTCGAATTACTCTTTCAGCCATAGATGCTTTTGTCGTACTAAAAGTGGAATAATGTTTAATATTTTTTCGCTCCATCAATGATGAAAAATTGCTATTGTAAAATTCCTTTCCTTGATCGCTTTGCACATGTTTCGGAGAATATTTGGCATCTTCCAATACCATCGCCATGGCATCAGTTATATCTTCACCGGTTTTTCGCATCGATAACCTTTATTAATTTTGGCATAAGGTTGAAATTCTGCCAGATCTATTTGCCACAAATCTCCTTTGCCTTTGACGACAGTTGACCTTCTCTGAAGTTGCGACGAGCTGGCTTATGTAACTCGTCCACAATATGACGTTTGATATTATTAGCCATTCTTCTTCTTGTTCTCTGGTGATATCACAATGATGAAGTGATTGTTCAATAAAATTGTATCAATATATAATACCTTCTTCACGTAGCTCCTCTATTATTGATATGATCTCATTTTCATGTCCTGTGTGACCGGATGCTTTCGAAGCAATTAACAATCGCAAACGATCCACTAACTCTTTAGGTTTATTCCAGTATACATAATTCTTCGGTTTCGATGTAAACACTTTCTGCAACTTTATTTTTTTGATTCCTTCACCGCTTTGATTCACAAATGTATTGGAATTATTTCTCGATTTCAATAGTGGTCTTATGACTTTGATATTTCTTTGATTTTTTATATCTTATTCCATTTTTGACTTCATACTTTTGGTACAATGTTTTTCGTGAAATCCAAAATTTTGATATATGTGTTTCGAATATTTGCATCACCAACTCCAGGCGGTTTCTTGAGGAATATCAAGTTATATAAATCTGAAGTGCCAGGGTATTGACGTAATTGCATAGTACCATCCCAGAAGGAAATATTTCCATCATCAAAACGGACTTCTAGATTTCCCATTTTTAGTGTTTGTGTTGAAGGATCTACCCTCACACCATAATTCACATCATATGCACTATTGCCATTTCTAATATTTTGCAAATGTTGTTTTAGTCTCAAACCATTGCTGGAAGATTCCAAATCTCGTGAACTCGTCATTGATGAAGTGGGTGTTTCGAATAGGGTAGTTGCAGCTATTTTCTCACCATCCACATCTTTGATGGTTTCATTATCAATACCTGAAAATGATGTATCGCTGCTGAAAGATTGTTTTTTCCCAATTGGAGTGCTGGTTCGAATGAATCGAGAAGGTGTAGACGGTTTCACAATAGCAGCAGAAGAAAGAGCATTGAGTGGTTTTGTGATAGGATCATAAAGTTTTTCAAGGGCAATCTTTTCTTCTACATTTCCACTTTTGATGGAATTGAATTTTGTCGAACGGCTTCGGTCGCTTGAACTAGTTGACGTTTCAAATCCATTTTGTTTCTACACATTCATCTCGCAAGAGATTCATTATTTCGATGACGAGTTTATTGTAGTGACCTTGACGGAGTTCGATGAATGATTAAGTCTTTTCGAATTGAGATATCAAGGATATATGAAGCTATCAAATCCTTTGCGATATCGTCCATCACATACTTTTCGATCTTTATCAATGACAAGGAATCCATATTGATCATCCCAACAATTCACACACATCATTTGAAATTCTTTGAATGTGACATCGGGTGAGACGTGATCAGAGAAAATATGATGTAAGTTCATCTCGTCTTGCTTGAATATGACGATGAAGTTGGTATTGTCACGCACTAGCTGTTTGGGAACTCGTGAATAGGTCTGTGCAAGATAGAAGCAATCAACATCTTTATGGCGTCCCATACAAAAATATGATCGGATAATATCCTGCTTTTCACAAATCACATCATCAAAAATGAAAACTGAATTTGGTTTGGCATCAGAGGGCTGCACAATGTCTGCATTATTACTGAATGTGAAGAAACCCAATCCTTTTATTGGCGCTAACACATTGCGCAAGTATTCATATTTCGGTTGATTCAACGACTTTGAATAGAGATAAACGTTTGCAAATCGCAACCTTGTGGATGTGTCAGTAGAGATATCATGGCATTTGTCTTTCCGCAATTTGACGGACCGATGATTAGCGAGCGAACAGATGATGGAAGTAGTGGACCATGTCTCAATGAGTTCGCCCCATTTAATCCAGTCCCGATTTTCTCATCCAAATTATCTACTGCAAACTCTTCTTTTTGCTTGACAATGCGCATTGTTTGACGGTTCGGCACTTATTAATGCAAGATGTGTGAGATATGTTTCATTTAAATGTCTACCACCACACGGAGCAGACGTAAAAGCAACAGATCGAATAATAAAAAAAAAGGTCGAGGATTTGTAAATTCTTTAATAAATAAATTGCCGTTTGAATTGCATTTACCTGGGGTATATCAATATTGTGGACCTGGAACTAAATTACAAAAGCGATTGGCTCGCAACGATCCAGGCATCAATAAATTAGATAGGGCCTGTAAAACACACGACATTCAATACTCGGAGAATCTCGACGATATTGAAGCTAGACATAAAGCAGATAAACAACTTGAATACAGTGCTTGGGATAGGGTCAAATCGAAGGACGCAAGTATTCGTGAGAGAGCAGCCGCTCTACTCGTCACCAACATAATGAAGACAAAAGGCGTTTCGGTATGGGTTGTAATGTAGACAATGTCAAACGAAGGAGAAAAAATGAATCGAAGAAAAATGGACGAAATAAAATCAGAAAAGTAGCATTCGAGCAGGAATTGTACGAAAAGTTCGGGATGAATTACATAAAGCTGGAGGTAATCAATTCGTGACAAACAATAGAAAGATGGCCACAACAATGGCATTGAAAGCAGCACATAAATATTTGAAAGCAGCAGGCGGAAAGAAAAAAATTCGCACACCTCGCATAATACCTATCCCGAAAGTTGGCGGAATTTTACCATTGATACCAATTTTTGCTGGATTATCTGCATTGGGTAGTTTGGCTGGTGCTGCTGCAGGTATAAGCAGAGCTATAAATTCAGCAAGTGCGAGCAGGAATGATCTGAAAGAGGTAAAACATCATAACAGAAAGATGGAGGCGATAGCTTTAGGAAAAAAAGGGTAGCGGTATTTTCTTGAAACCATATCGCAAAGGCCTCGGTATCTATCTCAAACCATATACATCAAAAACTAATTGATGCCCTACCTCTTAAACCTCTCACATATATAGATCTTACATATTATGCCAAACAATTGAAAATTCCACACTTTCGTGGTGTGTTCATGCGTGATAATTTGCCAACCTCAGGACCACGTAATCATGAAACGGCCATCATCAATTTGATGGATTCAGCGGTCGAGGAACACATTGGGTGGCATACAGGAAAATTGGAAGAGTTGCAACATATTTCGACAGTTTTGGAGATCTACCCCACCAGTGGAGTTGGTCCATTACTTCCGGAAAGGTACACATGCAGTCGAAAAATTATGTATAATTATGAACGTGAGCAGAAATACAATACAGTTGTGTGTGGACACTTATGCTTGAAGTTTCTCTCTTCCAATCACCCGAAAAGCTAAAATGGATTTCACGCCAGAAATGGATCGAGAGGCTATTAAGAGAATGGGGCATTCCTCATCGCATATTCAAGATTACGCAGCTTGAAAAAATGAGTAAAGGTCAACTTGCGGATATGCCCAAAGAGGTCATGATTACTTGTGCAGCTAATGAAATTGCATCGGTTTGGGAAATACTTCCCAAACACCTTCAGGAGGATATTGATATTTTAAAATATAAATATTGCTATGAACATCATATGGACAATGCAAGTGTTGGAACATCAAATTCCAGTGATGTGAATGACGGACCCATACCTGGGAAACTATTTTGTTGTTATTGCACCATCGATGATTGTAATATTGGCGCCAATAACAATCAAGTTGAATTGGGACACACAATGCCACCGAGGAAACGAAGAAAATTATATCGCATGTGTTGTGAACAACAATAAAATGATTTGTTATCATATGAATGCAATCAGTCATGTCACGAAAGTTCGAGCTACAAGCTGTTGGAACCAGTGTCTTGAGTGCAGACTTCTACCCACCCATTGAGCTGGATAAGAATAGCCGTTATGGATTGGGGCTTTGGGATTCTATGGATGCAACACAATCCACAATGTCACGGAAACAAACAACTTGATCACTTTCTTCATTCCCGCAAATAAAGCCTCCACAGTCAGTTCTAAACGTGTTATAAAAAATACCAAGTGGCGCATATGAGATAGAAGAAATAAATGCTGTTATCCAACGAGAACTTGAATTCCATGTATTTCATGGCGCGAAACATGATGACACCACATTGGATGAATTGTTCAGCCTCCGAGCAAACAATAATACATTAAAAATGTATGATGCAATCAAAGTATGTGGTGAATCTGAAACATGAAAACTCAATAGCATCCCTGTTGGGATTCGAGAAGAAAGAATTCAGTGCAAATCGCATGCATGAATCTACATCTCCTGTGAATATTGTACCCGTGAGACTCATTCGATTGGATTGCAATATCATTTCAGGATCATACATAAATGAAGAAGAGAATCATATTCTTTTTTCATTTGATGTTGATGTTGAGCCGGGTTATAATATAACAAAAGAGCCAAACAACATTATTTATATGCCCATCAGCCCGGAAGGACGTCAGTTCATCGACAACATTACTCTGCGCATATTGATCATCGAAATAATCTCATTGATTTCGGTAGTGTGGAAGAAATAGTTGTCATATTGGAATTGAAGAAATTACAATAACGAATGTAATGGGTTTTTGCTACAACAAACGACAAAACAGTGAATACGAAATATTTTCACCAAACAAAGATCGTCATTCATCAAATATCATCAAAAAGAAAAGCTTTGCCAGGAAGAAGGTCATTCCACAAGTGTTTGCTGAACGACAAAGACATACATTGTCAGCGAGAGATCTTAATTTTCTAAACTCAATTGACTCCGAATTCGACAATAAAATGGTACTCGAAGCAAACAGTGACAAGTTGAATATTTTCAATGAACCAGTGGTCGATCATTCTCTCATAAGTCTGCACGAGCATACCTATAAGCCGTACGGATCACCATTGTTCAAGAATTCAGATGAAACCGAATTGCAATCAACAATCAAGATGTAATACTGACATTGCCGACAGTTTCATTTACATGAGGGAAAATTCATTCCAAAAAGAAGTGAACAAAGTATGCTATCTTTCCAACAATGCTTTGGCATTCCTCTTGATGAGATCCGCTATGAAATGGGTGGTGAGCAAGTTGCCGTTGTTCGAAAACCAGGTATAACATCCACAATGAAGAATATGGTTTCATTTGGTCAATCACACTCTCACATGCTTTTGACAACTGGATGGGGACTTTCCGACACAAAACAACACATCATTGATGCATGCAGTCATTTATTCAGTGGAAAACTTCCTCTCAAATATTTGCATGGTTTTGCTGCGGCTTATAAGAAGAGCATTCTGAATGCAAAACAAGAACTGATTTTGATTATAGCTCGTTCATTTAAGAATTCCTATATTGAGACGTTGATGCCTCTTTGGAAATTACAAAGATTGAATGGAAAATAAAACATGTTGTACCCGATGACAAGCAGAAGCTCAAATTATTCAGTAGAATAAATAAGAGTGGTCTGAATTCAAAAATCAAGTTGGCTTATCGTATGTGGGATCTTTATGAATTACCCTCATTGCGTAGCACATCTTCAGACATATGGGCAATAAAAACGACCAACACTTTGGAAACACCTCGCTTCATAATTATTGGTTTTCAAAGTACCACTGCATCCGAAAACAGAACACAGGATATGACAAAATTCATAAATGCAGACATTAATAACATCCGAGTGTATTTGAACTCTGAAGTCTACCCATATGAGCGTTGAAAAAACTTTATCCTAGTGTATTTAACTCTAAGTATAAATATCTACAGTGGATATCAAGCTGGAGTTCGAAACAAGAAAACTAAATTTCCAGCCAACACCAAAGTCTATGCACTCATTATACACGACACCTTCTTGACTTACAATGCTTTGGGATGGCTCTGTTCGTAATTCACTTTGAAATGTTCAATATTTTATTTTTGTACTATATCTGAATATTTTTAAGTATATCAATAATGTTTATGTGTAATGGAAAAATAAATAAACAAGATTTTGTAAATATATGTTTTATTTCATATCAAATATCTACATGATCATATTCATCATCATATTCATCATATAGTTGATATTTCTCGATGATGTCATCAGGTAGGAATGGTAAAAGGGTGTGGAGAAATCCTTCCAGATCCAATTTGATCATTTCTTCACAGAATTGTTGCAAGTTTAAGGCTCCTTGGTTGAATTCCTCACAAAGTATTGTACCCTTGACGTACTTCTCGGATAAATGTGCACATCTTTGGATTTCATCTTCATCGAAGCAAACATTCAAATCATAGACTGTAGCATGGAGGACATCTTGACTCAAAGCATTCAAGTAGGAGTTCAATCTCTCGATGGCTGTATTGATGTCCACGGCTTCCGTCCAACATTGACTCGAGTAATGCATCCACATATTGAAAACTGAAACGAAAAAAAGAATTGTTAATATATTCCATTGATATTCAAATAATTTTACTTACATGAGAAAATGTGATGCTCCAAATATAGTACTTCTACACTGAATGTTATTTTTTAATGGAGAAATATCTATATTCAACATAAAATCACTATATCCTAACTATTAACATTTAAACAATATTATCATTTAATGTAGTTGAATTCTACTAGAGGACGAGTTCTTAAACTCCTGCTACTTGTGGACTCTGACCCAAATATGTTATTGTATATTTGAAATCTGAAGCATTTATGCAACTGACATCGTCCGCATTGAATTCATCCGAAATACTTTTGACAACCATGATTTGAATAAAGTATCATTATCATCACGTAATGTCATTAGAATAGATCTCCCATATCGGGTTATACAAATCGTCATACCAAGTATGTTGAAAGCTTTACCGATGGGTAATGATGATATTGGTCTTTGTTCAAAAGCTCCCACCCTCTTTTCAATTATTGAAGAATTGATTCTCTTCAAATCCACAACTTTTGGAAGAAAAGACATAGTAAGACTGTATGAAAAAATATAGATTATTTCACCTTATAAAAAATACACTCACTGAATTGAGAAACTTCTCGTACTCTGTATTCACTCTGATGATATTATCTAACATCTGATTTCTCATCAACGACTCCACACATTTTATAAGAGGCATCCCCACTCCATTTCCCAGTAGATGGGACTGTGAAGGTCATTACACACTTGAGCATCAACACACTCATCAATACTCGCAGTTCACTCTTAGCTCTCTCACAGGATGAATGCCCTCCTCGCTTGGAGAGTGCAAAGATTCATGAAGGTCATGATCACACATAATATGTATGCCTACACCACAACTTTAGTCAAGGTCAAACAAACATCGAGATCAAATCTTTTGGTTGCCGAAACAATCCCAACATCAAAACTCAAGGTCAAATCTCAAACTCAAAACTTAATGTTATGAATCTCAAGGTCATATTCAAGGTCAAGTCGAATCTCAAAGTCGACCAAACCCAATATCAAAACTCAATGACAAATCTCAAAGTCAAATCTCAAGGTCAAACACACACACATTGCACACCTGCAACTATTGAAGGTCACACGTGACGTCATAGTGGTGGGGGGAGAGCCAGAACCGGCTTAAATCTCCTACTTATGCTCGAGGAGACCAACTTCTTTGGAGGACTTGAGAGATAGAGTTGAGTGCGCATTTCAGGAAATTCCTGGTCACGAACTGATAAATGTGATGAGGTGTACAATAACTAGAACTAGTCTATGTGTGGGCAACACTTCGAACATATCATTGGTCATCAATAAATAAAAAGACTTTTCGATGGCTGTGAAACTCTTCTATTGAAAACAGGATAATGGTATTGTGAGTAATAATTTGTACGTTGAATGTTTCACTGTTTCAGTCATTAGATTTATTCAGTCGTTAGATTTATCATTTATTTGATTATATTAGAGTTATATTCTCTGTAATATGTTTATGATTATAACATATTGTCAAGTCGATTATTTTTGGTAATTTAAAGTTACCATTCTGAAGTGAAGTTTGAAAGAATGAATAGATGTCATGTTAACTACCAATTTTTCAGATGGATTTAATTTTGTTAGATGGCTCTCTACGTTTTGAACAAAAAGAAAGTGGTACATTATGTATATCGTTGAATTGGTAATTAAATTCTCTATCGAATGACAAGATGGTTCCGGTAGGTGCCGTTCGAAAAAAACGATTTTTTCGTTAAAAATGCGTTTAAAAAATTTTAATTCCTGCTGTAGGATTTGTTATTGATCTTATCGATGAAAAGACTATTACTACGAGTTACTGATGTGAATTGGTATAGATTTTAACCTGATTGAGGCTTCCTGGGCTGAAAAAAAATGAGAAATGAGTTTTTTTCTATTGTAAAAAAAAAATTGGCAACACTGTCGGGCCGTAGAATCCAAAAAACATCAAACATAACCCTGTATGTTCCATTTGAAAAATCAAAGTTGGTGGCTATTCTGGGAAACCAGAATTTGGCCATTCTATTTTCATATGTCTGTCAATCCGAAATTGTGTTTAATAACCAAGTACAAAATTTTATTTAAATCGGTTGATAAGTGAAGAAGATATAGGCATACTGAGTTGCATGTGCTCTTTTTTCAATAAAAGGATTGACATGATTTCCTCCATCTCAAAATGGAAATGGAAATGTATGAGACTTTCACAAAACATCACTATTCTTGAATTTTCCAGCCAGGTAGTCGTGAATTGTAGCATTCTTTAATTCGGCCACGTGGATGCCTTCTACTTTCTTAGCACCTTTACGTGAATAGCATCTCACGAATTGGATTATTCTGTCACTGTGAGCAAATCTTCTTCATGTTCTCTATTTTCAGATCATTCATCATATAAAACTGAAGAAAGCGCCTTGCGTTTCGCTCGAGTATTCGAGATAAATTCCATCAATATTTCACGAAGGTTTACTGAAAAAACTGCAGTGCTGGAGATTCAAGGTAATCAATTATCATACTAATTTATAGTACGCGTTCTCTCGCTTGAGAAAATTGAGTTCATGATTAGGATGGTTTTATTATCATAGGAGGATTCTCGCGGGAACAAATAATACGAATGTGGGAAGAATAACCTTCTGAGTTATGGCAATGATTCCATTTGAAAAATTCAGTATGAGCTTTCGGAGTTCAGTTTCAGTATGTATGATCGTTATACAGTGCGTTCATAGATTGTGGAAACGCTCGATTATCTTACGAGTTAATTATTTTCGGAGGTAAAGCTCTACTTTTATTAACAAAAAAAAATTTTTACCTCCCCTACCTTACAAGATATGACGTTATCGATAATTTTTTTCAAATGGAAAGGGTATATTTTTATATAAAAAATTAAAAGTCCATATTTTTGTGAGTTCAACCATACCACATACGTCATATGAAACATTTCAAACAGGTGCTCATATTTCTTAATATTTATTTCATCATTCATTTTGCAATGAATACCTGAAAATTACTCAGTAGTTAGTTCGAGTATATTTCCAAAGTAGGCTATGAAAACATCTGAGAGCCCTCAGCAACCAGACAATAAGTTCTTAGTTACCATTGCATATGGCATTATTAAATTGATTTGTTGTTTAGCATATCGATTTATGAGTCTTCAATATCTTTCTGAAAAATATTACCCTAAAGGAAATAATTTGAAATTACGATATAGGTACTGTCAGAAAAACAGTTCAGATGATCTTAGGTCACTGTGATCGTAGAAGAGATATGGCGCAAGTATGCGACATCTTTAATGAAAAAAATATCCTAATCGAGAACCAATAAGCAAATCGACATTAAGCAAAATATTGCATGAATTTAATGAAATTAGCAATGTCGAGAATAAGCCTAAGAGTGGCAGACCTACCTATGACATTCAATTACATGTATCACTTGGAATTGAAATAACCTTATCGTTCAACTACAACTTTATCTGGCAACAATGAGATCTGTCGCCAAATTACATCCATATAAAGTTGAACTTATACATGAACTCAATGGAGACGACTTCCATAGACGCATGGAGTTTTGTAAAAATATGGAAAAAGTATGGTTTTGAGTTGAGTGTCTTATTTGCCGACGAATCAACTTTTTGTATGAACGGTACTGTGAATATGCAAATTTGTCGTTACTGGCAACAGAAAATCTCAATCGGACTATGGAAGCTTATACCCAATACCCTCCAAAATCAACTGTGTGGGCTGGGCTTCTTAGGAATACCATTGTAGGACCACATTTTTTCTACGGTACTGTGACGAGGAAAAAGTATCCAGAAATGTAGCAAACTGATGTAGTTACATATTTAACTGCAACAATCCCAGACATTAGTCATCCTGGTCAAAAGATTCTACTACTTGGTCCACATTAGGCTCTAGTGGTTGGAGATTTTCTGAATGGAACTTTTCCCAATCGTTGAATGACCTGCTAGGCCCCCAGATTCAACTCCTATGGATTTTTTGTTTGGAGTTACTTGAAAGGTAAAGTATACATCAACCGACTGCTATCTATTATTTCAAAGGTCATGGAAAAAGCCATCAACATCGAGCTCATGAAATATCTGGAAGACTCAGGAATTGTCAACGATAGGCAATATGGCTTCCGCTATCAGAGATCAACTGGTGACCTGCTTGCTTACGTCTCACATATATGGCAGCTATCTATTGAAAAGTATGGAGAAACTTTAGCTGTGCCATTAGATATCTCCAAGGCGTTCGATCGAGTTTGGCACCAGGGACTCCTCGCCAAGCTTCCGTCTTATGGCTTGCCCCCTCAGCTGTGTTCTCTGCTTGCTAGTTTTCTCTAAACAGGTCTCTCCATGTAGTGGTCGATGGAGTTTCATCTGACACTCTACTCATAAATGCTGGTGTTCCGCAAGGATCCATTCTCGCACCAACACTATTTCTACTTCACATCAACGACCTGTTGAAAGCAACTTCATGTCCAGTACACAGCTTTGCCGATGATAGTACCCTCCATACCGCTTTCTCTTCCAGGGCCCCTATATCAGCCCGTGAAACCAGAAATGAACGAGGAAGAAATGTTAATAATATAAATATGGACTTAGCAACAATTCTCGAATGGGGATCTAATAACTTGGTGGAATTCAATGCAAACAAAACACAAGCATGTCTTTTCTCTAGAAAAGCCGATCTCACTGTGCCTAACATAACTTTGTCAGGAGTAACCATACCACTGAAGCCATCCATATCAATGCTTGGTATTACTATCAGCAATAACCTTCCTGGGAAAATCACGTGAGGCCCATTGCCAAAAGTGCATCCCAAAAACTTGGTTTTCTGTTTCGTGCCAAGAGCTATTTCACCCCCAGTCAGCTGCTTATGATCTATAAGGCACAGATCCGACCTGTCCTGGAATACTGTTCCCATATTTGGAGTGCGGCACCTAAACATATCCTGAGGCTATTGGATTCTGTCCAAAAAAGGGCAATTCGTCTCGTCGGTGATGCCTCGCTTACAAACTCGCTCACTTGTCTGGAACACCGTAGAAAAGTTGGCGATTTGTCTCTATTTTATAGATATTTTCATGGGCGATGCTCTTCTGAAATATCAACAATCGTTCCTGCTTTGACAGTCTCTTCGAGATTAACCCGTCAAGTTCAGTCATCACACCCCTTCGTGGTCACTTTGGAGACCTGCAGAACATCACTTTCCAAAGACTCGTTCATCCAACGAACAGCGAGGCTTTGGAACTCATTGCCTAGGGAGGTGTTCCCCGAGGCATACAACCTCCAGAAATTTAAGAAGAACACCAACTCCTACCTTCTTTCCCTAGGTTCCCACGATGTTCTCTGAACATTACAGGATATCCCTTTCCGTGAAAACCAGAACATAAAAAAAAAAAAACAATTTGAGAGACCTTAACCTCCTCAGTCCCAAGGCCCAGGGTAAATATATTTATTCAGCAAACCTACTTTTTTATTGAAGACCGGGTCCAAATAACACCATATGGTTGAAAACAAAATTTTTTTTTCTGTAAAAAAATAAAGTATCTTATATGATACGTTGGGTCTAGAGGCATACAAAAACAACAGATCTATAAAAACATTTTATTGATGAAAAGGCGCGAAACAATTTCTGTCAACGGTACAACAAAAATAAATATTGCATGCGTTACATTTGGCAAACGTTAATTTACCACATTTTGGAAATCGACATTTTGATCCTTTTTTTTGTTCTTGCTTCGTAAATACTGGTAGGTGGATATCACCAACGGTCCTGACTCTTTTATCCGGAACAGGTTGTACCTTCCTTTGTTTCAGAGGTGTCTCTTCTTCTTCACATTCACTTTGTTCCGAATTTCCTTCACTTTGTTCAGAAGGTTTCTTAGTTAAAATCAAATATTGAGCAACGGATAATTTGAAAACAAGATAGTCCAAAGTGTCTTTTCCCCTCAAACCTTCTGTACTGGCATTCTGACGATATTCGAGCCAACATGCAGCTACTGCGAAATCGAAAAAGTGGTAGATTGCACGAATTGTCCATTTTTTGGTACGTCCACGCATTGCATATTTTCCAATCACCCTGTCTAGTAAATCAACACCTCACATTTTAGCATTGTAATCGGCTACAATTGCTGGTTGTTTGATTGTAATGTACTTATTTTCAGTCTTAAACCATCTAATACAACTACCTAAAGGTTCAATGCCAGAGGAAGAGGAAGCAAAATGCACTGGCCTAGAATCGAACCATTTCGTTAGAATAATCTTTCCATCTCCTCTAACTAACCCATCACGTGAACCACGACCTGATTTTCTCAATTGATTATCATTTAAAAATGCTGCGTTTTTCAGAATCCTAGAAGCCATAATTGTACCAGCTAGAGTTATTTGTCTCGAGGAGAGTAAGTCGATCAACGGAATTGAGGTTGTAACGAAGTTACTATTTTCCCGCTATATTTATCCGCCAAAAGCTCCCTGTAAGGAATTAAACCCCGCTTGACAGTAATAATAGGTCTAGAAATACCATTCGTGTTCGTGATAAATCCGTGGATTACACATATCCTAATAAAACAGACTAAACGCGAATAACGCCAGGCGTAGCTAACATAGCACGCACGAGTATAACCTGCGCCGGCTATCGACTCTCGAGAAAACATTTTCAACAAGCAAGCTGGGCGATATTCAAACGCCGACGAGAGAAGGCAGTCTTCTGATAGAAGCCCGAGCCAACAGTCCAGTCGAACCAAGAGCATACGATACCGAGCTGACGTCACGTCACGAAATTCCCACTTAGGAGAATTCCACAAGGAGTGAGCGGAACACATTCAGAGTTCTCCGTCAGAAGCCCGAGAGTACAGTTGAGTCGAGACAAAGACGCACGCACCGAGCTGACGTCATAGCACGACGGATTTTACAAGCTGGGTAATTATTCTGTGAAAGTATAATTTGTATCGCAAGCGACAGAGTCCACAAAACGGCGCGCGCATATAAATCGTTCGAGAGGTATTCGGAAAAGAGGGAGAAGCCGGCCGTAGTTCCGTTTCGACATATTTCAAAAATTAGTAGCTTGCCAAGCCCAGCAGAAGCAGTCACGCGTCCGACTAGTATCCAGAGTGAGAGCCAAAGACCGAAGCAGTCCACGACCGTCCCGAGCTATGCCGAAGGAGTAGGATCGGAGTTTGGGTAATTATTGTATATAGGGAAATGTTTGTAAGTACCACAGATGCGATGTGCGCATGATCGTAAAAGGCACATATTCATTTCAATGCTGTGCTGTTAATTTCTGCATACGAGTCCGTACGATACCCCGCCCCCACCGCAAAAGCTTTTGGTTGCTAAGTTTACCCCGCTTGCTTGAAAACACCCTCCTCGCTTTCTCTGTATATAGTGCTTGCCATGTGTTTATTTGTTGTGATAACTTGAGGCCGCCGTCAGCCGCCCTTACTGTATTTCATTACTTTTGATATACCTGTTTATCCTGTTCTTAGTATTCTTTCATTGACTATTTTGAGTAGAATTTTAACATCTAGTGCGCAGTCGCCACCCAGGTTCGAAACTCAGTTGAAGGCAATCAAAGCCTGCCTTGCTGGCCCTGTTACAGTATCACGACTATATTGACCCCTGGAGTGTCTTTCTTCAAAGTGGCCTTTTCCACTATAAACCAAAAGGTGGCGCCCGAGGAAAACCGAGAATAGTGAAAAGCGCCAAAGTTTGATAATAGGGGGAGAAAACCCCTTAACAAATTGGCGCCCAAGCAGAGACCGTTTTGATAGTATACCGAGACCTGTCATTTTTGACAGATGTCAACTTCGACTCAAAAGAGAGTCAATATGCCGAGTGACCCCTTGTTTAATAGGTGTTCGAGGGTGTAGAACCGATTACCGTCATCCGTTTCCTTTTCAGGTTAACCGTTCACGAGATACGTGGGCGAAGAGAGAGAAGGCAGGCTCGTGCGATGGAGACAGTTGGAAATCCGTAAAGCTGGTTCCGCAGGGTATATAGAATCAAAATCCGTTGAAGGCTACCGACCTGTCATTTTTGACAGATTGTCAAACTCGGCTCAGAACAGAGCCAGGCGTCCGTGCGATACCTCTTCAACGAGTTATCGAGTGCGCAGAAGCGCTCCCGCCACCCGTTCGTCAAAAGGAGGTACGGTGCCCAAGATACGAGCACTAGACAAGAAGTTGAGTTCCGACTGTGAACCAAGTGAGACGTGCGAACTGAGAGGTTCCGACTGTGAGACAAGTAAGACGTACGAGTTCGGAGTATTGGCCTAAGATGCCGACAAGACTAGGAAGCCCCACCACCGTGCCAGTGACCACCACAGGGCCGGCCGCGTGCCCACTGCCTCTGAGTCCAGGTGCAGGAGGTGACCCCAACGACACCCGCGTCGGATGGGTATACCAGCTACGAAAAGAGGAGCTAGATACAGAGCTCGCTAGATTTCGCTTGGATACAACGGGCACCGTCGACGAGAAGCGAAGAAGAATCATAAAGTTTCTCCGAGAAGGACGAGCAGCATCACCCGCACCGACCGTCACCAACCCGTTTCCGTTCCCCTCGACGACCACAGGAGTTACCACGACAACCGCACCGCCGCCAGTATTACCCACAATCACAGTGACGAGCACTGGAAATCAATCATGAGCAACGTGCCCACAGGGACCCTAGTGGTAGCACAGGCCGCCCCACTGCCGCCTACCACGAGTGTAGGGATGGCACCACTGAGAGTGAAGGACTGGAGAGTGGCCTTTAATGGGACCAACGACCCCGCCGCCTCCCTCGGAAGATTGGAGGAGATTCGAGAGTCCCAAGGCATCCCAGCAGACCGCCTCCTACAAGCTATGCCAGAGTTGCTGGAAGGAATGCCGGCCCTCTGGTTCAGAAACAACCAGGCATGCTGGCCGAGATGGATAGACTTCTGCACCGCCTTTCAGGACTCCTTTTTCCCCGTCAACTACCGAATTGACCTGGAAGCGGCCATCAGCAGGAGGACACACAACCTGAGAGAGAGTATGACAGCCTACATCATGGACCTGCAGACCATGATTCGCCGCCATGATGGAATTTCGCCTGATCAGGAGTTAAACTGGCTGTACCGCAACCTACACCCAGAGTTCTGACGTGGAATAAGAAGGACGGACTTCAACAATGTCCATGAATTCGCCAAAGCTGCCAGAGAGTACGAGCTTTTGCGAGCCGAGATTGAGCAAGCTCAGAATACGACTCCAATGCCGCTTTTTGCACCCTACCAGACCCCAGCAGCCCCACCAGTGGTCGCTAGGCTTGCCCAACTAGCCACACCGCCCCCTAGGAGCCCAGTAGTCCAGCCAGTTATGAGCCAAGGCAGCCCAGTCATCCGCCGCCCCATCGGAGGAAACCGAGAGTGTTGGCAATGCGGGCAGACAAGGCATTTTAGGAGCCAATGCCAATCAGCCCCAAGGATATTCTGCTCCCGATGCAAGCGAAACGGAGTATTGTCTCGTGATGCCCATGCCCACGGCCGGAAAACCAAAACCACGACTTGAGGAACGTACAACACCGCCCCCATGACGCCTCACCCACCGCCATCATCGCTACCGCCGACCACCGACCGCATCTTTCCGTCAAGATTCCCGGTGGCACCGCTGAAGCGCTGATTGATACAGGTGCCGTAATCTCCTATGTCGGCGACAGGATAGCCAGGCAGTGGAATCTGTTAGGAGTACCGAAAACTCCAACTGCTGAGTAATAGTTACCGTCCCCACAACGTATCACGTGGAGATCCGAGTTGGAGAACACCGCTTCGAGGACTCTTTTGGACACCTGAGTGGCCTGTCGTCTGATATGGTCCTAGGAATGGACATATTGAGGAAAAGGCAGTTTGGACTCGACCTAGGAAGTGGCCAAATCTTGGTAAAGAACCAATCCATTGCAAGGGAAGCTCGGCCCGTACCATGCTTTCCAATTGGAGTTATTGAGCCAAGTCCGGCCCTGACACTTTCCAGAGAGGAAGAGGACTACTTGCAAGACTCTCGACAGTACGAATCACGCCCATTCAAGGACATTCATGGGGTAACGCCGCTCGTAGAACATAGGATCCGTCTCCTAAATCCAGAGCCAATAAAGCAGCGATACCAAACTCAGAATCCCAGGATGCAGGAAGTATTCAATCCCAAAGCTGACAGAATGCCACAGGAGAACATCGTAGAACCCTCCGAGAGCCCGTGGAGCTCGCCAGTAGTCATCGTGCGGAATAAAGTTGACAAGCCGAGGTTCTGCAGCGACTTCCAGGAAGTCAATTCCGTCTCCATGAAGGATGCGTACCCGTGGCCGTTCACCAACACCTTCTGGACCGACCAAGCTGCCCCTCGAAGACAAGGACAAGCAGCCGCCGCCCCAGCAGCTCCGGAACCCCCTCTGACTGTATACCTACATGTCAATAGGGATCTGTGCTGGCGCTGTGGTCAACCAGGGCACACACGCAGAGTGTGCCAACGATAACGGCCCCTCCTGTTTTGCTCCCGATGTGGCTTGAAGGATGTCCTCTCGCGGGAATGCCACTGTTCTGACCCAGCCGCCCAGAGGAGACCAGCCCAGAGGAGACCAGCCCCGAGGAGACCAGCACAAGAAGAACGACGCCCCGTGCCCCGATGTCAACGGTATCCTGTCCCCGATGCGGATGTTCAGCACCCATTGATGCCGTAGGCAGACCCGTAGGATCAGGATGCGGATGCCAGCATCCAATCCAGGAAGATTTTTTTTACTTTATTATTGTGGTATGACTATTTTTTCTAATTTTTATTTTGACTGGTAATGTTTTCTTGTTGTACAATGATCATTGTACACAGTAGTCCTGTTTGTTGCTCTCTGGCAACCAGGCAAAAGTTTATTTTGTTTTTCATTTGGAATAATTTGAGGTCCACATTTAAGTTTATTTTATTTCCATAATTTATGTATCAGGTGGACCTACCCCGAATAAAGGGTTCGACTATTAGGGGGGGTCGGCACCTGGCGGGCTATACTGTTATATTCCGAAAGGACCTGTTCTTTTTTGTTAGAACATAAGGTTGCTAGCCGTCTAAGTTTTGAGAATTTTCACAGCAAAACGAGTTAGTTTTCAGGTCCCTCTGACCGTACAAACGCATGTTAAAGAGAAAAAAAACATTTTTTTTTCTTTTTCCCCGAAGTAGGAAGGGTGTGTAACGAAGTTACTATTTTCCCGCTATATTTATTCGCCAAAAGCTCCCTGTAAGGAATTAAACCCCGCTTGACAGTAATAATAGGTCTAGAAATACCATTCGTGTTCGTGATGAATCCGTGGATTACACATATCCTAATAAAACAGACTGAACGCCTTCCGGAAACCACGCCGAATACCGCCAGGCGTAGTTTAACTTTTAAGCCAACACGCACGAGGTATAACCTGGCCAGGTCATCGACCAGAGGAACGATCCCATTCAGCCACAGACCAAGCTGGGAAATTTTCCCAAAGGTGAGGGGAAACATGAGTCCTTCCGTAGAAGCCCGAGAGCAGTTGAGTCGAGACAAGAGACGAAACCGAGCTGACGTCACAGCACGAGATTCTACACTTTAATTTATTCTGTGAAAGTATAATTTGTATCGCAAGCGACAGAGTCCACAAAACGGCGCGCGCATATAAATCGTTCGAGAGGTATTCGAAAAAGAGGGAGAAGCCGGCCGTAGTTCCGTTTCGACATATTTCGAAGAATTAGTAGCTTGCCAAGCCCAGCAGAAGCAGAAGGAGTAGGATCGGAGTTTGGGTAATTATTGTATATCGGGAAATGTTTGTAAGTACCACAGATGCGATGTGCGCATGATCGTAAGAGGCACATATTCATTTCAATGCTGTGCTGGTAATTTCTGCATACGAGTCCGTACGATACCCCGCCCCCACCGCAAGAGCTTTTGGTTGCTAAGTTTACCCCGCTTGTTCGAAAACACCCTCCTCGCTTACTCTGTATGTAGTGTTTGCCATGTGTTCATTTGTTGTGAGAACTTGAGGCCGCCGTCAGCCGCCCTTACTGTATTTCATTACTTTTAATATACCTGTTTATCCTGTTCTTAGTATTCTTTCATTGACTATTTTGAGTAGAATTTTAACAACTAGTGCGCAGTCGCCACCCAGGTTCGAAACTCAGTTGAAGGCAATCAAAGCTTGCCTTGCTGGCCCTGTTACAGTGTCACGACTATATTGACCCCTGGAGTGTCTTTCTTCACTGAGACTGCCCGGAGCAAAAGTGGCCTTTTCCACTATAAACCAAAAGGTGGCGCCCGAGGAAAACCGAGAATAGTGAAAAGCACCAAAGTTTGATAATAGGGGGAGAAAACCCCTTCACAAGGTGAAGTATCGGTCGGTGTAGACTGAAACTCCTATTGGCAGGGTCTCTGTGAGTTTCAGTACCATTCTACCACCTACATCAAGTTTTTCGGGCATTTTCACCAAGCACGAGTCCACAGACGATCCCTTTCCTTCGTAAAGAATAAAGTCTAATTGGACCCCTTTTGGCGTTGTCATGACGAAATTCTCCAATCCTACTGGATTGGGTTTGCCTCTAACAAATTGACGCATTTTAACTTGCCTATGAAATGGTATCATCTGTTCATCTATTGATACATATCGAGTCCTTTTATTATTGCGGCATCCTTTTTGCACCGTGTCTAACATTGGCTTCATTTTCCAAAACTTGTCCAAGTTCCTGTCTTCTTTGGAAATTTTCTGATCTTCCACAAGTTTTAGGCGCGATCGGAGTTGGAAATACCGATTTCTGGATATGTTGTCTGAAATAATAGGTACTCTTGTGTTTTGCGCCCAATACATCCTGATCCTCGGTAGACCATAAATTCCAATCAACATGGAAGCTCAAAAAAATGTTCGCATTTCATATTCGGATGTTTCAAGGGAACGACCTTTATCAGCAACTTCGCGCATGTTTGTGAAAAGGGCAACGTCTTCGAAAAACTTATTCGAAATATATTTATTTGAGTTGGCAATTGGTTGTTCTAACTTAGTGTCTATGTTTTCTTCTTGAAAATTGAATTGACTTGGTTCAAACTGACGAGTACGTGGCCATTTTTCTGCTTCCCTGGTAGGTAGTGGGCAAGAGGCTCTTCATCCGATGAATCGCTCATGTTGTCTGCGATCTCTATATCATCTGGATCGGGAACCACATTTTCCAAACCTAGATCAACCTCATCCTCATCATCGTCCCAAGAAAGATTATCGAGGTCCGACTGATCGAGGTCCAAGTTGCGAGCAATCTCTCCGAGCTCCAACTCGGTCAAAAGCCCTGAAAAAATAATATTTCAAATAAAAAGTAAACTATATTTGTTTCTTCGTGAAAATCCCGAAAATCTTATTTTCACATTTAAATTGAATTTTGGAGTCAGTGAGACCGAATCCCCCATTGCGAAATATTTGTAATATTTAAAACAGAACCCATATTTTCCATATGTTCTGTAGTACACGTTCAACAAATATATATCAATAAAACACCAAAAAAACAATCACTTACTTTTATTTCGCGGTAGAGGCATCATCTTAGCACGTGCACTTGTAAACATAAACAATCGACTGACTTTTCTTGCCGCCGTACGCAACCAACATCGCATCAAAAAATGAGGCGCATATTTAGCAGGGTATTCTATATGATACCATCGAATACGTGCGGCTAAATGGAGCTGGATGCCGAGAATAAAATATAAACCTGAGGTATCATATATGATACCTGGGGTCTGAGGAGGTTAAAGAGAGAATTCGAACTGAAATTCGACGAATTGTCAATTGTCGATGTTGTCAAAGCTAACCCAAGAATTCATCAGATATTGCCAACTAACCCGCGATTATTCTTTGTGAATATGTTATTTGTTTCTTTTCACTAGGTACTGACTACTTTTGATAATTTCGTTGCAATATAAATAATGAAATGACCACCTGTTTTCTTTATTCTCAGTATACTGTAACTTAAAATGTTTCATATGACGAATGTGGTATGGTTAAAATATGTGCTTTTAATTTTTGATATAAAAATATACCCTTTCCATTTAAAAAAATTATCGATGACGTCATATCCTGTAAGGTAGTGGGGGTAAGAATTATTTGTTCGTTAAAAAAAGTAGAAAACTAAAATAAAAAATCGACCTGTGCGAGCTTTACCTCCGAAAATAATTAACTCGTAAGATAATCGAGATTTTCCACACTTTATGAACGCACTGTATATGATTATCACAGAGGGTGGTTCATCAAGGTTGTGAAATTATGATTGAATTCCTCCTGAGTTATCTATCCTCTGCCTAGTTTTGTCGTAGTCACTCACTAGTCATAGTAAATTGTTCATTATATTTCTTAGTCTGAACACTGTGATTCTGAATTAATTCTCTCTATACCACGTTTTCTACGTTTTCCACTTTTTGAACTATAATTTTATTCAAAACTTTCCGGTTCACATTACTATAAAAGACTAGGAAAGACTACAGGAGAAAAACTCTCCGAAATCACGATGACTGACCCCAAAATCCCCCTCACACAAATTTTTAATGGAATCGGACCATAATCACAGAAGTCGTTTCCGTATTGGAGCCGCCATCTTGAATTCATGAATTCTGCCAAAAAAAAACATGATCTCCACGCCCAAAAACCCCCACCTCCCAATTTCTATTGGAAACTCGTCGCCATATTGGAGCTTCCATGTTGGATTCATGCATTTTGACAAAAATCCGAAATCCATATTGGAGCCGCCGCCATCATCTTTTTTTTCTAGAAAAAATTCCATAATGCTCCGTCACCGGAATTATGAACACCTGCCAAACTTCACGTTAATCGGACAACTAGAAGTTAGTCAAAATTCATTTGCAAGATTTGAACTAAACATAGATGCCTACATACAATTAATGTGAAGGTAAATGAAAGCTTGTAAAAATATAAAATAATCAATAGAAAACCTTTTCAAAGACAAGCTTTTATTCAAATACACTAAAAAGTAAAAAATGATTGCTTTGGATCTGTCACGTAGGTTATTCCATGAGTTATAAATTCAAAAGTTTGTCGCGCAAAGTTTCCAGTTCGAATACAAGAGCGAAAAGCTTTTGAATCTATAACTCACGGAATAGCCTACGTCACACATCCAAAACAATTATTTTTCACTTTTTAGTGCATCTGAATAAAAGCTTGTCTTCAAAATGGTTTTTTAATAATTATTTTATTTTGTGATTTTTAGTACTCAAGTTCGCCATAATCTATGCATTTTTGTTGAAATATCGTTATTATGAGGCCTTTTTTCTCCTGCAAGTTCTGAGCTATCCAGTCCTTCTAAAGATTAACTCATCCGCCATCTTGGAGTTGCTATCTTCAATTCATGAATTTTGACTGAAATTCAATAATCTCCGACCCCAAAAACTTCGATATACCAATTTTGAATCGGATCAGGCCATAAACGAAGATATCATCGGCCATCTTGGAGCCGCAATTCTAATTTTATGAATTTTGAAGAACAATTCATAATCTTCGATAGTGAAAACCCCCATATACCAATTTTGAATCGAATCGGACCATTCTCTAACGAAAATTTGATGAGCCGCCATTTCAGTTTTATAAATTTGGACAGAAAATTTATAATCTCCGACTCTAAAAACCCCCACATACAAATTTTGAATTGAATCGGACCATAATCACAAAACTCCTCCGCCATTTTGGAGCCGCCATCTTGAATTTATAAATTTTGACAGAAAATTTATAATCTCCGACTCTAAAAACCCCCACATACAAATTTTGAATTGAATCGGACCATAATCACAAAACTCCTCCGCCATTTTGGAACCATCTTGCATTTTTGAATTCTCACTGAAAATTCACAATCACCGTCCCCGAGAATCCCCACATATCAATTTTTAATACAATCGTACCATAATCACAAAACTCATCCGCCATCTTAGAGCCGCCATTTTGTTTTTTCTTCTAACAAATATTTTATAATGCATTGTCACCGGAATTATGAACACCTCCTTAAATTTCAGCTCAATCGGATGTCGGCAAGTGCTCCAAAAATGGATTACAAATTTTGAACCGGAAACAATGACAGAATGACATACGATCGAGGCAAGTTAAATAAAAGCTTGTAAAAATAGCGTGAAGGATAATGAGCAACTGTATTTCCATTATTCTTTATTCAAATCCGCTACTTGCTTCTAATTCATGGCATTCTCGAAGAAAACTTATCAAATCGTGAATCAGCGGGGAAGAAACACGATTTTTTTGTCAAGCCAAAAATGAATCTTAATCCACTCAAATTAAGGTCGAATAATCTATATTTCATAGCAAAATCCGGCCATTGTTATTCAATAATTTTGCTCCAAATTCCAGTAAGATACGTATCGTATTCTCGCTTCCCGCAATTCTACTCCATTCATATGATAACTCAACTTTAAAATAATTCCGAATATATTGTTGAGAAATATAGGAACGTATCACCGTTATAATCCGCTTGTAGCAAACATGAAAGTAAATGCCTTAATCAGTGGCCAACCAAACGTGTATCCCAATCCAACCTCTGAGTCCCGGAATTCATTTCTAGCTAGTTTTATTACGAATTACATAGAATAACCACGAATCGGACATCATATATATTACTCGAAATGCATTCTGATGTAAATGCAATAATTAATCTCTCGAAGTTCATGCATTGTCCA
Organism: Gonioctena quinquepunctata; assembly: GCA_018342105.1. NCBI lineage: Eukaryota > Metazoa > Arthropoda > Insecta > Coleoptera > Chrysomelidae > Gonioctena > Gonioctena quinquepunctata. The sequence goes on along the minus strand of JAFIRS010001432.1, from coordinate 5,136 downwards.
CATCCCACGTTAACTGGTGAAGACTTTCATAGGCGAGGAAGTCGATCCAGTGTTTTGGGTTAGAGATCTCAATTTGTGGGGGCAGAAACTACACGTAATATCCGCTGAAATAGGCGCAGTACGTAGATTGCCGGAGAAAAAAGCTACAGGAATCGGATCAGATGCATGACAATGGTCTTCCTCAATATATAAAACTCAATGTTTATCAAGTACCAACATTATTGAGTTTATATACAGTACTTTTTGTGGGTTTGGTACAGTATTGTATATTTATTCAGAAGTGGTGCAAGATCCATATGATGATTATTGAGATTGAGTTGATGACTTCCAATCACAAAACTCGTCCGCCATCTTGGAGCCGCCATTCTGATTTTTTCTCTAACAAAAAGTTCATAATGCATTGTCATCGGAATCATGAACACCTTCCAAACTTCAGTTCAATCGGATGTTGGCAAGTGCTCCAAAAATGGATTACAAATTTTAAACCGGAAATAATGACAGAATGACATTCGAACGAAACAAGTTGAATGAAAGCTTGTGAAACGAAAGTTATTGTGGAATCACTAAATCAGAAGGGCATGCACGGAAAAAGAACTACCCAAGGTGCGAGTAAAACCTAACATTCTAGAAAGGCTCTTGTAAAAAATAGCTCTTGTAAAAATAGCATCCATCTTTTCAATGCTGTGCGAAACCGACAGAGGACATTAGCGAAAAATTAGAACAGGATGGCCCCTTGGGAGTGCGGAAGGAAAGAGTAATGGAAAACATTGACAAACGGGCATTTTTAGATGTTCTCATGGCGGAACATCATAGCCAGTAGACGGAAGAGAGATTGGAAAAAAGAAGAGCAATGGATATTCATGGAAAGATTCGACATGGAATGTACTGGAGGAAGATTCCACGGTGGGAGCGAAGATGAAAGATTGGGATAAAAAGTTCGAGAATGAATAAAATGAAAAAAAGGTTGAAATTTATTCTGATTAGCTGTACAATTATTTCAAATATAATTTTTCATTATTTTCAATTCACCTAGGATAGGAACTGCACCTTTGGATCCTCAGTTCTCCAAAATAATCATAAATGATTGCTTATCTCATGGAATTTAATGAATTTCGGATAATCATTTGAACTCTCCTTGAAAACAGGGTGAAAAATTATCTTTTAACAATTATGCTTCACTCGCGTTGTGATCGGTGTGAGTTCAAGGCAAAAGTCCAACTGTTATAATCAAACATTGTAGTTTCTGCCTAGGTAAAATCTTGTTGGCTCTCAACTTCACGAACTGTTTTTCATCTCTATGTGCGAATTTACACGATCCAATAAAATTTATCAATAAATTGAACAATAAAATTGACCAATATGGGTTAAATTTACACCTGAAAATTTATTAGTCAATTTTGACAACAGGTTTTAGTCAGGAGTACCAACATACTGTCAAGGAACGGTTCAATTATAGAAAAAGTTCCGAATATTATTCAATAGCTTATTGAATTGACTCTGATCCATTCTTGAATATCGTTTGAATTGATTAGGATCTGCACTCGAGAATTTTTCGTGAACTAATGTCAAGTTTCCTTCCCCTCTATTCTCAATCCAAGATCTAATCCACCATCTTCTACATCTCTGTCTTTTATATTCAGCAATTCACATTGCTGTGAACGTAATGCAACGTAAATTGTTTATTTTTTCGCACTATCATATTTCTCGTGGTTAGGGTCTGGTATGTGAAATCGCGTAAATTATAATATATAACCTGAAAATCTCTGTTCTAGCAGGCATCCAATTCATGGCCGAAAGTTACTGCAAATTGTCACTTAAAATTTATGAAGAATTAGAACTGATTCTAAACTCATCAATTCATTGGTCAAGTTCAAATTGACGACAATTTTCTGTTTACACCTATCAGTAAAATTCAAGGTCACAAAATTGACCAATTTATTGGATCGTGTAAATTCGCACTATGACAATAAAATTATTTATATGCTGTCATTCTGATTTTTATGGGCGAATTATTGTTCCATGTCGCGTTTTGTTCGAGTTTTCGCATGTTCATGGAAATATTGAACCAGCTTTAAAAAAGTCCATCGAAATATTATACTTGACAGGTGAGTTGGCCATCTAGGAATACATTCACAGAGTTTCATGGCCTAGATTCACCAAGTTTTTTCTTCAATACATTTTCAGTAATAATGATCGAAATCAAAAGAAGTGACCTTTTCACCGTTTGGCACAGTGAGTCAAATATTTGTAAAAGACTAGAGTGTGTACGAGAACATATCATGAACAGAAATGCTATAGAAGACAGTGATGAACTAACTAGTGCACAAGTATATGAAAAATCTACAGAATTTTGCAGAAAAATTAAAGAAAAATGGAGAAAATGTCATTACATTCTAGGGCATTTTTCAAGACTGAAATTTCGATTGGTTGAATAGTCATAAAATTATTACAGACAACACCCAAAGAAAAGTTGACGAAGAAAGTCCTTCAATGAATATAGCCGTAAATCACGAAAGAGGAAACTGAAGCCCTTGCTCGAAAGTAATACAGTTGGTGAGATTGTTTTAACGGCTGAAATTAGTTCTTAATAAGCCAGCAAAAAAAATTATTACTTACCAAAACTTCACTGTTTCACTGTTCCCAAGGGACGATTTTTTTAAATTATGTTTTCGGAATTTTTTACCACTGTTATTTGTTATGAATGTCATCATATTCTCGTCATCCACAGGTGTGAAGTTCACATTATCAGTCTGTAATATAAAAGTTGTTTTCTCTCAGAGAAATGTCAGATTTAGTTTTTCTTTGTGCTGCATTCTTGTAAAGATACAACTCAAGCGTAATTATACAAATTTGCCCCCAGAAATAATTTGAACTGTACATCCATCAAATCTGACCGGTTGCCAATTTCCATAAGAAAAGTGACATTTGAAATTCCCATAATATAACGATGTGCATTATAAAAAAACATCCTGTGGGTGGATTATGATTCTGATACGAATTCAAGCCGATACTTGCACAAATATTCAGAGAAATAATTTTGTCCCCTCAGATTGCCTATTCGAACCACTATGCGTCGGTTTGAAATCACTTTCTCTTCTAAGTGTCAACGACAAGGCATAGACGCGGAAAGTGGTCATGATTTCGACCTCTGACCATGGTAAGGTTAACATGTGGCGTTAACTGGTTGAAGGTCAAGTAAATGTAAATTGTGAATGTTTGCCGTTTTATAACGTGCAATACAAAAATAAATTAAAAATTGTGAAAGTTGAAGAAAGTTTTGTGTATGAAATAGTTCCTTTCTTCTCTACGACAGTAACCAGGCTGGATGACAACGGATTTGTCGGAAGAAGGGGCGCTCGGGCACTCGTGGTATCACTTCGAGTGAGACTTCCAGGGTGCCATACGAAGGGGGGCAAGTGAGGTATCACCGCTCGAGGCCCTCGGATCTGTGTAGATGGTTATATAACCGAGCACAAAAAAAATTACTAGAAGAAGAAGAAGGCACAGACGCGTCACATACGCGACACAGGCATAAAACATACAAACTGAAAACATTCAGTCGCATATCTAAACGACATGAAAAAGTCACATGAAATCATTTACCTATAGCAGTTATCATGTCATCGTCAGAGGACGAAGATACGCTTGCTTTGTTACAAATTGTTAATATTAACGTTATTAACGTTACTTGCCTGAAATGTTCACTTCTTCGAAAATCTATTCCCATGCTTTATCTTGAGCATTTCTATTCAAATAATCACTTCTCATGTAATCATAAAGCACCGGGTACTTCTCAATTGTTTCAACTAATAAATTAGTAGAGGCAGAATCCGTCATTTTTAATACAAACTCGAAATATTTCAATCATGGAACGGTCCTAATACCTACACGCAAAAACAATACAGTGCATTCCATTTAAAACGAGCCACCCTGAATAACTTTTGGTACAATGATTTTCAGGAAAAATAAACAGAACACGTCAACAATAGTATACAGGAGGACACATTTTGACATATTCACATTTTATGTTACTTCCACTATCGCACCCCCAGAGCATGTCACCATTTTTTTTTAAAGGATCACCCCATATTGTTTCGCATTATCAGATGCTCCATGATGAGCAGATTTCAACAAAGTATAAAACATATGGTCTGACGCATATGGTTCGGGAGCTACAAATTATTTTCCATTAGTCCAACGTGCCCTGAAACTGCAATAGAAATAGCTTCATCGTTGACAACTCCTGAACGTTTCGGAATTATTGAACAAATTTATGGAAACTGGATCTGTTAGCAATAAGAAGCATAACCGGTCAGGAGTTGTCAACGATGAAGCTATTTCATTGCAGTTCTAGGGAACGTTGGACTAATGGAAAATAATTTGTAGCTCCCGAACCATATGCGTCAGACCATATGTTTTATACTTCGTTGAAATCTGCTCATCATAGAGCATCTGATAATGCGGAACAATATAGGGTGATCCATTGAAAAAAAATGGTGACATGCTCTGGGGGGCGATAGTGGAAGTAACATCAAATGTGAATATGTCAAAATATGTCCTCCTGTATACTATTGCTGACGTGTTTTTTTATTTTTCCTGAAAATCATTGTGCCAAAAGTTATTCAGGGTGGCTCGTCTTGAATGGAATGCACTGTATTTGACTAATTTCTGTCTGCTCATTTTGACCCTGACGATTTTCAGCAAACCTAGACAAGTCTTAGCGTGTCGTGTCTCATAGGTGAGCACGGAGTAATTATAAATTATAAATAATACAAGACACTGAACAGATTTGTGTTAAATTTTTGTCGCGTCTGTGCCTTGTCGTTGTCTGATTGATGGGCGCCCCACCTAAGGCGTAGGCAGATTGAGACCTCGGTTGGAAATCATTCTCGTTTTTTACTACAATCAGAACCTTATTATTTTTTCACACTTCTTTTCGAAAATGGCTCCAAAATGGGAGCCAAAACGTCGAAATTACAAAAACTTTTCATATTAGTTTTTGTGTGATTCCCCACCTAACATGGTATTCCCAGTCTAGTTTGCGGTTAACTTTAACTTATAGTTTCAGCTACTACATCTGACCCGAGATAATCTGTTATTTGTGGACTGAGAGGAGATAAACTTGAACATAGTGCT